>CM029784.1:25217811-25818409 GCA_017562165.1 Ectropis grisescens | reverse complement strand
TGTGTCTTCAAATCGAGAGTGAATCTATTTCTTCTAGGTAAACACGCTCCATCGTGGACCGCATCGTCGCTTAACATCAGGCGAGATGGCGGTCAAGTGTGAGCCTATAAAAGGTAAAAAAAAACTACCATTTTTAAGCTAAGCTCTTGCAGAAAATTAATGAATAAACTTTAAATTGAACCTGAAAAAATTCGGCGATTCGGATTACTCCATACTCTATGTTTGGAATAAGTAAATTAAATATTTTCGGATGTGTTGAGGGTGAATCTGTTGAGAACCGCAGTGAAGCATCCAGCTCTCGCGGGCGGAATGAACGCACGACCCTTTGTTCGGATTCCGCTGAATTCGCTTTAATTATGATTATTTTTGTTTACGAGAGCCGGCTGAGAATTCACTTAATATTTGAACACGAAACTTTGTAATCCTGATGTTTTGTTCGAGTGTTCAAAAGCTTTTAAATCGTGCATGATTTATGTGTCATATAATTTGGATTTACGACAACTTTTGGTGGGTTTCCTGAAAGGATTGTGCGGTGTGGCTTACGACTCTCATTGTTTTCAATTTAAACAATATTTTATGGAAAAAGAAATCTGTGAAAATGTTTCGTTGAATAATAGGAATAATCAAATATAAGGAACTTGCAGCCACTCTGTGTTCCCACTGCTGGCAATCGGTTTTTTTCACAACGAGAGTATCAAAGTCGCAACTCATCACTCTAGCCAAGTGCAGTTTGGCAGATGACGCATATCCTGCAATATGGGCTTTACAGACTACAGGCCCGTGAATAAAATGTATGGCTCAATTGATAAACCAGGTGACCTATATAGGATGATAGAAGGGTATAAAAGAATAAGATTCAGCACTATTCCGGCATTTGTAAGCTGTACAACTGAGTGTAAGTTGAAGAGGGGGTTACAACCCTTGATCATTTCTCTTTTAATCCATTATTCCGCGACGCTGTACAAGAATCATGCGACAAGGAGAAATGATCGGGAGTTTCAACCTCTTCATCTTGCACTCCGGCATGCCGGCATAGTGCTGAATCTTATTATTTATACCCTTCTATCATCCTACATAGGTCTTCTGGTGTATCATATGACCCATAAATTTTGTTCACGGGACTGTAGTCTATTAAGAAAAATTATGGAACACAGAGATAAAATAATCTTATATCTCTGGGTGCCGAGCATAGCGTAACGATTAGGACTTGGATTGACTTCAAAGGATTGATAGTCTCAACAGCATATTATGTCTTGCACATCTTGTTATCCCATATAATAATAGAATCGGTTTCCTCACGATATTTTCTTTCATAACCAAAGAGTACAGTTAAGTAAATTCACGTAAAACATTGTAAAGATACAGTATTGTAAATTCACTCATTAGTTTTCATTGTGTTGTACTAATAGCTTTAAAAAGACGCTAAAATATATTTAACTCGCAATGCAGAGATTTATTTAATTGATTTAACGCAATCATATCGCATTTATTGATTAAAAATCTTTATCAAATACACGATTCTCATTAGGACAGCGTCACATTTGCATATCTTAAGATCATTGCATAAAATAAAGAGATTATATTACAAATTATAGTTCCTATTTTTCGACACAGGTCAACTCGGAATAGTTCAAATACATTATGTATTAAGAAACAGTTGAAGAAGCTGTTTTATCCCAAAATAAGGGCAACAAGTCATTGACATTCTTGAAGATGCAATAATAGATTTCGAATCAAAATTAAACACCCAATAACCTAATAGCATTCAAATACATAATTTAACCGTTTCAAATAAGGTTCTATTTGTAACTAGCCCAGCTCTGATATGGTTTTGGGACCGGTGTAGTTAAATCTGTTATGTAAAGCTATCAATGTAACACCGGTGTTGTAAATCAATTTTCTTGATCTTTATGGTGTCGTCTTTATGGCTGGGCTTGCTAGTTTATATGGTCAATGAAATCACGTGATTCAAGCAGTTTTTAGGAGAAATTTTAAGTGATTCAAGCTTGATAGAGAAAGTCTTTAATCGTGTACAGATCTCGATAGAAACGGCTTATATTTTTAATCAGGTTTTAAGTTAATTAAAACCTGTCATTCAGTATCATTTTTAAACGTACAGAACGTATTAAACTTAATTTCTATTTCTCTTGATTACGCCATTGCTTGAGAAAGTCTTATCGGATTTGGTCCACCTTTTATCAAAGCATTTAATTACTTTTTAGAGAATTCTTTAAGAAAACAGTACATTTGCGAGTTAAATAGTATGTGTTCAAATCGCGAAAGCTTAAAAACAATATTTACTTAAAGGTATTAAGTATTGTACATATAAAATATTTAAGTTATAAGTAGATACTTATTTTGACGCTTTGGGAAAAAATGAACACAGTGATTTGTACCAAACCCATAGCCAAACACACAATTTGATAAAGTTGAAGTTTTTAAAAGAATTTATGAAGTGCGCATTTAAAAAATAATATTGTTTAATATCAGCCCTAAGTACCAATACTATTTGGTGTTCATAATAAATTTATAAAATTTTCTTATAATTTTTGCTACTAAGATTCTAAAGTTACGGGAACGAGAAATACGCAAGTGAAACCGTAGGGCACTGCTAGTAATAAGATAAGAAAAGCCGAGTCCGTAGACTCTCTCGCTTCAACACAAAGAGTTTACATACACTACGTATAGAGTTGGCACAAACGCTTTACACCGAAAGTACGGGTAGCATCTTTCCTGCCTTGTCGCTCCTGTGGAAGTTTCATACTTTTGTCGCGGCCCATCACTCTGTTGCCATAGCTAACACACACCTCATTACTCTGCTGCCATAGAAAGTATGCACGTCATCTACTTATGATTGACACAAAAGAACCGTTCCGAAAATCTAACTCTATACGTATTAAACCAGACTATGTAGAAACACTAAATTAGGAAAAAAGACATACATTTAAGCTCTGCCAATCAATACAAAACTCTCCAGATTATAGTTAACAAACAATGTTCTGAGGTTCGCGTTTCTTCGAATTCCTTTATTTTTCCGGGTTAAAAAGTAGCTAATGTATCATTGTTGACTATAATATAACTACGTTCCAAATTTTAATTCTATCCGTTTAGCTGTTCTGACGTGATTGAACAAGGAACATCTAAACTTTGACATTTATAATATTAGTAGGATTAAATAAGTAATGTTCAGAAACACTCATTAAACAGCGATGTTGCAACGAGTAATCCTTTAAGGCTTAGCGTTGACCCACTACCTCACTACAGCTTAAAAGGTAATATTTCTTCAGACAAGATCTCGGACGGGTCTAATTAAACTAATATAATAAGGTTTCACGGACGTGCGCCACTGCTTGTCTTAGGATCTTCGTGCATTACACCGTTTCATCACTAACTAACCAGAACAGCTTCAGTAACTTCAGTCCTGCTTTATATGCACTATTCAATGAGTCTAATTGCCAAGATGCAAAAAAGCTCTAAAATGTCATACGTTTTGTGCATTGTAAGTTCCTAAATAATGCTAAAAGCTATGAGTAAGCCACAGTTACCGCTTTAACGTTATATTCTAGGATACCTTAAAATGTCGATTTAATTAGTCGTCACATGTTTGTGTGCATGCAGATAAGAACCATACTGAATAAAACCGTGAAGTCTCTTGAGAAAGAAGTACTTACTTTTGTCAACGGCAGATAAAATTATACATATAGCAAAGAGTTAGAAAATTGAAGACAATCAAAACAATTGAATCGCCCACTAGGGCGGCAAAAACTATTATTTGACTGTACTTTTAAATACAATGAATTATACTCGTATTTGCTTTGTTCGAATTTTCCGAACGGTAATCATGTATTGGTGTCACTTTTGCGAATTTCTAAATGTTACGGTGTTGCTGTGGGCTTGATGAGCGGTGACTTCTTTTAATCCTTGTCTAAACATAATGATAATCTGACCTCTGCACCAGCTGCTTAATATCTTTGGAATGAAGAACAGCTCAATTATTTGTTTGTAATTAAATGCAGTTCTTGAGTTATTATCAGAATACGATGAGAAGTGAGAATTAGTCGTGCATACCTGTGGTGGGTCAGCTTGTAATAGCTGGGGGTAGCTGGTCGACCAACAGCAGGACCTAAACGAACTATGCGCATGTTAAGTTGATCAGTGAAGTATAAACTGTTTTTTTTTTAAATTAATTTATGTTGTTAACGTACGACGTAAATTAAAAAAAATACTGTAATTTTCCCTTCGTTTATAAAAAAAACCGCGTTATTTTTTTTATTTAATATTGTAAATTTCAAATCTCACATTTCAATTAATCTTGTGGATAACTTAGATAAGTACCTCCAGTGTATGTTGTATTGTTCCTTATGTTTCGCTCATGTTACTGACGGTTCGCTGAACTCGCTCGTTCGCTTACGGCGAGTTTGAAATGTTCATACCACGAAGTTTTGTTTGTTTGTAAAACATAACTCACGATACTTTATGAACAGATAGTGCACGTATACCGTGTATTATATACACAATCTAATGTAATTAAGTCAAATTAGTAAATAACAGAGCTTGCCCTACAAGAACATTTTTTTTACTAACCCCCTAATCTCTCCCCTTCGTTCATGTCGCCTTCGTTCTACCCGATCACTCAAACTGAACATTCTTACCTCTACTCATCTTAATCTTTCTTTTTCTAAATCTTTCACTGTGCAAGCTACCCTACTGTGGAATTCTCTTCCTCTATCTGTCCGGCAGGCTAAGTCACTTCCAATTTTCAAAAATCTTGTATATAATCACTTTCTTACCTGTCCTTGATTGCTAATTGGTACGTTGTATGTGTTTATGTATTTATACCCAATATGTTTATGTATATAATTATGTGTATTTTTAATACTCTTTATATATATCTAAATATAGTATTTAAGCCTATTTTGTGTATAGTAGTTATACACGAACACCACCTACAGTATTCACGATTCCTGTCGCAGTCAATCCATACAAAGGTTGCCTGGAAGAAATTGCTATAAGCAATAAGGCCGCCCTTTACACTACACTTTGATATGTTTGTAACCATTTAGTTAGTTTAGCGTAGTTGTAAGTAATGTTTAGTTAAAGTCTGTTTCTTAAGTACAATTACGTTAAGACTATACTATGTAACCATTTTGTGGGTGTAATAAAGCATTATAATAATTATTATAAATAACTCTCGGATTTGTAATTTGTACAACATTCTACTAGTTAAGCCCTTTCATTTGAGGGTGGGTTACCCATAATGAGGGTGTTGTGAATAAAGAAATATATTTCGCCATTTTGTGGTAGCGGCCATCTTAGATTTGAAATTTGTCATAGCGCATAGTTTTACAAGCCAAGCCCTTTCATTTGATACTCATGTTGTGAAGAAATACTTTGTTCGCCATTTTGGCTTATGCTCAGCATTAGGCTATAACGGGCTGAAGACGAAGAAGGTCATAAAATTATTTCCTTCTGTAGCAACAAATGTTTTCATTTTATGTATTCCTTATTTTTGAGACATGTAACGAACGTTATTAATAAATGATTATGATTATCTACAGTCCTTATGAATGCTATTCTTTGTGTTTTTTACATTTTCTGAATCAACACTTTGATCTGTAGTGCTCAGTCCTTGACCGGAGCGTGGCCATTGTTCCTGGTACCAACTGCTGCTTAATCTGCGTCTCAGCCTCTTAGCCCTATGATTGATGGAGCGCTTATTGTTTCGCTTCAGGATCTTTATTCCCTAATTTACTAAATTCAAAAATTGGCAGTCACAGGAAATGCCGATAGAAGTGAAAATAGCTCAGAATTTGATAGCTCACTTAGGAAAGAAAGCAGGTGAAACCGGAGAGCATTGCTAGTTTGAAATACATTACTAAATTCTTCAAAGGATTGTCGTCTAAATAGGTATTCTAAGCATGGCCATCTACAGTAGATGGCCATGTTTCTAACCTAAAAAACTAAGGGTCTAAAAAATCGGGATTACGACTCTAAAACGGCACACGAAAAGTGTGTGTGCCAAAAGAAGTTATCACTTCAAAACCGTAAATGAGCGGTGAATTAATACAAGCTTTGCTTAGTTTGGAGATAGAGACTGTTGTGTGAACAACGTCTAATGTTATTGATCAAAGTGTAATCTTTTTTCATCTGCGTTGAGTACTTCTAGATACCTTTAACATCACGTATACATCTTACGAGTTACCTTATGTCCTTATGTTATGTCACCTACACGCTTTTGCCGGCGTAGTATGGGAGCGGCGGTACATATACAAATACAAATCAAAGAGCAGAGGTAATGCAGCAGACTGGGATGTTAGATTATTTTTTGGATGAGTGCAACCATGTGAATTCGCGTCACTGACACGTGTAATAGCAGTATATCTGTATACAGGTGACAAATATTAAACATGATTGCTTTTAATACTAACGTTTCAAATTATAAGTGTTCACTTTTACCAGCAGTTTTAAGTAAGCGGTATTACGCACATGACTTCAAAAATAAGGTGAGCGTGGAATTGAACCCGGGGTTTTGGGTCGGCAGTCGCCATTCTCCTGACTAGACCAGCCGTAACTTCAAAACTTAATAACTTTGAAAATAAAATACAAATACGAAAATCTTTATTGCTGTTTATAGGTAAGATACGATGGTACAAAACATTTTAAAAGCTGCCCCATACAAACTGGCCTCTGCGAGAGGCATGCAATAGGCAAAAATAGAACGATATACTCGCAGAGTTTGTCTATACCTACAGGCCAGTTAGTTACACCTTCATTGGTTTTGGCAGTTACGGAATAGGGGCCCGGGAGAGTAAAGGATTACCTTTGAGGGCACGAGCCAATCTAAGGCCGCCCTGTATTGTTGCGGTATTGAAGACTCGCTTTAGATTTCAAGTTGTTTGTTTCGTTTTGTGCTCCGCTGAATTCAAGTCGATGGATATTAATTTCAATGAGATTGCTTAATTCACGGCTTTAAAGAAAAGGTTACGCCAGAAGGAATGTATCCTTTCATCTTTGTCGTTTCACAGTTTGAAGCTGCTTGAATTGTCGTTTTACAAAATTTTATTGAACTCGGTTTGTACTCAAAGTCAAAGTAATTTGTTCACCGAAAATTGTGGTGACAATTAAGATCTTAATAGATCAAGAAAAAAAATGGCGCTTTGACGTACGCGTCGTCCGTTTTTTCTTCAAAAATTTAGATTATAAATTATATTTATACTTAACCTTGGTGAAATTATGAGGCTAAACCACAATTTAAGCCACAAACCAAGAGTTGTAGTTGAAGATCTTAATATTATATGGTGTAGTGCTGCACAACCTAAATCATACGAAATTTTGAAAAGTAACGGTGATAGAAGCTTAATTCTGTCTCGATGATTTTGTATGGCTTCACGAATTTTGAAAAAAATTCGTACCAAATTGACTATACAAAAATCTTTACATATTTTTTAACTTTTATAGGGTTGAACTTCACCACTATCTTACATGATGTTAAGCAACGATGCGGTCTCTCTACGTCTGTCCGCAACTTCGTCAGGGATAACTTTTTATAGGGGTGAAACGTAGTCATTCAGACTATCATTAATTTGAGTTCTATTTTGTCTTGATCCTTTAAGTCAAAGTCAAAGTACTTTATTCATAAATGTACAATTTACACGTCAATTAATAAAAAACAAAATCAAAAGAAGGAGCATACAAATTGTATACATTTTCAAATATTGAAATGACTACTTTACTGTTTTATAATAATTATTGTACAGAAAACTGTCAAGCATTATACGAGTATAATATGGATTTAATACAATTATATAAAAGCAAGTAAGTTTTTACGACGGGGATGAGCAACAAACATAAAACTGCTTTCACATGCTACTAATCTAATTGATATTATAAATGCGAAATTGTGTATCTTCCTGCTCAATCGTGTCGAGATGGATGAACGCATTAGTTTTGAAATTTAAAATACAGTTACAAATTTTGGTTGGAAAAATTACAGAAACGTAAACTACACCGGGATAATTGCAGGTAAAAACTTTCTTACAATATAAATGAAATTAACTAGATTTTATCGGGGAGAGTGAATTATCTCTAATGCGATCAGTAATATGACTTTCCAATCTGCATCGGAAAAAAAAGAAAGTGTTATTAGGGCTATCAATTTCTTATCGTATAAGTCTACCAATCAGAAAATGTCTCTCTTCAGGTACTCCACTAGTGTATAATTTCTGTCCGCAGTCCAGGGGGTCTACCGCCGGTCGAAAAATGTCTTAGCTTTGATAATTCTCTCTCTTTTCTTTCCGCTTCAAATGATAGAGACCGCAATTAAATAGCAAAGCGAAAGCCGATTTAGTCAGGCGGTAGAAGGGTTACTCGTATACTAGTTTCATCCTTAGTTATGACTTTTCAAATGTCTTCGACCAATACAACCGAAGAACGTTATTTCTAGTTGGTGTTGCGATATCAGGGGTGCATTCACAGCAAAATCTCACAAAAGCGTTCCTATTGTCAGACGTTTGTGTGTGTGTAGTGCTCAATTTGACACTGACTAAAAACAGATTTTTCCTCAATAATTAATTGAAATTCAATGTATTCTCTATTACTCATATCGTAGCTCTCTCCTTACGCAAGAGACAATCCTGTCTAATCTTTGAGTACTTTCATTTCAGTATAGACACTTTTGACGTCGTTGCCATCAAACGTAGTCATAAGCTGCTGCCCACTAAATGTTCCCAGAGCTCCCACTAAGTGTTGGACTCTTTCTGACAAAGAGAGAGTAGAAGTCATAAATCCCTTAGGCTGCGCCCAGTGACCGTCGGATAGTGACGCATGGCACCTCAAACAATTCCTCACGACATCTTCAAATGTATTTTTGTGAAAGCCAGTGGTAATGACAAACTTGGACTCGGAAAAATACTTGAATAACAATTGCATTACAATAAAAGTTGCAGGTGGGATTTGAACCAATGGCTTAGGTTAATTAGTGCCCAATAAATTTCCAAATAAACTAAAAAATTAAGCTTAACTGAAACGTTCTTAAAAGGCGGTTTACTTATAACTTAAGACAACAGATTCAATTTAAGAAGTAACTTAACAAAACCATACCAAAACAGCTTCATTTAAATTATTGATACATGACAAAATGAAAAAAATGTGCGCGTTATGAAATTTGGTTCAATTTAATTTAAATATTTATTGATATCAATGACCCTAACAGGTAAAAGACACCAGATATTATGTATTCGGAACATTTTAGTTGGAAATAATACGTCCTAGAATCTTAGCCATTCTGCTATGACAACTATGATATATCGATATGATTTGTGAGATTGACCTAGTATTTTTTTAAATTGTTAGGTATTTAATTTCGATTGTAAAAGAAGAGCTTTATTATATATGCCGTATTATTAAAGCCTTTTCGAAAAAGACAGACTGATCAAAGGGGCCATTCATTCCTTAAACTCAATTTTAATGCCTGTATGAGTAAGAGCGCGAGGCTGAGTGAGGAAATAATACATATTAGGAAATATTGACTTCAAATTGAGTTTATGGGATGATTAAGGGTACCTTAGATCAGTCTATCTTTTTGGAAAAGGCTTTGAAATTATTGTTAGATAAACGTATATAATATAGATAAACTATACAAATGGAGTATAAGAATTTAAGTGAAGTTAAGTAATTATTCTGAGAATTTTAAAGCGTCTGCTAAGCAAAACGGCCGACGGAAAGTCATTTATTTTTAAAGATATTGCCTAAAGCAAACGAGAAAATCACTTATTACAAAATACGTGAAGTAAGTAATGTTTTTATGTACCTTCTGGATCCTATATCTCAAAATTGGCCGTATAAGCAATTTAGCGGGTAATCACGTGTTTTAAGCTACGGAAGTGATTAAACTGCATCTACGAGTATACTCAAACAAAAATAAAAAAACAAAGAAAAGTTTTTTGAGTAAACAAACAAAAAGTTCAAATTATAAATAATATTTTGAGAAGAAAAAAAAAGTAGTTTCAAAACCACGTGCGGCGTTAGAACTTAGTTTTTAGCCATCACTAATTTAACTGCTAAAATACCATTTTAGAAAAAAAAATGTATTTTTTTTATTAAATATTAATTTTTACATTTACAAAAGACCCAGTAGTATAAAATATGTTGCAAAAGAAGAAAAACGATATTACATAGTTTTCGAACCAAACATGTGGGTTAATATTAAAATTTAAATTCATTTAAATAACTTTGCTTACGTCACTTAATTGATGCTTAGTTGTGTCAATGTTATGTTAATTTTTATGTGTTTGAAAATAGTTTTTTCTTTGATTTCGCAACAGAGAGTATTCTTGCAATCTTAATCAAAGTTATCTCATTTACCTAACAAATTATAATTTTTTAAAGCAAGTAAATAAAAACTTATGTAAAACGTAGATTTTATTAGAGAGTTCGATGTGTTATAATCATTTAATATTTATGTAAATTGTTGAGCTTATCCGCTCAATGAGGCGCTAAAAAGCCGTAGTTGTCTAGTCCGACTCACAATACTGAGGAGGTGGTTGGTTCAAATCCCGTGAGCAGCTCTGTGTTTTTTAAAGGTGTAGATGTCAGGTATATTTTGGCGTTGAAGGATAACATTGCGAGAAAACCAGCATGTCCCAAGCAACTTTCGAAACCATACGTTATTGTTTAACCTGCGTCCGGCCAGTGTGGTGGATTATGGTCTTGACTCTCTCTTTACGAGAGAGAACCTCGGATCCCAGCAGTGGGAACATTTAGTGGGTTGCACGAAAAAAGACGAGAAGACCAACTATGCGGTGAAAACCACGGATAAATGTCACTTCATGTAAAATTTATGTTTTCCCCCCTAAAGTAAAATAAGAAAATAGTAGTGCTAACACTAAAGTAGTACAAAAGAACCCACTACCGTCATGTAGTGGGGAGTTTGGATCTTGTTTTCTGCTGAATCGGATCAAGATAGTATCGATTCATTTTGAAAAGCTAGCCTCGTCACCCATTCCACAAAGTTAGAAGAAGAAAGTTTTGAATCAGTGCGTTCTACCGGTCATGGCTTACAATGCCAAAACGTGAACACTGGCAATTGGACCCTTTACAAACTATGCGTGCATTGGAACGAGCTATGCTCGGAATGTCTCTATGTGATCGAATACGAAACGAAGTCATCCGTCAGAGAACTAAAGTTATCGACACAGCTGAACGTATTGGCAAGCTGAAGAACCAAGTGAGCTGGTTATATCTGGTTATAACCACAACCATTGGGGTAGACGTGCCCTAGAGTAGAGACCGCGAATAGTCGTAGCATAGGACGCTCAGAAACTAAATGGAGTGACGACTTACGTCAGGCAGCAGCCAGTGGCTGGAAAAATAGCCAAGGATAAGACTGAGTGGCGTATCATCAGAGAGGCCTTTGTCTAGTAGTAGATTAGGGTAGGCTCACGATGATTTTACCCAAGTTGAAAACTACAGTTGTAAATTCCTGAATTAATATCAAAGAAATTTGTCTATTTCCAACGATACCATAGAAATGTTAAAATGAGCAGCAATCCTACAGAATCTTTGAACTCTGGAAACTATTTTCATGAAAGGTTCGCGAAAAACGGGAACTTTCAAAATGGTGATTTTCCCTAAGCAAAATTTATATCGCGCCAACCGACAACTTTTATATTAAATTTCTTTTGAGAGAAAGTTACGCGGGCCACGGGAGTGACACGCCGTTTGATGCATTATTTCATGGGAACTATGGTGGATAATAGCGTAAATTGTTCGCTCGTAGTGTATAGCAAACATGTTTTGTTTTGCTAGGAAACAGGTTATTACATTTTCGAGCGTTTGTTTGGACGCGTTATAAAAACGCTGGAGTTTATTTGGTCCAACGTATAAGCGTTGCCATTCAGCGTGGTAATGCCGCCAGCATGCTGGGTATGGTCCCAACTAGAGGTGGACTTGATTGTCATTAATCCTGTGTAGTATCGCATTGTTTTTTTTTAAATAAAGGCATAAGAATAATAAAGCAAAATAGAATATTTTTTTGAAAATGGTATGATTTGTAAATTCACATTCAAATTTATTTTTTTTAAATAAAAAGTGACGAGACTAGCAGGACATGTGCCTGATGGTAAGCAACATGCCTGCCACATAACAGCACAGTGACACACAGCTATTGGAACATGAGAAGTCCAAATCATTACCTCGTCACCCAGAGATCTAAGATGTTATATATCTCTAAGCCCTGTGATAAATCTGAAAACAATATATTTATGTATCGTCTTGTATACAGGTTGGTAGGGAGCAAGGGACTGCGTATATGAGACGAGTACCTCATGCTCAAAACGATGCTCTTTTTGTGTAAATTTGTAATACAAGTTAGATATAAACACTTCAATAATACACCAAAAGAAAATGATATAGGCGAAAGAACTAACAACGAACTTAAAAAATTGGGCCATAATTGGCGGCCTCATCACTGAAAGTGATCACGTTCAGGCAACCTTCGATGAAAAATAGTGTGATTAACATCACATTCATCATCACCCATTGTTTTTACAGATGTTAATAAAAAATCAAAAATTTTGTTCCGAAGCTGAATAATTTTAGATCGTAGAGTTCTAAATGTAGGTATGTAATAATGAAAGCGCTTACCAGTGGCGCGCCTTCTTTCTTGTTTTCGTATCCATTCGGAGGGTTGGTGAACGCTGGAATAAATAAAGCATAATTTAACATTTAGATGCTAATAAGAGCCGTCCTCGATATCTGCGGTAAATTAATGTATCTGATCTACGAGTATATCTCCATCACATATGTAACATACATTCCTCTTTCACACGAATTAATTTAATTAGTTTTGTATGAAAGAGCATAAACAATTAATTTACATTCTCAGAAGAAAAAAACCAAAAATTAAATTGACATCAATTTAAAATTCACTTTAGACTCTATAGCATTTTTTTAAGAAACTATTACTAAATCGTCCAGATATATGAAAGAACATTTTAGTTTTTGGTTTATACTCGTATTTCGAAAACGGCCACACTGATTTCGATTAAATTAAAACCAGAACCTGAACTATGAATTACCAAAAAAAAACACTAAAATGAATTCATGATTGGTGGTATAGCACCGCGTATGTACACACAAAAAAACATACATCCGAATTGAGAACTTCCCACTATTTTGAAGTCGGTTATATAAGTAATTACATGTCAATTCATCTAGTACCAGCTCACCTCGGTTTTACCCTAGTAGTTTTCATTCTCGTTATTTCCCGCAGTAGACAGAAGTATATGTCCTATTCTAAACTTAAATGGAACTAAATTCCAAATTTCAACCTGATTTGTTCCGACGTTCCGATGTGATTGAGCAACAAACATCCAAATACCGAACTCTGACACTTATAATATTTTCACACATTTTTTTTAAATAAAAAGTGTCGAGACTAGCAGGACATGTGCCTGATGGTAAGCAAATTGCCTGTCAAATAACAGCACAGTGATACCCAGGTATTGGAACATGAAGAGTCCAAGACATTACCTAGCACTGCACTGCGCTCGTCACCCAGAGATCTAAGATGTTATTTCTCTAAACCCTGTAATTTCTCATTTTCAACAATGAAATCCAACTAGCTTAGATATTTGAATGTTTGTTGTTCGATCACTTCTATATGACTAAACGGATCGGGATGAAATTTTGAAATAGGTATAGTTTTGTGTTATGAAATATACTTGTGGAACACACACAGGCTACTTTTCAATGCGGAAAATAAAAGTGAACAAAAGGGAATTAAACATTTTATGATTAATTAAATTTTTAATAATCGAAATGTATCGTGGCAATTATGAAATTTTGTATTGCAAAGTATCTGTATTCTTTGCATAAATATTTGTCCTGAGTAGGCAACAAACCCAAGACCCCAGGCTATGTGCACGAACTTACAGCAACTAAGCCACAAGGTCATTAAATGATTATTAATAAGCTAAATTATTATTTTGCCATTGGTAACTTATTGTTTCAAATTAATAATAATTACCATTTTAACTACATATTCATGGCTATTTCATAACGTATTTTAAATAAACATTTGGTATTGATACCTTATTAGAATTTTAGGGTCATGGACCATGGTATAATAATGAGAGCATCATTTACGAAACATGTTGAAGAGATCAGATGACCGGGTTTCCGTGGGATGCCGTAACATCAGAAACAGTGTCATTATTTCCATAGATTGCCCATTCTTTTTCAATATTACGATAAAGATTAAAATATTGAATTAAACCTTGAGATTTTAGTTGCGTAGAACAACACTTAAGTAACGCTTTTTTATTTTCCGAGTTAGCCAAAAAGCTAAAAGCAATCGTTAAATAGAATTGTTAGGTTTCAACCGCATCCTATGGACTTTTTATAAAGAAAACGTGATTTCATATCTTTTATTTAATTCCAAAGTGAGTGATAGCCCTCTTTCTGTCTAATCTAAATATATATAAACTACGTGTCGCGTTGTTTTTCCGCGACGGACTCCTAAAGCACTTAACCGTGTGTAGTCTAATTAGTGTAAGTCGTTATCTACGAGTGTAACGGTGGTAATTGATTACAAATAAATGCCCACCTGTGCAGTTTGATTCAACTTGAAAGATGGGATAATTTTTATTTCTAATAATAGTCTTTATATGACAATACCCAAGCGAAACAGAATCAGGGTACTTAATAGAAAGTTCATAAAGAGATATATAAAAAAAAATATAAAAAAATTATACAGCAAATCCTGTTTATCACTAAACAGTGAATAGTGAACTCACAGATATCCGCAGCGTGTATTTTCATGCCGAAGTTCCCTTCTTGCAGCTCCCGCTTGGCCGCCTTGGACTCCTCATCTTCTCTCCTGCTCCGGGGTACTTCTGCTGCGTGGCAGACCGCCACCAGCAGAAGGAGTGACACCTGAGACAAACATATATTTTCTCAAGCGATTCGATATTTTATATAGAACTGTTGCTATTGAAATGTCACTGGTCAATAATTGGTCTCACCAATTGAGAAACCTTTGGCTCACGCACAACAACTTTGCTAAAAATCATCACATTTTTTCAATTAAAGGGTGACAAAACGAGCAGGACATGTGCCTGATGGTAAGCGACATGCCTGCTACATAACAGAACAGTGACGCCCAGCTATTGGAACATGAAGAGTCCAAATCATTACCTAGCACTGCACTGCGCTCGTCACCCAGAGATGTAAGTTATATATCTAAGCCTGTAATTTCTCTGGAAACATTGCCCTTCAAACCGGAACAAATTGATAGTTTCCGATCCCATAAAGAACATACAGACAAACATTAATTGTGGTAGATAGTATACAACTACTCGACTATTATACTGCTTGTCGAAGATTTAACTATGCACTATTTTTATCAATAAATGCTGCACTTGACCGTCACCTCGCCTGAAGTAAAACGATGATGCGGTTCATGTTGGAGCTAACCCATAAAAATCGATTCTCTGATTACTTGTATTTCTCGAAGACACTTAAATTCTATCCATGAGAAAATCCCCACTCAGGCAACGTATTCCAAAATTTTAATGTTCTTATTATGAAAGAGGAGCCAAACGTTTCTATTTGAGTTTTTGGAACATCAACCGTGATACAATGTCTCTTTCTGGAGTATACGTAAGACTTGGTCTGAATGGCGTGCCAATAAAGATATCTATGTCCAGGAATGGATTGAGTTACGCTGATAAAGACGATATCCATCGACAGAAATGTCATCATCATCTGAATACTCAATGTTTTGATATGTCATACGTAGCTAGGTACGAACAGTATATAAAGTATAGCAGACATTTATTTATTTATTAACTAAAACGGGCGTATAGACCAATTACATTAGTTAACCAAAACATCAAATTAAATATAGATATATATCATGCATCTCATTTTACAAGTCCACTTATAAATTCAGTAGGTACAATTGTTCAACAAAATACTTATTAATAAACAATTCTTGAAGACAAATACACGTAATACTGTAGACAACAGATATGTTAGAAAAATATCACCGAAGTGCTATTTATATATCTATTAACGTCAACTTACAAATATAGTCACGAGTAAAAACATACGGTCAAACAGAAAAAACAAAAAGTTAACCAAAATACCTATACTAAACAAGAACATAATTTTCTTCAAAATTAATCATCTTTCATTAATAAAAATAATCACCTTAGTGGTGCAGAATATCGATGGCCAAAATTAAGTCATTATATTATATTTATATATTGTCCTGGAAGGGAATTGCAATATTGGCAACGGGAAGTTTCATATTTATCGTTTAAATTGTCATTGAAATATTCATTTAGTTCAAATACAAATATTTATCATACCTTTAACAAAATGAACGTTTTTTTATGTCCTTTATGTTATTCGTGATATTGACAAATATTTGTTTAACCGAATGTACTATGACGAGTATTTTTAACGTACTTAAGTCTGCGTTTGACTACCAAATAGCGTGATTATAAACGATAATGTGATCGTAATTCACGCTGACCGAGAAGATAATCTATAGTAGAAATATTTTTTTCAACTTTTATAGGCTTACACTTGACCGCCATCTCGCCTGATGTTAAGCGACGATGCTGTCTACGATGGAGCGTGTTTACCTAGAAGAAACCGATTCACTCTCGATTTGAAGACACAAAGATTGTACCTTTCGGGGAAAACCCACTCAGCCAACGTGTTCCACAGCCTGAATATTAACATATTTTGAAGCTTATTATGTTTGAACGTGCTAATATCAGAAGCTACTGGACCCATTTAAAAAAATATTTTATCACATTTGTATATGTGTGTGGTCCCTGAGTACCTCGGGCAAAGCCGGGGGCAGATTGCTAGTATAATCATAATTAAAATCACTTTGGACAGTTCCAGTGTATTTTAAACGTTTTCTATACTCGTATTACACAGAAAATAGTATCTACTCGTAATTTTGATGTCTAATAGGAAATTGTGATGCCATCAGTTATATGTAGATACAAAGAATTTAAATATACTACGTAAAGAGTTAGAGTTTTTAGTTCCTTTGTGTCAACCGTAAGCAGTTGACGTGCATACTTTCTATGGCAACAGAGTGTTGAGCCGCGACAAAAGTATGACACATCCACAAGAGCGACAAGGCAAGAAAGATGCTACCCGTGCTTACGGTGTAAAGCGTTTGTGCCAACTCTATACGTAGTAAATGTAAACTCTTTGTGTAGATATCATTTAAATTCTTCTCATGTTATTATTTTTTATCACCTATATAAAGCGATTGAAAATTAAATCACCTCAATTGTCAAAGTTTTCCCGGCAACGTACTGAATTTCAAATTGTTTTAAGCTTTTTTCTTATTGGTTCTAATTGGTCGGGGATCTCAATTGTCAGTGATCTATGAACAGCTAGACTGTAAAAACGTTGCGTGAATGGATTTTTCATGACTGATACAATCTTCGTGTCTTCAAGACAAAACTGAACTGAAGTTTCTCATCATAGAATAAGTTTCTGTTGTGTTCTTAAGGTCCCTTTGAAATTGTTCTTCTGAATCCCCGTAAAAGCGAGCGGTCTATGACGCCGTATAGTCACTCTGACGAGGTGACAAGTGTCTGGCAAGGTGACGGTCGAGAAATGTTTCCAAAATTATCATAATTGTACAAAATCTTAAGTTCACAATCGGAGAAATTAATTATTTGTTTCGTAAAAAAATTAAATATAGTAATTAAAAAAATTAAAAAAATTAAAAAAATTTAAATGGTAGGACTCTTGGCAGAGTCCGCCTGGGGAAGTACCACACCTTTGCCAGTTATTCTACCGCCAAGCAGTAATGTGCAAACATTACTGTGTTCCGGTTTGAAGGGCAATGTTTCCAGAGAAATTACTGGGCTTAGAGATATAAGATCTTAGATCTCTGGGTGACGAGCGCAGTGCAGTGCTAGGTAATGATTTGGACTCTTCATGTTCCAATAGCTGCGTGTCACTGTGCTGTTATGTGTCAGGCATGTTGCTTACCATCAGGCACATGTCCTGATCGTCTCGTCACTATTTATTAAAAAAAAAAAAAAAATTATAGCGATTTATGTTCCTTGAAAAGGTAACCAAGACGAAGAAACCGGCAGCTTCCAAGAATTTTTCCAAATATTTATTTGTCAACACCGCTCGCTTTTACGGCGAAAGAAAACATCGTGAGGATATCGGCATTTTCGAAGAATTGATTCTCTCCTACTGAGAGAAAATGTCCAGTACCAGCAGTGGGAAGAAAACTAGGCAGTTTGTACTTATACATAATTAATACGTAATACAATCTATTGAGATCGATGATAAAACGATGCTCTGTAATATTGATAAAAATATGTGTGCGGTGTGCCAAGTTTTATTGTACTTACTCTATTTAATAGTAGTTTATAATCTAACTGGTATTTTTAAATGTAAAAGTTTTGATGTTTCTTGCTCAATCACGACGGGATGACTGCACGGATTGGATTGAAAATCGTAACACTGTAAGATCATAGTCAGAAAAAAGTACTATGCAGGTAAAATCGCGAACCACACTTACACTTGACTATATTTAGTGGCTGAATTTAGAAGCAAGTTTAAGTACAAGTTAGAAGCCAGGAATCCTCACTTCTGAATTTAGCATGCTAGCTTTTACTGATCGCTATTGCACTGCACTGAATTCAGTAGCGACTTATTTCAGTCAACTAAACTTCGTGACCAACTGACTTAGTCTAGCCACAGATGTAATGATGACAATGGAGTTGAGTTTTCTCGAGATTTCTTTGTTCTAGGTCTATTGGTTTTTTATAAACCACATTTCAGACTTTTGTCATAGAACAATAATGTTGATTTGACAATTTCAAATGTAAGTAATGTTATTCATTCATTTTTGCTGTTATATGATTAAATAACTAATAATATGGATCAAATCACTTCCGGTTCGTCACTCTGTGCGAAAGTTACGTATGTGTTTGAATATTTTTGCACTTTATAACTAGATCATTATTGATGGTACATAATTATGCTAAACAAATTCGAAGTTCCATAATTTATGATCTTATCAGATTGTCACTTTGAAGAATAACTTTCACTATCACTTTTTGCCTCTCGCAGAGGCCAGTTTGTATGGGGCAACTTTTAAAATGTTTTGTATCATCTTATCTCACCTACAAACAGCAATAAAGATTTTTGTATTTGTATTTGTATTTGTATTTTTTATTAGCGTTTTTCTCATTATTATTTATTACGAGGTATTTTGGAGCGAGTTCTCGTTATTTAGTTACAGTTTTGGGCATCATGTGTATAAGTAAAGCTAGCTTGAGACTGGCGTTTTAATCATGAAAATGATGCTTGAAATAGCGTCGAAATATCGGGATCTGGTTTTTCCATATAACTACGGTAAATATTCCGTAATTATCTAATAATGTTAAGTGAACAACTGTAATAGCTTCAAACAATGTTTTTTATATCCGAAAATCACCATCAAGTTGTCACAATAAATAATTTGTGTGAAATTAGTTTGTCCAATTTAATACGGATCAGATGACGCAGGCTTTTATCATTTATTCACTATTTTAATAACACTACACTTGAACACTTCACTGTCTTCGCTTCTAAATCACTTTTAAACACTTTTTTGAATTAAAATGAAGTTATAACTTTTTGAACACTTTTTAAACCTCTAAAGTTAAAACTAAATGATAATAAATGATGTAAGATTTGTATGTACCATTAGTTTCATACTGTCACGCGCCGCGCCTCCAATATGCTCCGAACGAATGCGCGCGCGCCGCATAATGTGTCATTTTATAAACTTACGAGCTTTCCTTCGCTAGGGTGGTAGTAGGGTTGGCGAGAATTGGCCGCTGGGGTTCCACTTGTTATTTTTGCTAGTAGTTTATTTTTAGTGGTAAAAATATTATCACAATAAAAAAATATGAATATTTTGAATTAGAAAAATAGTTTTTCGCAAAAATATATTTACAAACATATTTATTTGAAAGTTATAATAAAAGATAACGAGACAAGCAAGTGATAACACACTTGCTTATAACAACACAGTATCACGTAGCTATTGGATATAAAATTATATTAAAAATTCAAATCGTTACCTATTAGGTTCTATACTGCGGTTGTGACCCAGTGATTTACGAGTAAGATGAGTTGTCACTTAGTCCTGTAATTTGTCTTAAAAAATCGCCCTTCAAACCGAACAATAGTAACAAATAAAGGGATTTTCTTCATAATTGTAATCGCCGATCTTAAAGATTAAAATGTTAGACAAAAACGAGGATATCGTAAAAAATATTTTTTAGTTTAAATACAAACGAAGAAAAAAAATGGCTGAGACTGGAGCCATCCAGGCATCTTAGGAAAATAATATGAGGAAAATTTTAAATACTCGTATTTATTTAAAGAAGCAAAAATAAATAAATAAATCAATTAAAACAGAAACATATCCTAACTGTAGATAATTGTTTTGTACGAAAAAATAAAACATTACACAGTACTTAAATATTAATACATGTATATAATATTAATACAACTGTATTTGTAGTGTAGTGAACTGATAAACGACAACCCTACAATATCAATCAGATGATCTAGAATTTTCTCGAAAGATTTCCATCCAATTAAATTTATAGAACGAAGGTATTTCGTAACCGAATAACTCTAATTTCTTCTCTAAATTGAACAAATTGTTACAAAGAATCTCACAATTTTAATTAATACACGGTTCATTGTACCATTAAAAGCTTTCGAATAAAAAAACGTAAATGGATTTCGTGTAACAGGAAGCTCCTATAAATAAAAATTAATCAATTACGCCGATGAAGTATTTAAGGACACTCGTTTCGGAAAAAATAAAGTTGAAATTAGAACGGAAATTACAATTTGTCGGTTGTCTCATTTCTTTTAATTTGTTCAGTGAGTCCCGAGCGCGGAGCTAAATAGCTTATTTTCTCCTCAATAGTTGTTTATAAAGAGATTGCTGAACTCTATTTACTTGCTATATGGTGTTTACTGGTCTATATGGTTTTATTATTTGGATTTTTATTCGTATTTTGTAGTAGAAAACTTAATTCATCGTCATCATCATCAACATCCCACTAAATGTTCCCACTGCTGGGACTCGCGCCTTCTCTCGCAAGGAGAGAGTTAAGGCCATAATCCACCATGCTGGCCCAGTGTGGGTTGGTGGATGACACATGACTTCGAAAAGTTCTAGGTACATGTCGGTTTCCTCACGATGTTTTCCTTCACCGTTTTAAGTTAGCGGCATTACGCACATGACTTCGAAAAGACAGTGATGCGTGTGGGGTTTGAACCCGGGGACTCCGGATCGGCAGGCGGCGTTTTCCCGACTAGACCAGCCGAAACTTAATTACTATCAAAACATTATTTAATTACCTCGGCAGCGTTACAACCGGGACAGCCTTCTCGTGACCACGAGATTAAGCCCTGTATAGTGCTTACTTTATATTACACTAGCTGTACCCTGCCACGCTTCGCTGTGGCACATTGTGATGCAAAAATAAGAATTAAAACTTAAAATTAAAACAATCCTTGAAGCGGATACTATATCACTGTAAAATTTCAGCTCGATCGGTGCAGAACTTTTTGAGTTTTCGAAGCGTACACAAACCAACATAACATTTGTGTGCCAAAAAAGAGCCATCCGCGCTATAGCACGCATACCGGAAGATCGATCGGCCAGACCATACTTTACATCGCTCGGGGTCCTTACTCTGTCATCTATCGTTATTATGCAAGTAGCTCTCTATTTGTACTCGAACCTCGAGTCTTATGAAAAAGTGGGAGAAACCCTCCACAGGGCACGGCAGCGGCCCACACGCTACAGACACAGGTTAAAATGCGTTCCGCGATCGCTTGAAAAGTCCGCGAGGTTGACTCATGTCATGGGAACGATAGTGTACAACCGTCTGCCCGTTGACGTCGTTGAGGCACCTAATTCCAAAATGTTTAAAACAAGGCTAAAACGCTGGCTTATCAAACAAGCTTTTTATGACATTGATAACGAGTACATGACGCTAAAAGAAATTACGTGATAGCACTTAGCTATATTATACATATATACAATTCTGACAATTTTTATTTAATGCTTTAGTAATCAATCTGATTTTTGACATTTTGTAGCATTTAATTTAATATATTGAATGTGAAATATGACCTTTTAAATTGTATGACATTTTGTCATTTGAAGTATTAAGTGTGTATTTTGAATTTCAATTATTACCTATGTTTTCACTATACCTTTACTATTAATTTGCTGACATGTACGGATAGTATGAAATAAATGAGTATGAGTATGAGTATACATAGAGATTTATGTTTTTCAAACACCGATTGCCGTGATGCCTGCTACAGGTCAGTTACGGTGGCGGTTACGCCATGGCGGCGGGCGCGGGCTGAAGTTGGTCCATACTAATGTAAGCATCTTTACATTCCGACCCGAGATAGAATGCCCCTAAAATGAAGACCAATACCTAATACGACAATTTTATAGGATTTATACTTAATTTTAGTACTTAAAAAGAGCTCCAATTAAATACTGTTTAGGAGTTAACTAAGTATTTCGCTACAAAGTAGTTTTATAGCGGATTTTGAAATTATCGTAAGACCAGGCTGAGTTGATTTTTGGGGGATGTCTATGTCCAGCAGTGGGACAAGTATTGGTTGTTGATCCTGACAGTGATGTTTTGATCCGAACAATCAGTAATCAATAGGTAGTAGAGCCTTCTGAGTTAACTGATATTATAGGTAAGAAAAGTTGATGATTTAATAACACTCGTAACAATAGTGGTTTTGTTGTCCTTGATCATCATAATATGATCGAGAGTCAATCGTTTTATTCTAGATAAACTCGTTTTATGTTAGACTGCATCCTGCATCGTCTTTTTACATCAGACGAGATGTCTGTCAAACGCAATCTGATTTCCTGTAAAAATATTAATAACGTGTATGTATGTCAATGATTGAAACAGAGACATTCAACAACATGGTCCATAATGGTCATATTAGATGAGTGTGGCAAATATCGTTTTTACGATTCTTAAAATTATTAACATTTTCCTTAAACTTTTGACGTGACAACGTCTTATAAATTGGTTTGCCGGGTGACACTTCAAGAAACTGCGTTACGCTCCGCTCACGTTATGCGCTCACAACGAGAGCGAGTGAGAGGCACGCGTCCCTTCCACTCGGGCATGGTTAGCCCGCCTAAGAGCGAGAGAGACAGACATAAAAAGTGAAAGGCACGCGTCCCTTCCGTAAAATTATTTTACCACTCAAAGTCGTTGTCACGTAAAACTTTCGCCCGTATACCGACTTTACAGGCAACCAATTTTTTATTTTAGATGTTTCAGTTGTTTATTTGCTTAATAAATTCACTTTATAGGCACACTGAATAGAGACACCTATTATTGTTTTTGGGTGGCGCCATCGAGCAACTCGATCTTCCGCGCAAGGACGGAAGGGAGTAGCCTTAGCTAAAAAATATTGTTCAAATCTTTCTGTCTTTTTTTGCGGGAAGGGAAAGTTGCACACTATCGCAAAGCCGCACTATTACATACAAAACATACCTGTACCGATCCATTACCGATCATACTCACACAGCCAAATCACTAACACATAAAAATAAAGCACCATTCAAATCTAGCCCCGCCCTCAGCCACAGTATATTATCAAACTCCATGGTCCACGCGGACTTGTACTTTGACAGAGGGAAACGCTGTGTATACCTACTCACTTCCGTGTTGCTCGCTGGGTGGCGCTCATCAGAAACAATTAATAAACAGATAAGTATTTCCTCCTAATAGTATTTTAAATTTTACGAACGTGACGTCTTAAGTGTGAATGCTGTCTGCACCACTTGGTATTTTTAACCGACTTCAAAAAAGAGGAGGTTCTCAGTTCGGTTGCATTTTTTTGTATGCATGTAATGCAGCTAAATTAAAAATGTTGAAGGAAAACATCGTGAGGAAACCGACATGTTTCTACATTTTTTCAAGGCCATATACAAATCCGTACTGGACTAGCGTTGTGGATTATGACATTAACTCTCTCCGTGTAAGTGAAGGCCTCCAATCTCAGCAGTAGGAATATTTAGAAGGCTATGCTTATGCTAAGGTGCGTAATGTTTCTTTTAGGCTTATAACTCCATAGCAGGGCCTAAGTTTTTAATACTCAATCATTTTATTGCTAACATTATGGTGGATTTGTTGGTGTCATTTATACAGGCTATAGTTTTTCGTAATAGCCCTGATTAAGTATGGAAATATCAAATCAACTTCAGTTTGCAACCTAAGTTTTTCCAAAGTTCGGTAAATTTCTCCCATTCCCCTTATATTCTCTGACATAAAATTATTCATTAATTTAAAAAACACTCAATGATAGAACATTTCTTACAATCCAGGGCTCTAGAACCTTCATAATCCTGTAAAAATACTTTAAAAACTTCACAAATCCTTTTGTATATTGCAAGTTAATTTTATGCCAATTTAGACCCTATTCACGAAAGCCACTGAGAGCGATAGGTACGAGTGAAGCCCATTGTAGCATGCTCTAGGCATTATATAGCGTAATATCCACTTACAAGTTCGAGTGGGTCCGAAAAAACAGGGTTCTGAACATAGTTTGTAAGACTGGTACCTACTGCGTTAGTCTTTGAAGCGTTCATGGAAAGCACCATACCTTTGCCAGTTATTCTATTGCCAACCACGAATGTGCCAACACCACTGTGTTTTAGTTTGAAGAGCAATGATTCTAGGTAAATTACAAGGCAAAGAATACGAAGTAAAAAAGTAGCCTATCTATGTGTTTTTCCAGACTATAACCTAAGTGTATTCCAAGAACTCAGTACTAGGAAAACTCAGTGGAACAAGTTGGAACGTTCAATAATTCCGACGTGATTGAGCAACAAACATCGAAACACCGAAACTTTAAACATTTATGATATTAAAAATTAACTTTTAATGTTGTAAGGATAAGGTTTATTTTAGTCGCAAATACGCTTGTATATACATAGCAAACAAGATCAAAATGTGAGCCACTCTCACCCACAAGATACCTACACACTCTTAGTTCAAAGGTCAGGTCTACGTAGTCCTGTCTCCGACATTGAAGGGTCTCTAAAAATGGCAGATGAAACGTGAGGTTCGTAAGCTGCAGAATAATAGCTTGAATAAATCGTGTGAGCTTTAGATCGGCAAATCTGGGATTTGAATAAATTCCCGCGATAGGACGATATTAATGTCGTCTCACCTGCCTATTTAACCTACACTGTTACGGCCAGGCGATGCAATTGCATTGTTCTATCCGTTTTACCCATATACTTTTTGGGGCTCATTAATTCCCTAGCTGCACCTCGCTGTTTTTTTCTCATGTAGTATCCATTTCTGTTATTTTCCTGCGATATAAAGTAAGATATGGTCTATTTTAGACAATAATCTAATTACATTTCAAATTTCAATCCGATCTGTTAAGATGACCGACGTGATCGAGCAACAAACATCCAAAGTTTCACATCCTACTAATACCATAAATGTCATAGTTTTGATGTGTTTTGCACAATCACGTTAGAATTTCTGAATGGATCGTGTTGAAATTGGTAATATTTATAGTTAGATTATAGTCTGGATTAGAACATAGGCTACTTTTTAACTCGGTAAAATTACGAGAACGGGAACTAGGCGGGTGAAACCATGGAGCGCTGCTAGTTATTATTAATTAGAAAGATTTGACACGAAAATCGGAAATAAATGTTATGTCTCATAAGGTCCAGTTCCACAAAGTTGCATACCACCAACATGTGTCGGTTAGAGTCCGGTTTCGCAACACATCCGCGGCCG
This sequence comes from Ectropis grisescens, assembly GCA_017562165.1. Lineage (NCBI taxonomy): Eukaryota > Metazoa > Arthropoda > Insecta > Lepidoptera > Geometridae > Ectropis > Ectropis grisescens. The sequence goes on along the minus strand of CM029784.1, from coordinate 25,792,520 downwards.
CAGCTGTCGGTACGCCACGCGTCTAACGGCCGGTTACGGTAATGATATGATTACACTCAATCTGTCTGTGTAATTGCTGGCATTAAACGGTGGTTATAGTTGTCGGTTAACTTGACAAGTTGTAACATGTGGGGGTTAGATAAACTCGCATGTAACTCACGTGTGATGTTAGTCTGCTGAAACTTAAGTTGGACTGGATTAGACTGGACTGGTCCAGGCCAACTTAAGTATATACCTTTCAGTAATTCTACGACCAAGCAATAATGTGAAAACATGACTGTGTTCCTGTTTAAATGGCACTGATTCCACTGAAATTACAGGGCATTAATATAAAAAATCTCAAATCTCTTGGTGACGAGAGCAGTGCTAAGTAATAAAGGTAGGTGAACAGGTGCAATGCTAGGTAATGGTTTGTACTCTTCATGATATAGCTGCGTGTCACCGCGCTGTCATGGGGAGGCATATTGCTTACCATCAGGCATACATCCTGCTAGTTGCGTCACTCTATACGACCAAAAGAACCTCAAATTTTAATCCACATTTTTGGTAAGAAAAGTAACGTGTTCTAAAGTAAGTTATTAAAATTGACGGGTAGCTCAGGTGTGATATGTTCGGTCCAGTCCGACTTAAGTTTCAGCTGAATCCGGCGGCCATTTTCAAGGGGAGTGCACGCGCGTGACCGCTGCTCGTATGACAAACGGACAAGTTTTTTGTATGAACAAGAAACGTGTGTTTATGCTCGTTTTTGCTAAATGTTTATAAGGGCAATCGGTAGACGTTTAAAATATTCACAGTACATAATTATAGATTTATTATTTTTAAAACAAACACCTATTACATTAAATTAAAATTTAATTTATCAAGTCTGTTGTCTAAGAGCCGGAGAGCTCTATAAAACAGGAGATAGTATCTGTGATGTCGGAGCCATCCGGATCTTAATCAACAGACAACGACTTTAGCGAAGAAAAATATCGTGAAGAAACCAGGTCATCTGCGTCATCCGCCAAGCCACACTGGAGCGACGTTTCGGATTATGCTTTCGCACTTCATTACTATACATAAGGTGAGTTGTCGTCAAACGTTTTCTTATTTTGATGTAGATTTTTTTAATAAACTTTGTAATACATCACAAACATTCGGCGTCATATAGTCTATGGAAGTAAAACGAATCGAAACACGCTTGTTGAATGGTAATAAAAGTCAATCTAAAACAATAAAAAAGTTTCGCTCGTTCCAGATTGTACCAGATGAAAAAGATAGTTCCGAATTCTTAAGTGATCCAGTTTGAGAGTCATCAAATTATACAAAGAATCCTACTAATAAAATAAATGCGAAAGTTTGTGAGAATGGATGGATGTGAAGGAATCTGATTGAAATTTTATACATATATTTAGTGGGTACATAGGTATTTGTGGTGTTAGGTTCGCAGAGTCCGCCTGGGGCAGTACCGCACCTTTGTCAGTTATACTACTGTCGAGTGTTAATGTGAAAACATCACTATATTCCGGTTTGAAGGCAATATTTCCAGTGAAATCACAGGGCATAGAGATAAATTATCTTAAAAATCTATGGATGATGAGTGCAGTAAGTACCTACAGTGCTAGGTAATGATTCGGACTCTTCATGTTCAATAGCTGCGTGCCACTGTACTGTTATTGGCAAGCATGTTGCTTACCATCAGGCACATGTCCTGCTCGTCTCGTTACTTTATACAATAACAAAGACAAGTAACAAGTAGGCTATTTTTATCCCCAATAAAATACATTGGGAATGGGAACAGGGCGGATAAAACCGCGGGGAATTACTAGTATAATATAATTGTGCAATATGATACCTGTTTCGATTCTATCAAAATCTACAAAATACGCAATTTCAAATAATTTAAAATTTTGACAGCCAGTGCATCCTTTCAAACTAGTTTCTAAAACTTAGGTAATCTATTTGAATATTTTCGAAAGAAAATGTTATGGTCAGCTGCAGAATCTTCACGTGCTATTATGAAATTATTACATTATAGTAATCATTATGTCATAACTAAAGTAGCCGGCGACTGCGCAGTAGTTATATGTCATCTCTGGTAGTCCAAGACCCCAGGGCCGCCAGACGTCACGTATTTTCTGATGGATGAAATGTGGACGATTGAGTAGAGTTAGTACGTACTAAGAACACATGCTTACCCGCTAACTTGCTTCGACGGCCTATTTTGAGATATGGGGTCCAGAATATACATTACTTACTTCACGTATTATCTGATAACTGATTTTCACGTATGTCATAGACAATATCTTTAAAAATAAGGCCCCAATACTCTCAGACACTTTCCGTCGGCCATTTTTCTTTACAGACGCTTTAAAACTCTATTATTTTGAAAGCTTTAAAGCGTCTGTTAAGCAAAACGGCCGACGGAAAGTGTCTGGGAGTGTAGGGGCCTTATTTTTAAAGATATTGTCTATGACATACGTGAAAATCAGTTATCAGAAAATACGCGAAGTAATGTAGCTTCTGGACCCCATATCTTAAAATTGGCCGTCTAAGCAAGTTGGCGGGTAAGCATGTGTTCTTAGTACGTACTAATTTAATCCATCAGAAAATACATGACGTCTGGCGGCTCTGGTATCTTACTCTATATGTCATCTCTGGCCTTCTACCGCTTAACTAAGTCGGCTATGGCTTTGTTATTGCCATCCCTATCGTTTCAAACGAAAATAAAAGAGAGAAAATCATCAAAGCTAAGACCGTTTTCATTCAGGCAGTAGAACCTCTGGTCTTTCAAACATTCGGTGATAGATTCAAACGTCTGCATCTCTCGGTATATTTTTAATGTCGTTTGTCATTACTATTTCCTTCTTTCTTCCTTTTTCTGCAACAAATTTCAGGAGAAAATGTACATGTTTCAAAATGTGAAGCCAGTCCTGGCCAGCGAGGTAGTTTATTTATTTATTTATTAACTAGTTGTTGCACTTACAGACATGACAACACGCATGACTAAGCCATAAAGTACAGTTATTAAAGTATTAGTATTAAATGTATTTATAATTATACTAATATTACATAGATACACTCTTGATTGCTCTTAAATAATAAAACAAAACACAGAAACAAATTAAAACAAAGTAAGAATGGGGCGACCCTATCGCTAAGAGCAATTTCCTCCAGGCAACCGTAGGATGATTGAGAAGGTATGAGTAATTCTGAGACTACAATTAGGGGGTCTTCGAGGTCTTGACTCTATTTTGGTGAGAGACGGTCTGTCGGACTGTATGTAGCCCAAAAAAGCGCTGTCATTTCATATTTCACTTTCGAAAGACACGAACAATGAAGGTTATATACCTAATATGAATGAGGGTCGATCACAGAGGTAATAAGAACGTCTGTAGAATGCGTTTTCTGAGTGGCTATTTCCCGAAAGATAATGTGTAATCTTAGTATCTAGGAGTCGAGAGTGAATTGGTAACTTCTGAGTAATCGCATCGTCCTTAATGCCCGAGCGACACGAGGCTAGTATTTCAAGCTAGTATAGCAAGCCAGTGTTAGAGAGCTAGCAAGATAGTAAGTACTTCTAGCTTCGTGTGGGCAACGCTTCGCAACGGAAGTTTTGTCTACATGACGCTAAAAGCATTAGCTTGCTAGCTTGCTAATTCATTCGCTCGGGCATTAGTTCACATGAAATTTTATTTAAATGTAAACCTAGTAAAAAGTAAAATATATTTTTAAGAATGGGCATTACTAATGCTCATTTTGATTTCTAGAAAAAAGAGCCTTATTCCAAACTTCAACCCAATCCATTCTGACGTTACGACGTAATTGAGTAACAAACATACAAACTTTGACATTTATACGAACATAGTGAAATATCAAAACGCCACAATGGTGAAATGAAATATAATTACTAATGATTCGTTAAGGCCAGGTAGTTCTGTCAAATTAGGCATTTAACGCTGTCTTGTTCTCGCGACCGTCACCGACCGCAAAATCGGTGCCACAGTACAGAAATAACATTAAAATATTGGACTATGTAATTTAATCATATTTGGTTCAAGATTTGTTTATACTAGTGATAACAATTTTGTGAATTGTAAAGTGATATGAGTTTTTTTGATATATGAACGAAGAAATATTAAATTTATCTATATATACTCGTAGATATACAAAACTCAACCTTTTCTTTTTGGTCACACTATAAGTTGTGAACGGCTTTTCCAATTTCCTGCATCTTTTTAAAATGTTTCCTAGTAATTCACAAGTTCTTCAAAAATTAAAAAAAATGTGCTGAAACGTAATGAAAGGCCAGTAAAAATAGAAGGTTTTTGGTCAACTTTGCACTAAATTTCTAATCCAATTTTTTTCTATGAGGTAAAGATCACTTACTGAACATAAAATTACAAAATGCTCACAAATCCAGGTAGAGCTTCAAACGCCAATTGAAAAAAACTGTTTTAGCCGATATTTTGGAAACTATATATTTTGACAATAATTGTAAAAAAATAAAATTTTGCATCTTTTGTTTCTAGTAAACTTTTTTTCTCCATAGCTCGCTGTGTGACTTTGAGCTTCGTTATGAGACCAACAGTGAAGGACCACGTCTCAGTTCCATAAGTCATCACTGGCAACACGCACTGGTTAAAGACTTTCGTCTTTAGGCATTGGGGTATTTTGGACTCAAAGATGTGCCGAAGTTTCCCGAACGCTGCCCATCCGAGTTGGATCCTTCGCTGGACCTCTTTGTCGAAGTTGGATCTACCTAATTGGATCTTTTGACCCAGGTAGACGTATTCGTCAACAACTTCGAGTGTGGTATTCCCAACAATAACCGGTACAGGTGAGACATGAAAATTTGACATGACCTTCGTCTTGTCCATATTCATCCTCAAACCTACCTGTTGGGATACTCTACTGAGGTCCCTGAGCATAGCACCGAGGTCCTCCATCGACTCCGCCACAATGACTATGTCGTCGGCAAACCGAAGGTGAGTGATGCATTCGCCGTTGATATTGATGCCATATCCGTTCCAGTCCAGTAGCTTGAAAACATCTTCCAGCGCGGCAGCGAACAGTATCGGAGCTATAACATCTCCCTGTCTCACGCCTTTCTGTAGCTGGATATGTTTTGTACACTGGTCCTGTAATCGGACAGACATTGTGGCTTTGCTGTAAATACACTTCAACACTTCGATATAGCGATAGTCGATGCGGCATCGCTGGAGAGACTGAAGCACTGCCCAGGTCTCGATGGAATCGAAGGCTTTCTCATAGTCCACATACGCTATACATAGTGGCCGATTATACTCCTCGGTTTTCTGTATAATCTGCCGAAGCGCATGAATGTGGTCTATGGTACTATGGCCTTTTCGGAAACCGGCTTGTTCGGGTGGCTGGAAGTCGTCAAACCTGCGTGCGAGACGATTCGTGATTACCCTCGAAAACAACTTATAAACGTGGCTCAGAAGTGAGATGGGTCTGTAGTTCTTCAACAAGGTGTTGTCACCTTTTTGAAGAAGAGCACCACCACACTTCTGCTCCACGCTTCTGGCGTACTACCGTCAAGTATGACGGAATCGAACAGCTTCTGGAGGACTTTAAGTACCGGTTTTCCACCCGCTCTCAGAAGCTCAGTCGTAATTCCGTCGTCGCCAGGTGCTTTGTTGTTTTTAAGTTGTTTGAGGCCATCCTAATCTCATACAGGCTGACTTCTGGGATATCTTCGGTAAAGTGTCGGTTCAGCTTGGCTCTGGGGTCTTTTGCCATGCTAACGACAGGTTGTGCTTGCGTAGAGGTGTATAACTGTTCATAGAACCTCTCAATCTCCTCCAAAATCTCAGGCTTCGACGAGACAACGTTACCACTATCGGTCTTCAGTTTGGTCAGCTGACTTTGCCCAAGAGACAGATTTCTTGCGAACACTTTTGAGCCTTTGTTCTGCTTGATCGCGTCTTCAATACTCGAAGTATTGAAGCAGCGTATGTCGCGTCGCACACAAGTAGAGATCTGTCTATTGAGCCGTCTGTATACCGTCATGTCGACCGAAGACTGTAACCGCATATCTCGTCTGACCGCCATAAGATCTAGAGTTTGATCGGAGAGCTTTTGGGTTCTGTTTTGGCGTCGGCTCTTATAAAATTTTCTGCCAACAGCATGAACAGTTTCCACTAGCCTGTCGTTTATTTCGTCCGCCGTTACGCACTCATCTAAGGATTCGAAGCGATTTTGAAGTTCGAGTTGAAAGTTATCGGGATCTTCGATCTGAGCATAATTTGGTCGGAGCGTGGACTTCATTAGACGTGATCTTTCGAGCTTAATGTTTAGATTCAGCGTGCCTCTTACAATACGGTGATCGCTGCCGGTCTTAACCCTGCTGATCACAGAGACGTCGCTGAATATTTGCCGTTTAGTCGTCATAATGAAGTCGATCTCATTTTTGTGGAACCGTCAGGGCTAATCCAGGTCCACTTTCTTTGTGGCTGTTTCTTGAAAAGGAGTTCATCATAAAGAGGCTCTCCTTTCCAAGAAATCCGCTAGACGTTGCCCTCTTGGGTTCCGCTGCCCATATCCGAAATTCCCCACTCTCAACTCATCACCGCTACGTTTGCCCAGTTTCGCGTTGAAGTCTCCCATCACAACTGTGAAATGTGTTGGCGAGACATGTATGGCTTTGGAGATGTCCTCATACATGGCCTCAACCTCTTCGTCGGGATGTGTCGAGGTCGGTGCGTATACTTGTATGACCTTCAATGAATACCGGTCGCTAATTTTAAGTACAAGGTATACCACCCTGTTCGACACACTCTCGATCATTATCACGTTGTTGACGAGAGACTTGCGGACGACACCCCCTTAGGATTGTTGATCTCCCTCCCGGTAGTAGAACAAGTTGCCGGATTCGAGGGTTATCCTGTCCTCGCCCTGTCTACGGACTTCGGATAACCCCATGATATCCCATCGCAACTTGTCCACTTCTTCTTCCAGCTCCACAATCTTTTCGTCAGCCCTCAGCGTCCGTGCGTTATATGTTGCCAGGTCGAGTCGTTGGGTTTGGTGGCGGGGCGTCTGCCGGAGATTCTTCGCACCCCATGCTCCGCCGGAACCAAGGCTGCCACCAGCGCCTGGAATAGCGGAGCCGCCGGGGACTAGGGGCCGTTTTCTGGTTGTGATTTTCATAGGGGGGGTGTTTGTCATAGTCACCACGCTTAGCAAGCGGGTTGGTGACCGCGGAGCCAGTCCTTTGCACCGATGACGCCGCTGCCCGTCATCGGCCTGGTCCATTTAGGACTGGCTTTTAAATGGATATACCGCCATTGGTTCGGTCGTCAGAGCCTCGTTAGTTGGCAGCAGGGCGTACCACGCGCAGGAGAGGTTGACATTTGGGGAAGCTAGATGTTAAGCGCTTCCCCCTTACACCCCTTATATGGAGAGAGCTATGCTCGGAGTCTCTTTGCGCGACAGAATCCGTAATGAGGATATTCGCAAAAGAACGAAAGTGGCCGACATAGCTCAAAGAATAAGCAAGCTGAAGTGGCAATGGGCAGGCCACAGTTTCTAAATTTCTATGAACAATATTAACATTTTCATACAAAAAAAAAGAAAAAACAATAAATTTTGGTGGTGTCACAAACTTGGAAAAGAAATAAAAAAATAAAAATTCTAACAAAACCATACGTTTATCTATGGAAAGGTGTTCAAAATTGTATTGAAGTTCCTAACATTTTTTTTCTAAACTGAATAGTTTGCGCGAAAGTCTCTTCCAAAGTGGTAAAATCTGTATGTAAGGACTTTTCTTCCAAGTACTAAGTACCTTACTACCAAAGAATTTACCTAGTGGTCATCATTTATGATACCTAACTTGCATTTATATTAGGGGATTTTTCCTCTCTCATGATTTCCTTATCCCGATCTATGATTTAACGGACGAATATTTTAGCGATACTTATCTTCTTTCCATTGCATCCGCATTCAATTTTTTACTGATATGGTATCGACGTCAGTTTTTTGAGATTCCCCTTTTGGTCTACAACATAAAGTAAACAGCGTACTAATTAGTATCAGCGTCTATTTGCAATTCCAATGAAAACGGTATCAAAAATCAAAATCATAGCGTGCTTCACTAGTAATACCTACTGATATTGTTATACTGTGGCACTATGATCGTAATATTTAAAATTTATCGGTTGTCAAAATTGCAAAATCAAGCACAGGCTCGTCGTCCGTGAGCGCCGAAACGCGACTGATCAGGCTTGCCGAACGGCGCGCTATATATATGGTAGATATTAAAACATAGTGAATAACTGATACTTTTTATCAAGTCAAACTCTGCGAATGCATCTATAACTTTTTAGTGGCTTTCGTTGAGTCAAAAATTTAGTAAAAACATTCATTAGTTTAGTCATAAACTTGAAAAACCTTTTTGAAAAGGGGTAACTTTGGTTTTTTTTTCTATCAAGTAAAATTCATTAAATCGTGTTACTGACTGCGAATTACACTAGATTAGATCCTTAACTATTACATATATTTTTTTCAGAGTTTAATACACTATTTTAAAGGTCTTAAAGTTGTTTTAAAAATTCAAAATTACGGCCCACACGCCCTTAATTCGTTTAGTAGCTCTGAAAGTCTGAAATACGCATAAGCAGCCCACTAAATGTTTCCACTGCTGGACCACGGGGCCTTCTCTCGCAAGGAGAGAGTTTAAGGCCATAATCCACCACGCTGGCCAAGTGCGGGTTGGTGGATAACACATGACCTCGAAAGATTCTAGGTACATGTCGGTTTCCTCACGATGTTTTCCTTCACCGTTTTTAAGTTAGCGGCATTACGCACATGACTTCGAAAAGACAGTGGTGCGCGAGGTGGGATTCGAACCCGGGGGCTCCGAATCGGCAGTCGCCGTTCTCCCGATTAGACCAGCCGTAGCTTAACTGAAATACGGCAGTTTGTCATTCGTCCAATATCTAAACACACTTCCTTCAGTTCGTACGTTATGTCGACGTGTCGGAAAATCCCCGGGCCCTCCCGTTCAATGTTTTAATCCCCACTATCAGGGCTGTAACTTTTTACGTCCCCCCACGAGGCATTTGATTTCTTTTTCAATAAAACCGCCATAACACAGGCCATCAGTTGATGTTCCGAGGTGCGCGGATCCCAACCCTCGATCTATTGTTGTGAGGGACAATGACGTCACGGCTGAATCGCGCTATTTGCCGTATCGTCACAGATACATAATGTATGTATCGAAGATCGACAATAACTCATACAATGGGGAGCTCGGCGAGTGGACGACAGGGTACTGTGGACATGCCGCAAAAATCAGAATTATTTTTCAAAATGCAATAAAATGTTTGGAACGAGCGAAATATTTTTAGGGTTAGTTAAAACGTAAAAACGGAACTCTTAAAACGTAAAAACGGAACGGAAAACGTAGATTCGTTACGTCTGTCTGTCTGTTCAGTCTAGTTAGTAGTTTTTTTAGTACGTCATAAATACACTATTTTTAAAACATCGATCTAAGTGACAACGAACTACAATGACTTATGTATTATGTTACTTGCTGCTACTTGACTGCTTTCCTTTCGCTTTGTGGTACTTTTCCTGGTGGATTCTGCCAAGATTCCTACCACCACTGATAGTAGTCAGTCAAACTGAAGGATGTTTCTAGTAATCCTCCTAATATCATGAAGTCAAAACTTTAGATATTTAGATGTTTGGTTATTTCTGGTTCAATCACTTCAGAACGAATCGGGATGAAATTTAAAACACAGTTACATTAAAGTCTAGAATTGTAAACAGGCTACTTTTATTAAAGGAAACGGACACTGTAAATATATTATATTTTAAGTAGGACCTATCCAATACGAAGATCCCACGATCCGACGATAGATTGTTTTGTGTCTAGTAAAAGGTAACATCCACACTAGTCTCGCAAGTGATCCCGTTCTTCGGCTCGTACGGGAGTGAAATGTATTTGTCGTAAGCAGGCAGTAATGCCAATAGTAAATATTTGAAGCAAATCGACTCCCCCTCTCCGCCCCCCTCGCCTGGCGGAGGATAGGGTTGTTTAGACAATGTTGCTTTAGTTGAGCCTGTCTTTGGTAATGGAATCTATTTATGATGTTTGCAGGGTTCCGGATTCAAATACAACGACAGTTTAGCACTTCACGGAAACTTCAGTGTAGTGGCCTCGATATACTTACTTCCATTTGTACAAACATTTAAACAAACTTTGACAAACGATATTTTTAATCTTAATATAAATAAATCTCCTGTCACGATGTTTGTCCGCGATGGACTCCTAAACTACTAAGCCGATATCAAATTTGGACACCGTGTGCTGTTTTATCCAACTTGAAAGATAAGATAGTTTTTATGTCGATTAATGGTCTTTATGTGACAATATCCGAGCGAAGTCGGAACGGGCCGCTAGTAATATTTATATATTACTAGCGGCCCGCCCCGGCTTCACCGTGGTATATATATATAACCTACAGCGTTCAAGGATTACGAACATATGAAAGAACGGTGAACGATTTTTTAAATCGGTCCAGTAGTTCCCGAGATTAGCGTGTTCAAACTATATATTATATGCTATTGGCTACTTTTGATCCCCAAACTATCGTGCTGTTTACTGGGTCAGAAGTGACACCTGTAGACATCTGGCGGGGATAACTAATTAAACGACGATTGATCAGTTTTCGACCGGAGAGGAACAATTATTAAATTACTAAAATGGCTATTAAAAAATAAGGGTTGATCGTAGAAGGGTAAAAATTGAGGATTGTATGTATTTTTGTATCTTGTGTCATAAAAAATAGAAATTAAAAATTTTGTCTAAAAAATAAAATTTTGGGGTGGACTACCCCTAACATTTAGAGGGATGAAAAATAGATGTTGGCCGATTCTCATAGATACCGGAAAAGCACAAAAAATTTCATCAAAATCGGTCAAGCCGTTTCGGAGGAGTATGGCAACGAAAACTGTGACACGAGAATTTTATATATTAGATTAAAACATATAATAATACACTATAGTTATTGACTTTTACTGAATTATAGATTTATATTTTTGAGTATTTTGTCGGTATACCCGGCGAAAAAAGGTAATAAGTTATATATTTTAAAAGTTAGGTAATTTAGAAAGTAATACATCAAATATGTTTGCCGAAGACAGACATTTTGACAGTTTAGGCACTTTCGGCGTTAGGTCGCCGAAATTTAAATTTAACAGGCTAGCCAAATAATTAAATGTCATCAAACCAAGTCGAATGTCGTCAAAATCCATGTCGATTGCCTAGATATTTGATCAAAAGGTTGAAATCATTCAGGCTCCTAGTTAAACGCGCCGTTTAGTAAATTGGCTAGGCGGTTTGTTTAACGGCTGATTAAGCTAGTTGTCTGCGACACAATATAGTGTATCCCGATGTCTACTGTTCCTTTGAGAAGGTAAATAAAACTTCAGAAAGAAGCTAGACGATCTATGGTGGATCACCGGACTCATTGACATTAAAATTCAAATATGGAACGTGAGATTCCAATCCAATCATAATCGCAATAAATCTGTTTACAACTTTATCACTTTCACTAACCAATTAACTCTGAAATAATTAATGACTACCTGACCGTCATTATTATTGTTGTAGTTATAGTATACCATAGTAGTTTACATAAAATAATGCTTTTGACGTGACAACGTCTTATAAATTGGTTTGCCGGGTGACACTTCAAGAAACTGCGTTACGCTCCGCTCACGTTATGCGCTCACAACGAGAGCGAGTAAGAGGCACGCGTCCCTTCCACTCGGGCATGGTTAGCCCGCCTAAGAGCGAGAGAGACAGACATAAAAAGCGAAAGGCACGCGTCCCTTCCGTAAAATTATTTTACCACAATTCCCAAAGGTTTACGTGACAAAGTCGTTGTCACGTAAAACTTTCGCCCGTATACCGACTTTACAGGCAACCAATTTTTTTCTGTTAGAAAATATTTTAATTTATACTCCTATTCTACATAATATTTTGCTATTTCTGATAACACCATGCTTGAAACAGCTTACATGTACAATTTCAAACAAAGGCGGTGACTTTATATTATTTGATATTAATAATTTTATACACAATTTTGTATTGTCTAATGGAAAACAGTTCTTAGCCCGACACTTAAAAGTTAAAATTGCTAAACTGATTGTTTTACATTGTCAAACGAGCGAACAAGGAAATTTCAAAACTTGACAAATATTGTGACAACCAACAGTGTCTGTTTAAACTGAAATCCTTGACAACAGAGAGGCCTCATTATGTTACAACAAAGCGTCGTAACAAACTAGGCCCCCCTTGCAATAAACGAACAAATAATGTTATTCAGATGGTTCAAAAGAACACCGTTTATATTTTATACCAGAATATAAACAGGCTGTTAGGTAAACTAGAAGAAATAGAGCTATTCTTGGAAAGCTCACACAAATACGATGTAATTTGTTTCACTGAGACGTGGCTATCGAAATGTGAATTGAACTTTAGCCTAAATAATTATTCAATAGGTAGTATATACTGTAGGAAATTGGCAATAGGAGGTGGTTGCATAATTTTTGTTAGCAATAATGTGAAATATAAGTCTCGAAAAGATGTAGAAAATATAACTGTTGAACGACATTGTGAACTAGCTTGCGTAGAATTGGATCGATATGTTGTTTTATGTGTTTATAAACCACCTAGTGCCGAAATTGAGATCTTCTTAACTACTTTAGAAGAAGCATTGAGTAGAATATCTGAGAAAAGTAAACAGATTGTGATGTGTGGAGACTTCAACACAGATATACTTTCGGAATCTCGTAACAAGAGCAACATATTAATGTTATGTCAATCTTTTAATTTGACAAAAGTGTTCACTGAACCCACTAGGGTCGCAGTAACTAAGAAAGGTTGTTCTGCAACCTGCATTGATAATGTTTTTGTAAACTGTGAATACTTTCATTCTGAGGTCCTGGATTGTTTGCGTTCGGACCATAGGGGCTTGAGCATTTCTCTTCCTGCCTGTATGAAAAGGGCGGAAGAGAAAGTTCTTGTTAGACCCATTACATTGTCCCGCATGTCAGCTTTAAATACCGCGATAACTAATCATTTTTCCAACAAATTTTGCATTATGACAATTGATGATCCTAATCATAATTATTCTGAGTTTTTTAAAATGCTGAGTACACAATTTAATAATATTTTCCATACCAAATTTGTTAATATTAACGCAAAACCGAAGTTTGCCGAATGGGCAACACCAGGTCTTATTAAAAGTCGAAGCAATCTTTACAATTTATACAAACTAAAGACATACTGCAACGATGATGCCACAAAACTATATGTTAAGAGATATTCAAGTATTTTTAGAAATGTATGTATTCGAGCAAAAGCAATATTTATACGGGATCAAATTAAAAACTCCAATAATATGATAAAAAGCACGTGGAAGATAATAAACAATGAGTCTGGAAAAATTAAAAGTCGTGAAATGATGAGCGCACTTCGGATTGGCGAAAAAGTCACTACGAAAAAATCGGACATAGTAGATGCCTTCAAGGTTTATTTTGCTGATATTCCATTAGAGACAACTAAACATCTAACTTCGTCTCCTCTCTTGCAGAAAAATTGTTGACAAAAATGTTGATTGTCCTTCATCTACATTTGAATTTCATCATGTTACTGCCACTGCAATACTAAAAACGTTCAAAGATATTAAAGTTAAGAATACAGAGGACTTATGGGGATTATCTGTTAAGGTACTTGAGGGGATTATTAACAACATTGCCCCATATTTAGCAGAATTATTTAACGAATGTATAAAAATGGTACATTTCCTGACATGATGAAATATAGTAAAGTGATACCTCTGTTTAAATCTGGAGACAAAAACGAACTTGGAAACTACAGACCCATCTCGGTTTTGCCTTGCATCAGCAAAATATTCGAGAAACTTGTTCTCCAGCAACTTTTATCTTACTTTAATATTAATAATCTATTACATAGTAACCAATTTGGATTCACAAAAGGACGTTCCACTACCGATGCAGGTATTGAACTAACTAATTATATATTGAAAGCCTGGGAAGATCATCATGACGTTCTGGGAGTATTTTGTGACTTATCAAAAGCTTTCGACTGTGTTCATCATGACACTCTTTTAAAGAAACTGCAGTTTTATGGGGTTTCGAAACCAGCTCTAAATTTTATTTCTTCATATCTTAAAGACCGTGTACAAATAGTCGATGTTGACGGTGTGCAATCAAATGAGTCGCCTATAAGAATGGATGTACCACAAGGTTCCATACCTTGGACCTTTCTTGTTTCTTATATACGTTAATGATCTACCTTTTACGATAAAGAAACATAAAAATATAGAAATAGTTATGTTCGCCGATGATACATCACTTCTATTCAAAATTAAGAGAGGAATAAACGATTTCACTGAAATAAACGTACTTTTGGACATTGCGTACAAATGGTTTGATGCAAATAATCTAGTACTTAATCCAACTAAAACGAAATGTATAAAGTTCACACTCTGCAATGTAATGTGCGGTAAACTTGATATAAGACTGAAGGATGAACTTATCGAACCTGTACAATCTACTTGTTTTCTGGGTATTTCAGTAGATTCAAAGCTTCAATGGGGTCCTCACATAGAGAGACTAGCTGATCGACTCAGTTCAGCTGCCCACGCAGTTCGTCAAATTAAAAAATATCAGACGTTGCAACAGCTAGGCTTGTTTATTTTGGCTACTTTCACAGTATTATGTCCTACGGGATCTTATTATGGGGTTCGGCTGCGGACAGAAACTCTGTTTTCGTATTGCAAAAAAGAGCAATCCGTGGTCTATATAATTTATCACCTAGAGAATCAGTACGGGAGATGTTCAAAACTATTAACATATTAACAGTCCCTTCATTGTATATTTATGAATGTATAATGTATGTAAGAAAAAATCGAAGTCGTCTGCAGAAATTAACTGATCTGAATCCAAAAGCGCACCATAAACACAAAATTGTATTTCCTAAGTGCAGACTTCAGAAAACAAATAACTCTTTCAAATGTAATGGTATTCGCTTCTATAATGCAATCCCTGTACAAGTGGAAGGCCTCAATGAAACCAAGTTTAAAAATGAAATAAAAAGCTACCTATTGAGCAAGGCATATTATAATATAGACGACTTTGTTAAAGATAGTAACGTATGGAAGAGAAATGTGTCGAAATTAGAATTTTGTAATAAGGTAAAATAATAGATTTTTAAGACTTTTGATGTTACATTGTTTGTACTAATGTAGTATCTGTATACTGTGTGTATTGATTATTTGTTATATTGTCTTCGACAAAGCCTTTTTACAGCTGCATGTAATTGACTAGGCCCCTTTACAGCTGCTTTATTCATTTTGACGTTGTTATTTTATCATATTATGTACACAGATTCTTTGCCTTTTTGTAAATGACGTTACCAAGTGTTCTTATGAATTTATGGTATGAATAAATGAATTGAATTGAATTGAATGCTTGATGCCGTTACACTTGCTATCAAGGTCACCATTTGTGGCACTAGTTATAATTTTCTTATCTGTTGTAATCTTTGTGAATTTTATGGAGCGCATAATTTTTTTTTTAAACTATAATAGGTTCGCACTTGACCACCATCTCGCCTGATGTTAAGCGATGATGAGATCTACGATGGAGCGTACTTACCTAGAAAAAACCGATTCACTCTCGATTTGAAGACACAAAGATTGTAACCATCAGGGAAAACCCACTCAGGCAACGCATTCCACAACCTAGACGTTCTTATCACAAACGTGGAGTCAAATCTCTTCGTTCGCGTTTTTGGAACATCAACCATGAAACGATGCCGCCCTTTTGTGGAACAAGAAGTCCGATAGAAGAAAGGACAAGGTGGTATTAGATCATGCAGATCAGTTGCACACTCTCCGAAGTGTATCCGATAAAAAACCGATAAGCTAGCGATTTTGCGGCGATGATCAAGACTTTGAAGTCTTTTACACACAAGAGCGTCATTGCCTATGAGTCTTTTTGGCAATTAGTTATTGATTTATTGCTAGGCGCGTAGCATTAGCTGGTGCGCCTACTTCGTTCAGTGTAGAAAAACAACGTAGAATAAGGATAAGAATGTCTTTATTAGATAAACCTGCACTGGGCCAGCGTGGTGGATTATGGCCTTAACTCGCTCTCCTTGCGAGAGAAGGCCCGAGTCCCAGCAGTGGGAAAATTTAGTGGGCCGTTGATGATGATGATTAGATAAACTGTGTACATGATAGAGGGATGCAATATGGATTTCAACAGTTTTGATCTCGCGAAGATACAATAATTATATTACATAATTTATTACAATATTTTTTTCGTAATTCTCTAAATTAACATGTAGTTCATTAACTCTGAATACATACCTAATATGGAACGATCCATACTATGTATTCATAGTTAGACGCTAATACGTTTTTGTTTTTAATTATTATTTTTCTTTTTACCCGACTGAAGAAAAATTATGTTTTCCGCGTGTATCTTGTATGTTTATAAATGTCTTTATTCCCACGTATCTTCCTAACAGCTGGATGGATTTTGACTATTAAGATATCGTTAGATTCGCATCAATCACGCAAGTGTTCTTAGATAGTATATTTTATTACATAAAGTTTTTTTATCTATTGATTTTTGCAGTCGGGGTTTTAAATTGAAGTTATTTATTAATATACGTACAGATTGATATAAAGGATACGTTACACTTTAAAATATATTTTAAAAAATATGTTAGATCAAAGAGTTTACAAATACTACGTATTGAGTTAAATTTTCCGCACGGTTCCTTTGTGTCAATCGTAAGCAGATGACGTGCATACTTTCTATGGCAACAGAGTGATCTGCCGCGACAAAAGTATGACACTTCCACAAGAGCGACAAGGTAAGAGAGATGCTATCCGTGCTTTCGGTGTAAAGCGTTTGTGCTAACTTTATACGTAGTATATTTTTTAATCTTTGATTTAGACGTATTTGTTCTTTAAACTGGCATTGCCCTTCACTATTCATTTGTCGAGTTAGTTCCAATCAAATGTATTTGTCTGTCCGTCTGGCTGAGTTTGAGTTGCTGATCAAAATTTTAATTCTTGTAGACGCGTGCTCAACATAAGGTCTGTTATATCACTGTATTTGGTCAATCCGTATAATAAACTCAGATGTTGGTTATGTCATCTTGATGATGGTAAAACTCGTCTTTATCTATCTAAATGGTCATATAAATAATGTGTCATCATGATTAATGTTCCAGCGATAGTTTTGATGTAGGGTATAATAATATGGAAGTAATTTTGACGAAGAACTAAGAGATATACTACGAGTTTAATTGAATTTTCTGTTAAAATAATAATAATAATAAATCCGATTTCAATTTAAAATCAAAATCAGACACTCGATTTAATTTCATATTTTTTTACGAATGCGTGGGTACCGATTTGCAAATTTTAGTTTTTGTTGATGTTTCAAAAACTGCCGCTCCGATTTCGATAAGAGAGTTATGAAAAAAAAACATCAAAATCGATTTACAATTGCCGAAACTGTCGCGCAACATAGAAGTACAAACAAAAAAATCATACAACTAAAATGATAACCTCCTCTTTCTTTGAAGTCGGTTTAAAATAGGTTCAATCTCGGAGATTGTAACCACCGCGAAAAATCTACTCAGGAAACGCATTCCACTGCCTACACGTTCATGTTACGCTGTTCGTTGCTGTTACCGATATGCTAAAAGTATTTTTGGACATGTAACATCCAACCAGAACTTGGCCAGCGAAGTGGATTATGACCTCGACTCTTTTATTGTGAGAGAAGGCCCTAAGCCCTGGCAGTGAGAACATAAAGTAGGCTGCTTGTACTATGAATTTAGTATGTTTAACAAAATGTTTATTAAAACGCTTTTCGAAACTCTGTAGGCCTATTCCGAATTTCTGTAACACGATGTAACGGAGGCGTTACACCACGAGTGTTGCAAAACTCAAAAAAAATATGCGTAACAAAATGTAGGCAGTCTGTCTATGCTACTATAACCGGGATGGTATGTTCTTCTGTCTGAATGCTTTGCAAATTACATTCGAATGCTTTTGGAACGAAGTTCCTTATCGCGCGTTGTGAAAGGGGGCTAGAAGGAAAAAATTCTTACGAAAAGTTGTCACGACACTTTTTGCTATTGTAAGCTGTGCGGCGTCGCCTGTTTTTCTGTCTGTCTCTCTCTATCTCTTATAGAAAGCAAGCCAGATATTTTCATTTCTATTTCGCGTTGAACAGTGTGGTGTCGCGACGATTATTTTTGTTGAGTGTATACAGGTTTTTTGTAAATAATAAATAATAAAAAATAATAATAATAATAATTCCTTCACTAATTAATCGAAAGGAACTTCGTTCCATCCGGGTGTCCCTTGACACCTCTCAAGTTTTTTTAAATTTATTATACGTTTCGAGATTCAAACACTTTTTACAGGACATGACACATGCGATAATATTTATATGTAATTATTTATGTTTGTGAATTTAACTTTATCTCGCTTATCCCTTTAAGTTTCACATGTTATGGAGCAACTAACATTTGAAAATCAAAACTTTCGTATATAATGTTTGTAGGAAGCAAGATATTATATTATACAATTATTGTATTTTTTCATGAGTATTTTTAAGCTTGCATAATAATGTATTCTTTTATCCAGCTGATATAATTGATCTAATACCACATTTCCCCTCTAACCTACTAGGACCACTTGTATCACGGAAAACGTTATGGATTCATGGCTGACTTTCCCAAACTAGGAAGATTAAGTTTGACATTATTTTCGTAGTAAGACTGTGGAATGCATAGCGTAAGTGTGTTTCTCTCAGTGGTTCCAATCTTGACGTATTCAAGTCGGAAGCGAATTCTTCTAGGTAACTACGCTCTATCGTCGACTACATCGTCGCTGTGATCACAGAACATCAGCTGAGGTGGTAGCCAAGCGCTAACCTAGGATTGTTAAAAAATTTAGTGCTACGGATCTGCGGGTTTCAGAAGGCACCCTCTTATATCAGCCTATGTACCTATTTATATCAGCCCTGATGCTACCTTACACTTTGTCCAAACTATGCGCATGCACCTTCTACTTTTCCTAATTGTCTACAAAAAAATCATTCAAGTGAAATTTACGGTGTATTCACCTATTGAAAAATATAATTGTGTAAGCGGAATCGCGGGCCACGGCTAGTGTTCGACAGAATGACTCCAGCGGCGGCATTCATGAATACTAATATTTGGACGCAGCGAATTTGGAAGATTTTCGAAGGCTGACCGAAACCGATACATAAAAACTTTGCAATACTGCGGGTCAGGTTACACCAACCTTCGAAATTAGGAAAGTGCTTTGAAAAATGTATTAATATTTTAGTAACCCATTTTGCGGAAAGTTTTAAAAAAGGTTAAGCTTTTAGCTTTTATTAATGTTATTATTTAATAATAAATATATAATATTATTATTAAAGCTTTTATTACTTACATTTGTTTTTAACCCCCGACAAAAAAAAGGGGTGTTATAAGTTTGACGTCGATGTCTGTCTGTCTGTCTGTCTGTCTGTCTGTCTGTCTGTCTGTCTGTCTGTCTGTGTCTGTCTGTCTGTGTGTGTGTGTCTGTGGCACCGTAGAGCTCAAACGGATGGGCCGATTTCGATGCGTTTTTTTTATTTGAAAGTTAATATCCGTGCGGGTGTTCTTAGCTATGTTTGGTTAATATCGATTCAAAATGGCCGCCTCCACAAAATGGCGGACAAAATATTTCTTCACAACCTACCTCAATATGGGTATCAAATGAAAGGGCTTGACTAGCAGAGTACTAAACGCTATAACAAATTTCAAATTCAAGATGGCCGCCACCACAAAATGGCGAATTATATAATATTTTCACTACTACCTCAATATGGGTATCAAATGAAAGGGCTTGATTAGTAGAATACTTTGCACTATGACAAATTTCAAATCCAAGATGGCCGCTACCACAAAATGGCGAATTACATTTCCTTTTTCACAATTCCCTTAATATGGGTATCAAATGAAAGGGCTAGACTAGTAGAATGTTGTACAGATAACAAATCTAAGGTAGTCGGGGGTTAATCAAAATTTTTAATTTTGTTCTTGTTCACAAGTAAAACGATTTACAACAAAAAGAAAACAATTATTACGTTAGTTGATACGTTTTCATGAGAAAATAAAATGTCTTTTCTTTTTTAAAAGATTGCAAAGGTTTTAAAATGTTGAAAATACAAAAGGTAAATACGTAAAATTATAGGCCATAGAGATAAGGCTTTTTATATCTCCGGGTGACAAGCGCAGTGCGGTATTAGGTAATAATTTAGACTCTTCTTGTTCCAATAACTACGTGTCACTGTGCTGTTGAGGGCAGCCATGTTACTTATCATCAGGCACATGCCTTGTCTTCTTCACAAGACATCTTTTTTTGAATTAAGCCCCCTCGGGGAGAATATGGGTGACTCAATCTCCTGGCTTATTTCTAGTGTAAAGTTTGGTTATTGTCTTGAATGCCCACCGGAAGTAGATAAATAATAAATATTGGTCGACAATTCACACACAATACCATCTGACCCCAAACTAAGCAAAGCTTGTAATATGGCGGCCAGATAGCTGATGTAATACTTATATAGTTGTAAATACATACTTATTATCCACAGAAACACCCAGACACAATACAAACATATGCTAGATAGGGAGGGGCTATTCGTAGACCGCATCGTCGCTTAACATCAGGTGAGATGGCGGTGAAGTGTAAACCTATAAAAGTAAAAAAAAAAATTAAAAAAAAAATTCAACAAATTTCACCAAAGTAAAAATTTGAATGGCATTCAATGACTGGCTTAGTTGTTGGTACCTAAGTCTGCTTGCGAAGTCGAGGGTCGTGGGTTCGATATCCTAGTGCAAATATTTTTGTGATAAATACAAATATTTGTTCCATGTCTGTGTGTTTCTACGTATAGTACCGCCTGCTGTAGCACTCGTTGTTATTGTTTTTCTTTGTCTGTTAATCTGTTTTTCTTTTGGTGTGAACAATAAAGAGTATCTATCTATAGTAGTATCTATAGACTGCCCTCGTGGCTTAGTGGGTAGTAACTCTGCCTGTGACGCCGAGGGTCGTGGGTTCGGTTCCCACCCAGTGCAAATATTTGTGTGATGAATTCAAATGTTTACACTATGTCTGGGTGTTTCTATGTATAGTAAGTATGTATTTAGAACTATATAAGTATTATATCAGCTATCTGGCCCCCATATTACAAGCTTTGCTTAGTTTGGGGTCAGGTGGTGTTGTGTGTGAATTCTCCACCACCAATATTTATATTTATCTATCTGTCCAATACGTAACTATTGACAACTATGTAAGTACTAGCTGTACCCTGCCTCGCTTCGCTGTGGCACATTGTGATGCAAAAAATAGATAAAAACAATCCTTGATGCAGACTATGTATCATTCTAAAATTTCAGCTCGATCGGTGAAGAACTTTTTGAGTTTTTGAAGCGTACACAAACTAACATAACATTTTTATAAATAGAGATTATATTGGCTATCTGACTCCCATAATACAAGTTATGCTTAGTTTGGGGTGAGCTGGTGTTGTGTGTGAAGAGTCCACTTAAATTTTTATTTTATTTTTTTAAACATTTCTTGAAGTGAAGCTCAGTCATATCCAAAATTGCGACATTATAACTAAAATTCAAAACTTAAGTAGATTTCAGTCTGGTCCACTTAGGCTTAAAGTTATATATAATGCCGTCAAAAATGCGACTTCCACCGAGAATAGTTCTTTCTGAACTCTGCACGGACGGAATCGAGGGAAGATATTAGTTTCACACATTTCCTTCAGACAGATCATCACGTATCTCTACAGAGTTGATCAAATAAACGAGCTTTTATTAAATATACAAATAAAATACAAAAATGTCTTCGAAACACTCTTTCATTTCTTTCTCGTTATCCAAGCCGTGACATTCGTTAAGTATCTCAGTAAGCATTTGTTTGTTTTACAGTCAAATGAGAACACAACTGTACTATATTGTTTACAATACTATGATTAATTTTTAGTACAGTTCTTTGGACGGATGTGTGGATAGTTGGTGTGTCTGTATGTGAGAATTGGAACGCGCGACATGAAGGAAGCAAATTGCTTTCTGTCTGTAATATGGCTGACTGGTGTCGCTCTTCTGTATATTGTTTCCAGTTAATGTTGTCTGTTAATTTGACAGTTTGGAATTACTAACATTATTGCCCATTTGTTCAATGACAGGTTATTAACGACGAGCCCATAACACTTGGTTGACAGCTACAGAGTAGTTATGACATGAAACGTAGTTTCATTGGGTATATTATTATTAAAATTAACGTGGTTGTTACACATATTTAATTGGATAAAGGGACACTCACGTATATACGGTCGGTCAATCCGACTCGAGTTTCGGCCGCGTCCGGCGGCCTTTTTCAAGGAGAGTGCACGCACGCGACGGCTGCCTGTTGGCACTATATATGTTAGTGTCCCGTTATCCAATTAAATATGGGTATATTAATGTTACTGTAAAATGATAAATGCCGTCATTTTATAATATAACGACATTAGACCATGAACTAACGGCGTTAAACTATAATCTAATCTAGACATACCGGGTATGCCTAAAATCGCTTACGTTTTTTCTAAAAACTGACGATTATTGTAATTTACGGTGCCATGTAGGTACAACCGTACTAAATGTGAATAAGTTTGATTGGTCTCATAGATCAATCAGTAGCGATTCTAATCGCTGAACTGCAGATCGTGGGTTTGATCCCCACCCGTAATAAACACGACTTGTTGTGCTATTTGTTAGTGTTTACATTTTATTTAGAACACATTAAACATTTTCGAACATTAAGGCTAAGAACTCATGGATCCCTTTACAACCGCGCCAGCGCTCGTGTGCGAGCCGGCAGATTCTGTAGAATGTAGATTTATTTGTAAAAATTGAAATCAAAACTCAAGAGGCGGTTTACGCCCGCGCGCGCCTGCCACGCGGCTCTCGCGCGTTCGCCGCCCGCCCGTCACCCGCCACGTTAGCGAACGAAAATCTCACCCGCGTAACCGCAAAAATCAGCGGTCGCATGAGTTTTGAAACCCTCGCCCCTCGCGGTTCGCAACCGCGCACGGGCTCGGTTGGAAACCGTCCCATGAGTTCTGAGCCTAACCATGCTACGTTAAGTTTATTAGTTACGGCTGGTCTAGACGGGAGAACGGTAACTGCTGATCCGCAGTTTCTGGTTCGACACCCACTTGCGTAATGTCACTAACTTAAGAAATGTGAAGCAAAACATCGTGACAACCAATATGTTCCTAGAATCTTTCAAGGTCATGTGTCATCCGCCAATCACACTGGGCCAACGTGGTGGATTATGGCCTGACTCTTTCCTTCGCAGAGGAAGCCCCGAGCCGCAGCTGTGGGAACATTAAATAGGCTACTTATTAAGCTTATTTAAATATTGGTGGACAATTCACACAACACCATCTGACCCCAAAACTAAGCAAAGCTTGTAGGGGAGATACGGGCAAGACGGGGTGGCGGGCAAGACGGGGCAAACGTATTATAAGGACTTCTATTTGGCCGATCACGATCGTTCTAGTGCGTGACGATGCAGCGCCATGATGGCTGTCAGTGCGTCCATTGAGTGATTCGCTGCGACACTTGATTTTGTGTTTATTGAGACAACAGTGGTTTCTGGCAGTTTGATTCTTATTTTTTAAGTTCATTTGGTACGTGTTTACTACGCAAATACGACACCATATTGACCGTAGTACCTATGGATGATTCTATACCGGACCTTGTAAAAGTACACGTAGTAAATATGAATACCTACCTACAGTTGAAACTCAACAGGGAAAAAATATGGTTCCAACTTCACATAACCTTAATATCTAGTGCGTCATATTGTTTTCCGCGATGGACTTCTAAGCTACTCAATCGATTTTAATCAAATTTACACCCGGTGCAGTTTGATCCAAGTTGAAAATAAGTTTTTATTTCTGTTTTTTTTTTTAATTTAAAGATTGGTGGACAATTCACACAACACCATCTGACCCCAAACTAAGCAAAGCTATGGCGGCCAGATAGCTGATATAATACATATATAGTTTTAAATACATACTTATTATCCATAGATTTAAAATAACTATGAAACGATTTTTCTGTCTGTAGTTACGAGCAGGTTGATAGCAAAAAGAGCAAAGCAGTATTAGGTCATACAGACCAGCTGCCCACTCCAGAAGTACTATGATCTTTGTTGATTTTGATAAAACAAAACTACGTGTCCTATATTATATTATAGTATATTTAGTTGACGCAGTAATTAAAATGGTATATTTTTTACCAAGTCACCATACCTATTGTTAACGTCTAGGTTTAGGGCCTAAGTAAAATCATATGTTCTGGGTTCGTTGGGTTACTGACCTCACCGAATGTCGTCGGTAGCTCAGGCATGTAGGAGGTGGTCTAGTGACTCTAGTGTAACACTTGGACAACCGGTCACAGTTGCGTCACACACGGTTCCAGAGAGAGTGGTCAAATTATGTTAGAATTAACATTTCGCTACAGATTCTATTAGGTTCGTACCACACTCAAAGCTAGTTATTCTACCTAGCAGTAACGTGTTCTACAACCATTGCTTTATTCCAGTTTGAAGGATAATATTTCCAGGCGTATTGCAGGGTAAAGAGATAAATCATTACATGTCTGGGTGGCGAGCATAGTGACACTAAGCTTTGTATTGAACTCTTCATATTTAATTTTTAAATTGGTTTAGGTCAGTTAGAGTTAGTTAGTCAGTTATGCGTCGCTTAGAACCACACTATCGGCTAAATTGTTGCTCAAATGCAAAACAAAGTACATTAAAAAATTGCACCAATATTTTAAAAATTCAGTTCAGTATGTCGCATGTTTGAAATCAGTAAACAT
Source organism: Ectropis grisescens (assembly GCA_017562165.1). Classification (NCBI taxonomy): domain Eukaryota; kingdom Metazoa; phylum Arthropoda; class Insecta; order Lepidoptera; family Geometridae; genus Ectropis; species Ectropis grisescens. The sequence continues at coordinate 25,767,505 of CM029784.1, read as the reverse complement.
TTATACACACGGCCTACAAAGGTAGGCCGTTAAAATTTCAATCCGAATATCAATAGCTTGAAAATTATATCAAAAGCTGCGTCTTCAGTTACGTAATTCTTTGGCATTGAGGCATCGAGCACATTAACGACGAAACGTTTTGTAAGTCAGTATGACACTCGGTCAAAATCCAGTAAAATCGGATCAACTTTCACTTACTAGAACTTAGCACACACATGCTAATGCACTGGGCTTGCAAAATTTGTATCAAATGTTTTCACGTGTGCAGTTAATGCGTTGACAGTTCTTAAATATTTTATATACTAGTAGCATGGACGTATAAAAAAGTCGAACGTAGTGTCGCTAAAACAAAAACTGTGTCCATCGAGTCGGCCACATAATAATAATATGCACCTGTGCGCTGTCTCATACATGCTGACACGCACACATCAGTGGGTCATTACACGCTCTACTTGTGTATATGTGTGCGTGTCACAACCTGACAACGCACACGTGGAAATGTGGCCGACTCTAGTGACACAGTTTTTGTTTCAGCTAGACTACGTCCGCCTTTTTTATACGTCCATGGCTAGCAGTAGTATACCTGTATACTTATATTTCCTGCGTAGTTCCAATAATTTCCGGCGATAAAAAGATGGCATATGTATTCTCCCAGACTACAACGTATTTGTGTTTCAAATTTCAACCCGATCAGTTCATACTTTACGACGTGATTGAGCAACAAACATCCAAAAGATAGATCCTTTAGGCTCTGCCCGTTAAAACTAATGTGAGAACCACACAAAATTATGCGAATTATCCATAAAATGAAGGTCTATATATAGCCACTACCATAGTCGGAAGCGTGCCCAGCATGCTGGCGCACCATGTTGAATAGCAATATACGTCGGGTTAAATAAATGCCAGAATTTTGGTCATGCTGCGCGTCAACCAAGCACTCGGAAAGGTTGTGTTGTAAATGAGATAAGCTCCCGATCCCATAGACCCAATTTCTCAACACCAAAAGGCTCAAATATACCACTTCCGAAAGTTGCATGTTTTATTAGTTGATAGTCAATTGACATTTTTGTAATATTAGTTCGATAATCTCTACTAATATTATAAATGCCAAAGTAACTGTCTGTCTGCAACGCTATTACGTCTAAACTACTGAACCAACTCGAATAAGATTTGGTACAGGAACAATCTAGAGCCTGAGAAAGGTTAGTTTTTGGTCGGAAACAAATTAATAAATGCATTTTTACTTGACTTATATTTGCATTAATTATCTAATACATTTTTTGATTGACTTCTAAGAGTAACTTTTTATAAGCTCAATCATTGTACAATTATTTTGTTGTACTTAGGTAAAATTAAAATCTGAATCTGTAATCTCAAACCATGTCACTAGTGTGTAAGGACTTAGACTAAGTACCAGGAACGCTGTAGTACCTGGCAGCGATGCACATCTGCATTTATGCAAATCCATTACTGCGCCAACAAACAAGTACGCGGAGACGTCTCACCCTCGTGATTTAATGGATGCAACTAAGCGAGTTCAACGGAGATCGTAAAGTTCTTCATAATAAGGGTTTAAGTCAATTTAACAGAACAGCTAGACGCTAGACTGTAAGTTGCGTTACCTGAATGGCTTTTTAATGGAAAATCCCACTCATTTTATCTGGGTGTTTCTAAGTCAGGCTGAATCGGTTGCTTTTAGGTATACGCGACCCATCGCAGTTAGCTATAAAGTATGGCTGGTCTAGTCTGAAGAACGGTAACTGCCGATCCGGAGGCCCTTGTTCGAATCCCACGCACACCACTGTCTTTTTGAGTAAAACATCGTGCGGAAACCGGCATGTTCCAAAAATTTGTCTAAGTCATAAGTAATCCACCAACCCGCACTGGGCAGCGTGGTGAATTATAGCCTTGACGCTCTCCTTACGAGAGAAGGCACCGTATCCCATCCGTGGAAATATTTAGTGGGTTGCTTATGATCCAACTAGCTCGTCAAACTTTTGACATCGGTTCTATAACTGACCAAGGTTTCAAAACAAACGGGAGAAAGGCACAAATAACTCTAAGTAATCGTTTTTTTTAATTATTCAATAGATAAAGTCAAAGTCAAAGTTCTTTATTGATAAATGTACAATTTACACGTCAGATATTATGGACAAGTAGCGTGCCGTGGGTTTATCTGTGTAATGCCCGTTCCTAATTTAAATACCTTATGTGCTAGCCAGACTACAATCTATCTATGTTCAAAATTCCAACCATTTCGTTCTTCTGTTCCAATGCGATTGAGTAACAACATCGGTATAAATCAAAAGATGCGCCATGAGCACCTTAAAACTCTTAACAAACTTCGTCTGTGTGCGTAGCGTGAGTAGTTTACAACTACCAATCTACTTGACCCCTAACACCTATAGCGGCGAGGTGTGTTGCGGTTCTACTTATTTTGGTTCTTTTTTTTTTTAATAAAGAGTGACGAGACGATCAGGACATGTGCCTGATGGTAAGCAACACGCCTGACACATAACAGCACAGTGACACGCAGCTATTGGAACATGAAGAGTCCAAATCATTACCTAGCACTGCACTGCGCTCGTCACCCAGAGATCTAAGATCTTATATCTCTAAGCCCTGTAATTTCTCTGAAAACATTGCCCTTGAAACCGGAACACAGTAATGTTTGCACATTACTGCTTGGCGGTAGAATAACTGCCAAAGGTGTGGTACTTCCCCAGGCGGACTCTGCCAAGAGTCCTACCACTACAACGAATAGTGATAGGTAAAAAGGTCCGGCGTTCACCGTTTCTACAACTGACTAAAACGGAAAGAGTTAGCTCACTCTTCGCAACTATAACGTAATTCGTGCGCCTGAAGTTTGGGAGGGCATCATCACTCTACACACACACACATATACAGGCACATCTCCTGATTTATATCGATGAGCAACAGACGTTGTTTATAATATTAGTAAGATTCCGTCTGTTTCTTCTTACGAGTACATGTGTAACATACGAATGTTTAATTTCTTACATTTTATTCCAAATATTTTATTACGACGTAATGATCCTCAATATTTAGTGGTCGTAAACCTTTACGCTGCGGTATCAAAAATTGTATTCTCAATCCCCTCTCGACCTCTGAAGGCCGTAAAGTATAGATTATACGAGCTAAACTAATATTGTAAGTTTCGTCAATTAGAGCATGAAGCGAAGCCTTTACGCCGTATAGGTATCAGATAAAACTTTACTCGTAAACCGGCCGGGTTATAGCTCGTAAAATTAAAACGTGTGTTACTTCGCGTGCCTAGTATAATGTGGGTATGGCTAAGTGTAAAGAATCAAGATTGGTTAGACTTACTTTCGTTTACAACTCTATTAAATAAAAAAATAAAAAATATCACGGGAAATCCGTTAAGTTGTCAACACTGCTAAGAGCATTTAGTCTGTAAAGCTAATACAAATAAGATTCAAAGTCGAATGACCGAGTGGGGAGGACGGCGTTACGGTCTTCCATCCCTCTTTCTTGCGAACATAAGAAAGAGATGCACGATCACTAAAATTCGGTCCCCAGGCCCGCGATAAAAGCTATGCAATAGCTTAAAAATATATTAAGTAATTTTAATTGATTAACAAGTTATCTGGTCATGTGGCCAGAATTCACCCCGATCGGTGGGTCAGAGTTTCTACGGAGTGGACGCCATCGGCCAGTCGATCCCAGGGTCGTCCTCCAACGCGGTGGAAGGAGCCCAGGACCGGATACAGTGGAAGGAATCGGGGAAGACCTTTGCCCAGCTGTAAGACAACTGAGGTTAAATTAAAAAAAACAAGTTGCTCGTGTGCGAATTAGTCTTATCGTAGGTTAATTAAAATTGTCTACCAACCACTTTAGTTTTCATGGTACATTTATTTCAGTTGACAGACACTACATTTATTTAATTGGATAACGGGACACTCACGTATACACGGTCGGTCAATCCGACTCGAGCTTCGGCCGCGTCCGGCGGCCTTTTTCAAGGAGAGTGCATGCGCGCGACAGCTGCCCGTTTGGCACTGACTGTTTAATACTAAGACACTACATTCAATTACATAATAAATCCGTTATTATTTACATATCAATTTATTTGTTTGTTTCTAATTTTTGTAGTGGTAGAACTCTTTGCAAAGTCCGTCCAAAGTACCACACCTGTGCCAGTTATTATACAGTCGAACAGTAATGTGAAAACATTACTGTATTCAGGATTGAAGGCCATTGTTTCCCGAAAAATAACAGGGCATAGATATGGGTTATCTTATATTTCTGGGTGACGAGCGCAGTGCAGGGCTTGGTAATGATTTGGACTCTACATGTTCCAATAGCTGCAAGTCACTGTGCAGTTATGGGCAGGAGCATTGCTTACCATCAAGCACAAACATATCGTTTTATGGTTGGTGTTCCAACGACACGAACAAAGAGATTTGACTCTACTTTTGTGATATGAACAAGGCTGTGAACAACCTACGTTGCTTGAGTGGGGTTTTCCGGATAGATACAATCTTTGTGTCTTCAAATCGAGAGTGAATCATTTTTGAAGTTATACTTCTTTAGGCGCGTTATGAAAAAATGATGAGAGTGAAATTTAAAGATGCACGCGCACCTGTGACACAAAATTAACAGTATGAAGTTGTCTGCTTAAGGTGGTTCGATTTTCATACTAATCTATTTGACAATTCAGACGCGAAGACGCGCGACGTTGCCAGCTCGTGACATACGCGGGTAACGCGCTGTTGCCGCTCTTCTCTGTCAACTTTGCTCAGCTGGCTCAGCTCAAGAATCAAATAAATTATTGAAAGATTGGACAATGTATTGCCAGTATTTGAATGTTATATATTGGATAAATTTTCGGTGGCGATAAATTAAATAAAACAAAAGAAGTATAACTTCTCACGCGCGTACATAAGTACACGCACCCATTTTTTTTCTAGGTAAATACGCTCCATCGTAGACCGCATCGTCGCTTAACATCAGGCGAAATGGCGGTCAAGTGTAAACCTAAACATGTCCTGCTATTTTATACTCTATACTTTAAAAAAAATCCCAATAATACACATTACAAAGAAAACAAATATAATCACAAAACTCAGTAAGATAACTAATCAATTATCTGATCGCATGTCACATGTTCAATATTTAAATGATTTGTAAATGGCTTTGAAAATGTTGTAGTCCTAAAAATTTAAGGTTTTATCTCATTTTACGTGTACGTTGATGTATTTATGATTAAAGTGCTTTGACTTCGTTTTCACCATCAATCACGTCATCAATACTTACAGATCGACTTACAATCCTGCGTTCTCGAAATATTTGTATAAATTACAGTCGTCTAACAGTTGAATCAGATCATGCGCCGAGATGGATGTGATTGAATTTAAATCTATGTAACGATATGAAAAATCAAAGTAAACTTATTTATGGTTGAATGGAGACAGCTATTGAATTGGAAATTTGAAAGCGAAAGCTAACGGAGTGTCTGTTTGAAAACTTGTGATTGTATCGTTTTTTATTTAAATCCATTGTTAGGGGTCTACGCAAGGTTTAACCATGGATCCTTTGTAGACTATAGGCCTGTGAACAAAATGTATGGGTCATATGAACAACCAGGCGACCTATGAAGGATGATAGAAGGGTATAAAATGATAGGATTCAGCACTATGTCGGTATTTGAAAGCTGTCCAACTGAAAGCAAATTGAAGAGGGGGGGGGGGGGTTTGCGTCCCTCGCTCATTCCTTCTTGTCGCATTATTTCTGTACGGAGTTGCGGAATAATGGATTAGAAGAAGGATTGAAACTGTATGGAATCAATGCCGTACATAATCTAATGACCAAATTTACCGTGAAAATCTACGGAAAATCATGTTTTTTTACGACAACTCTAATAATTAAAATTTACAAAATGTATAGTTTCAATACGTCTTCCAATCAATTATTCCGCAACGCTGTACAAAAATCATGCGACAAGTAGAAATGACAGAGGGTTGCAAGCCCCTCTCTTCTACTTGCACTCAGTTGGACAGCTTACAAATACCTGAATAGTGCTGAATCAAATATTATTTTATACCCTTCTATAATCCTCCATAGGTTTCCTGGTGGTTCAGATCACGCATAAATTTTGTTCACGAGCCTGTAGTCTATGTTGTTGCTCTGTGAAGTGTATTTATTCTGTGCGTGCCGTTATGTGCTTTAATAAAATGTTGAGATAAACCGATTTTCAGAAATAATACGATATTGACACTATTCATGATGATATAAAACCAAGTACATTTGTCGAAACTTGAACGGGCTTTCGAAAATAATACTTTCTTACGGTTACTGCTGGTCTAGTGGGGAGAACGGCGATTGCCGGTCCGGAGACCCGGGTTCAAATACCACACGCATCATTATCTTTTCGAAGCAATGTAGGGACGTAATGCCGCTAACATAAAACTGGTAAGGAAAACATCGTGAGGAAACCGACATGTACCTAGAATCTTTCGAGATCACGAATCATCCACCAGCCCGCACTTGGCCAGCGTGGTGGATTATGGCCTTGACTCTCTTCTTGCGAGCGAAGGGCCCGAATCCCAGCAAAGGGAACATTTAGTGGGCTACTTATTCTTATGCTACGCTTATGCATACAAAAACAACAGTAGATTTTTTACTGAGTATAAAAGGTTTTTACTACGAAACCCTCTGGTCAAGATCGAGTCACATGTTTTAAAAGCTCCATATTTCAGAAGTTATGAGAAAATATCTGTATTTCATTGAAAACTTTTAGTTTTAGATTCACATAAATCTTTCAGCCACAATACGAGTAATCTACGGCTTTACTTACTCTAATAAATACACTTATGCTGATTTATTTATTACTTAACGTATTCATATTGACAGAGCGAGCAATTGCTCAGTTGGGGTGAAGATAGACCGTCTCGGCGGAGAATGAAGAGTCACCTTGTTTATGAGTTGGATATAACCAGACAGACAAACAGATACATATACCTATTGAATGTTAAATTTTTTGCTATAGTATTGGGTATGCATAGTAAGTCTTTGATCCAAACCTTGACTTCAGGATTATGAAATCAGAAGTTTTAGCCAATATACCAAAGATAAAGTAAAAGAAATAGAAAAAGGTGCAGATACTTTTTTAGTAAGAATCAAATTTAAATTCGTTTTTTTATTATTATTACTTTGTATAGACACATTACTATAATATTTTTACCAAATATTTAGTACATATTAAACTCTTTGACATTTACTCTTACAATTGTTGTTATATGCTACTAGGTTTATTTTTTATTTTTATAGGTGTACACTAAACTGGACTGCTATCTCGCCTGATGTTAAACGACAATGCGGTCTACGATGGAGCGTGTTTACCTAGAAAAAACCGATTCACTCTCAATTTGAAGACACAAAGATTGTGATCATCGGGGAAAAACCCACGCAGGCAACGTATTCCACAGCCTAGACGTTCTTATCACAAAAGTAGAGTCAAATCTCTTCGTTCGTGTCTTTGGAACATCAACCATGAAACGATGGCGCTTTCTCGAGCTGCGAGCATTCCGATAGAAAAAAGGGCAAGGTGGTATTAGATCATGCAAATCACAAACACACTCTCCGAAGTGTATCCGATAAAAAACTGATAGGCTAGTATTATATTATAGAAGCAGGAACCCGGTTTTTATCCCCGTTGTTCCCGTGCCACTTATTTTCTCGTGATAAAAAGTAGGTTTTGTTTTAAACCAGACCATAATCTGTCTGTCTTGCGCTTTCCCGTTGGAACGGCACCAACGATCAGTTTGATATTTGAAACAAAGTTAGATTAAAGTCAAGAATATTACTTTTAATCACTGAAAAATATTGTTTTATTTGGATAATTGGAAATTCTACTTTTAATCACTGAAAAATATTGTTTAATTTGGAAAATTGGAAATTCTACTTTTAATCACTGAAAAATATTGTTTAATTTGGATAATTGGAAATTCTACTTTTAATCACTGAAAAATATTGTTTAATTTGGATAATTGAAAATTCTACTTTTAATCACTGATAAATATTGGTTACCACATTGTGAAACCACAGGGCACTACTAGTAAACAATAAAAGAAGGTATAGCTAGTTATCTAGTATGATCCTTTGATCTAGTTGTCCCAATAACCGTCGGTTGTCCCAAGTGTCTCTCAAATTCCTGGAAGCCCATTCTCGGAGCAGTCTGACAAGTTGACACCAAATATTTAGCAACACGTTATTCCAGGAATGTAGCAACTGCTGTTACCCGAGGCCCGGTTTTCTGAGCCCCGGCCCAAACTTGCCCTTGATCGGGACATCAAATATCCCGACTTCTTCAGGTATTGTTTTCGATACATATTTCTGAGTATGTGTTTATATTAGCTGTAGATTTTCTTCCAATTAGCATGGTGACTGGATCAAAAATACACCAATCTAATATTCTAGATAGATTATGGAAAATTATGGGAAATAATTTTGTTTTATCAAATTATTCAAAATCTACAAAGATGTACCTAGATCATACATCTTCCGGAGTGGAGGGGTGATTTGTGACGTCATTTCTTTGTAAAAATCGTTTAAAGACGTGCGAGACTCAAAACTTCTAAGCACTATAAAATCTTCTTAATTATTTTTTTTGGGATACTAAATAGAAAATACGTCAACAATATTTTTTTAATAATTTTACTGCCCGACTAATTTGTTTCTTTTAGTCACCTTGCCTATTTATTGTGTTAGATACTAAAAATAGGATAATGGTATAGAGAGGACTAAGTACTTCACGATAGTATTAAATAATTATCATTACATTGGTTCCAATAAATTAATTGAATTGAACAAAGGACATTTTGAGCTAGGGGGAGCCCAATTTATTTACCTGTGTACTTACTCAAAACTAATCTAATTTTAGATAATATTGTTCTTATACCTTTAAACGAGCAAATATTGTATCATTTATAATTAATATAATAAATAACTATTATTTGTAATCTAGATCTCGGAGATAGCTCGACTGATTTTCATTTTCATGAAATGTAGTAGAGATTTACTACGATAACATGACCCGCCCCTCCAGAATACAAAACGTTTGAAAGTATTTGTGAAAGAATATACAACGCACCACTACGCATGTGTGCGTACTGCTACTGCAGACGAATAATTACAACTACATACAAACTCTTTCGTAAGGATGTGACTACACACATTAAAACAGTAATTTGGAGGGGCAGGCCGTGTTATCGTAGTTACTCTCTAAGTATGCAGGGATTTTAGGTGCGATAAATTTTGAACTAGCTAGACTCCCTTTTCAGAAAACGCCATTTTATCCCTATTTTCAGGTAAACTAAGCCGGGCAAAACTCAATCACCCAGGTACTATAGTTTAAACAATACTTACAGGTAAGTTTTTAGTTTCATTGGTATTGTTTGTTACCCGTAATATTTAGTTTTGGCATCAGTTTTAAAACTGTAAATTATTGAAAGAAGCACTCGACAGCGGCGATCTGCGGGACCCGGAATTATTTCTGAGTTGACATCTTGAAAATACTCTATTATTTGGAACTCTGGTAACCCTAGTACTAACTACACCAAAATACCAAAAGCTTCAACATCACGTGGTTGATAAAAAAGTTGAATTATTATACTCGTACCATCTCTACACTACAGCTTTCGCTTTATCATAGTAATACGCCAGTGGCGTCCTTTACCAGCTATTATGCCACTATTTTGTCACTAGAATTCTTGGACTATACGATATTTCGAGATTGTCCTTGTAAAATGTTTGGGATATCAAGGTACCTATTGGGGATTTTAGAGATCAGACGTGAGATGCCAAACATTGATCGAAGGTCTGTCCGTAGAGCACGGGGCTCGCGTGCCAACCACCAGCTATGCAGGATAACCTTCAAGGTTTCCTAAATTTCAGGCATTTCGTAACTGTTTGTACGTACATAAATGTACGGTAAAAAAACGGTTTTGCGTAAAAGAAAATGTTGAACGGCTCCCGTTATTTTTGGTAAAATATTGGCATGAGAGAATTTTACTGATATGTTGTTGTAAAAACTAAATAGTTGACAAAAATTGTTATTTTGAAATATTTCATTTATTTAGTACGTAATATTAATTTTTGACTGTTGCCTAAAACAATCAACAACAATAATAATACACTAAATCATAGTTTTTGTTTTCAACAACCGATTGCAATTTAAAAATTGCTGCACAGATTTTGATTAAATTTATATGCTCAAGATTTCGGGGAACATAGATAGAAAATATGGTTGTCGAATTGATAACCTTCTCCGTTTTTGAAGTCGGTCAAATGTACAATATTTTGTGTAGACACTCACAATTAGAACTACAACTAACTAGCTGCACCCCTCGATTTCGCCCGCAAAATTACCGTTCCAAAAATGTGTGCAACTAACTGTATGTACATGATATGATGATTCGCACTGAAATTTTAATCGAAAAACTCGACAATTTCACTGTTTTGACGGCGGTACTTCGAAAAAAACATTGGCAGTCATAGGAACTGCCGATAGAAGTGACAACTTAAGGGCGTGTGGGCCGTAATTTTGAATTTTTAAAACAACTTTAAGACCTTTAAAACAGTGTTTTAAACTCTGAAAAAAATATATGTATTAGTTTAGGATCTAATCTAGTGCGATTCGCAGTCAGTAACACGATTTAATGAATTTTACTTGATAGAAAAAAATCCTAAAGTTACCCCTTTTCAAAAAGTTGTTTCAAGTTTATGACTAAACTAATGAATTGTTTTACTAAATTTTTGTACTCAACGAAAGCCACTAAAAAGTTATAGATGCATTCGCAGAGTTTGACTTGATAAAAAGTATCAGTTATTCACTATGTTTTAATATCTACCATATATATAGCGCGCCGTTCGGCCAGCCTGATCAGTCGCGTTTCGGCGCTCACGGACGACGGGCCTGTGCTTGATTTTGCAATTTTGACAACCGATAAATTTTAAATATTACGATCATAGTGCCACAGTATAACAATATCAGTAGGTATTACTAGTGAAGCTATGATCTTGATTTTTGATACCGTTTTCATTGGAATTGCAAATAGACGCTGATACTAATTAGTACGCTGTTTACTTTATGTTGTAGACCAATAAGGAGTCTCAAAAACTGACGTCGATACCACATCAGTAAAAATTCAATGCGGATGCAATGGAAAATAGATAAGCATCGGTAAAATATTCGTCCGTTAAATCAGAGATCGGGATGAAGAAATAATGAGAGGGAGAAAAATCTAATATAAATGCAAGTAAGGTATCATAAATGATACCTAACTTGCATTATCTACCATTTAGGTAAATTCTTTGGTAGTAAGGTACTTAGTACTTGGAAGAAAAGTCCTCACATACAGATTTTACCACTTTGGAAGAGACTTTCGCGCAAACTATTCACTTTAGAAAAAAAATGTTACGAACTTCAATACAATTTTGAACACCTTTCCATAGATACACGTATGGTTTTGTTAGAATTTTTATTTTTTTATTTCTTTTCCAAGTTTGTGACACCACCAAAATTTATTGTTTTTTCTTTTTTTTTGTATGAAAATGTTAATATTGTTCATAGAAATTTAGACACTCGACCAAATTTGATAAGAAGCCTTTTAGGCAGTAAAATTACTCGTAGAATTTAACTCTGCACTAAATTTCCGATTCGTATTTTTTATATAAGGTTTAGAATCATTTCCTGAGCATAAAATCACAAAATAATAACAAATCCAGGTGGAGCTTCAAGCGCCAGCTCGAAAAAACGTTTTTGGCTGATATTTTGAAAAAGTTATAAAGCCTATTATTATTGTAGAAAATAAAATTTCCCATCTTTTGTTGCCAGTAAACTTTTTTTTCGAACTTACCGATTACGATTTATTATGTCAAATTTCATGATAACAATGTAAAAATAATAAGATGTGAATTTTGTTCCCAGTAGCATAAACATGTCCCTTTTTGCCGGAATGGAAGATGGGTTATGTTTTCGCGCGTATCTTTATGTTTGTAAATCTTTTATTTCCACATATCTTCCAAACGGCTGGATGGATTTTGGTGACTAAGATATTCTAAGACTAGTCTGACTTGCCAAAGTGTCCTTAGATAGTAGGTAATATTTTTTTACGTGTAGATTTTTTTGTAGTCGGGATGTTTAAATTAAAGTTATTCTATCATATTGCTCGTTGCTCGAATAAACAGCACCGTTCATCATCATGATTGAAGATTTGAACGAAGAGTTTGGTCTCCACTTTTGTAATAAGAACAACTAAGCCGTGAAACGCATTGCCAGAGTGGGGTTTTGTCGAAGGTTCGAACCTTGGGGTTACGAGGTACACTATGCTTGTTTCTATTAGAGAAACAAGTTCCATCGTAGACAACATCATTTTCATCCACTACTATCGGCATCATAGCAATCGTATCATTGAATGGGTTATAAATCGTAAACGGTAAGTTTAACAAAAAAAGTTTACTAGCAACAAAAGATGCAAAATTTAATTTTCTACAATTATTGTCAAAATATATAGTTTCCAAAATATCGGCTAAAACAGTTTTTTTCAATTGGCGTTTGAAGCTCTACCTGGATCTGTGAGCATTTTGTAATTTTATGCTCAGTAAGTGATCTTTACCTCAGAAAAAAATTGGATTAGAAATTTAGTGCAAAGTTGAACAAAAAACCTTCTATTTTTACTGGCCTTTCATTACGTTTCAGCACATTTTTTTTAATGTTTGACGAACTTGTGAATTATTAGGAAACATTATAAAAGATGCATGAAATTGGAAAAGCCGTTCTCAACTTATAGTGTGATCAAAAAGAAAAGGTTGAGTTTTGTATATCTACGAGTATAGATAAATTTAATATTTCTTCGTTCATATATCAAAAAAACTCTTATCACTATTCACAAAATTGTTATCACTAGTATAAACAAATCTTGAACAAAAAATGAGTTTAAATTACATAGTAAAATATTGTATGTAATGTTATTTCTGCACTGTGGCACTGATTCCGCGGTCGGTGACGGTCGCGAGAACAAGACAGCGTTAAATGCCTAATTTGACAGAACTACCTGGCCTTAACACTCAGTATTTGATAGCTCACTTTGGAAACTATGCGGGTGAAACCGGAGGGCGTGGCCGTGAGCATGACCATATATAAATGCGTCAGCATTGGCAGCCAATGGGAAATACAGATGCATTTCTAGATGGCTATGATCCCGAGTTTATCCGAACATTTCTTATCATTCACGAGCGTGACGCTAGAATTCAATTCACGGTCCACAAAAAAATATATCTGTGGCGCGCCAAATGAAGTTTTCACTACAAAAAAATATTATGTTAGTCTGCAAAATTCTTTCGTCATAAAATAAATATGAAACTGGACATTGGCCGTCCAGAGAAGCCAGTATAACGCGATCCTGATGAGCCAGCTCCTCTCCAGCTTGATGAGGAGGTGATAAACTGTTGAGATAGCGCCGAACTTGAGCCTGATCCAATTTCGCAATGTATTTAGGAGAGCGAGCTTGTGTGCGGTATAAAGTTATTAGCGCTAAGTAAGCTCGCCCTGAATGGGTTAATTACGTGCTGTGCCAGCTGGCTGATAAATTGTCGACGTATTTGAAGTTAGAACTTCTTAAGGCGCGTTCAGCACGTTGTTAAAAGCGTTACACACATTAAAAAAACATGGAAGTGACGTCATCGTCACGGGGCGGTTTTCACGAGCTAAGTGTATACTGTATTAAAAAAAATATATACATACGGTCGAATTGAGAAACCTCCTTTTTTGAAGTCGGTTAAAAACAAGGTTATGTTAACATATTTCAAAGTATTTAAACTACTTTTTGGCTTAATGAAAAGCGTAAAACTTACCAAATTGTCAACGAACACTTTTGCAGAGGTATATTTCTATTTATAAAAATGTTATGTTGGTTTGTGTACGCTTCAAAAACTCAAAAAGTTCTGCACCGATCGAGCTGAAATTTTAGAATGATATATAATCCGCATCAAGGATTGTTTTTATCTAATTTTTGCATCACAATGGTGTCACAGCGAAGCGAGGCAGGGTACAGCTAGTATATATATATATATATATATATTTGGTATATATACTGTATTTTTTTTGTAGCGTATACTTTTTGTCACTATACACTTGACTGTGTTTTTACTTCTATCGGCACTCCCTACAACATGTATTTTTTTAAAGGAAATAGTGTCAAGTCGAAAAGGAACCCTGATGGTAACAAACACGCCTGCATATAACAGCAAAATGTCATTCAACTATTGGAACATGAAGAGTCCAAATAATTACGTAGTCCTACACTGCGCTCTTCACCTACCTATATAATATTAGATGATTTATTTATATGCCCAGTAATTTCTATACAAATACATATATATAAATCCTGCAACATTCTATCAGTAAGACAACTATTTATTTTGAACACGACACTAAAACCGCACAAAAATCTTTCCTACTGCACTGAGATTACTAACAAGAGACGTAAGGATATCGTATGTAGCTCACTGGCACTGGCAGATATTTCTTGGTCCAATACTATACAACCGACTAAATAGATTGCTATCATCTATTTACGACCAATTTTTTTTTCTGTAAACAGACTGTCTGTGAATATTTGCTAACACTGTCATATGAGGAAGCTGAACATTTCATATTAGTTATAAAATAATTAAGAAATTGCAAACCTATCTTTTTAATAAGCAAAGCAGTTCATAAATACTTTGTCTTTTAACCGATTTTATTGTTTGGTGTTATTGTTTAAAATTAATATACCTGTTTATAGTTGTAAGAAAATGTTGTATAGTTAAGATCTATGTTAATGAAAACAATATTATATTATATTATTATTGCCTTTCTGTCCTACAGTTGTTGATATTCCCCCATGAACAGAATCTCGGCGCAATCAAGTACAGAATTACTTGGTTTCTTCTAGATTAGCACGCTCAATCATGACGTTGGTAATGATTTAGACTCTTCATGTTCCAATAACTGCATGACACTGGTGTAGACAGCTGATGTTTACCGCTAAACACATTTCCTGCTCTTTCCGTCACACTATACTATAAAAAGAAGGTCGGATGATAGTGGTTTTTGTTGCAGTGAGCCAACTATGCATTACTGGTGGTCGTAACTGCGGATAGTAAAGAGGGCAGTTAACTGCAAGAGGAATGGTAGTTTGTTTGTGCAGGAAACATCCGGCGATACTGAACCCGACCTCGTTAGACGCAGGCCGGCTCTTTGTGCTTTTTAGGACACAAAATGGCGACCGAATTAAATTTTATGCTTAGTGTTTTTTGAAGATTCGCAGATAGGAGACATTGCGATACCATAATTTGCTAAACGAATAACTCCATACTAGCAAATTTCACAGGGGCCACACTAAATCACCACTAAAATCTATTGCGTAACTGGATTTTTTTATTGTTTTAAGTGTTTATTTGTTAATAATTTTAACAAAAAGAACCGACTTTCAACAGAAAACTTGTATAGTAAAAAGTTTTCCTCGATTTCTCTAGGATGTCATCATCAGATCCTTTCCTTTTTCCTTATCATGGTACCATCCTTGGAATATCTTCTTTACAACAAAAAAGAATCATCAAAATCGGTTCATAAAAGATGAAGTTATCCGCGAACACACATATAAAAATATATAAATACGGTCGAATTGAGAAACCTCCTTTTTTGAAGTCAGTTAATAAGAAACACAATTTCCAAAGGGATGTTTGTTTTTTCTTTTGATGCTTTAATTTTTTTTTATATTAAGTTTTTAGTGGTCCCTGTGGAATTTGCTACTATGGAGTTATTCGTTATGCAAATTAAGGTATCGATTGGCATAGTTGTCGAATTCAGTCGATTTTTTGTGGAAACAAAACGTAAGGAGTTCACCAAATGTTCTCACCGCTGGGGTTCGGGGCTTTCTTTCGGAAAGAGAGAGTCTAGGCCACAATCACACTGGCCCGTGCCGGTTGGTCGCAGTTTCAGGATGTTTTGTGAATTCAACTAACTCACTCACCAAAACTTACGTCTTAGGGTAACTCAAGTCTGATATAATAGTCAGTCCAGTCCGACTTAAGTTTCAACTGCATCCGTCGCGACGGCCCTTTTCAAGGCGAGGTCACGCACGAGTCGCGTGACCGCTACTCGTTGACACCGATTAAAGCACACGTTACCCATGAATTGAAGTAAAATGTAACAAAGTTAGTTTTCATCCTAAAATTTCTTATTACAGTTACATATTCTACTCCCAGTGACCTAAAAACGTTACCGTCAGTACTTTTATTCAGTTTTTTTGTTGACACCGCCGTAATAACTTATAGGCCCCAAACTAAGAGAAACATAGCTTTTTTACGCCACAGAGCATCCCCGCGCGGCGGCCGGCGGCGGCGCGAGGCGCGAACCGTGAAACGCAGTTAAATTGAACCGCCCACATCGGCCACGCTGTGTTGTACTCTTCCATGAAATTTACAAGAGAAAAATGCACTTTTAAACATAAAAGTTTCGAAACTAATATAATTTGCAACGTTGTAAGCGTATAGTTTAAGAAAATACACTTTTTTAAAGTCAACTTTGGCAGCCATGCTGACCTAGAGGCGACTTAATTTTCTGTTATAATTGACTAGAATCTGTCCGTGAATGTGAATGATGTGCGTGGAGTTGATGATTTTTAAGCTATTGCATAGCTTTTATCGCGGGCATGGGGACCGAATTTTAGTGATCCTGCATCTCTTTCTTATGTTCCCAAGAAAGAGGGATGGAAGACCGTAACGCCGTCCTCCCCACTCGGTCATTCGACTTTGAATCTTATTTGTATTAGCTTTATAGACTAAATGCTCTTAGCAGTGTTGCCAACTTATCGGATTTCCCGTGATATTTTTCAAGGTAAACAAATGTCATTCTTCAGAATAAAAGCAATTCCGAAAAATTGTTAACATCCCAATTGCTTATGTTGATAAAAATGCATGCAACATGCAATAGCTTTACCGCGGCAGTCCCCGAGTGCCACACTTCTTTTTTGTATTACGGATATATACATTTTTATATTTAGCGCCTTTGGTTCGGTCGTCAGAGCGTCGTTGGCAGCAGGGTGTCCCACATGCAGGTTAACATTTGAAGAAGCTAGATGACAAGTGCTTTCCCCTTACACCCTTACTACTACTTACCTGCCATATATAAGGAATGACGGATAACATTGGACACTCGTTACGCCGAAGATATTGCATCAATGTTCCGTCCTCTCAGGCAGTTTTGGCAAATGGTACACTGCACAAAGGACAAATACCCTTTGCGTTATGATTCCCTGTGATTGCGGTAGAAGCTATGTAGGTGAAACATGCAGGAATGTCTCCACGAGGCTTGCGGAACATATACGCGCTATCAAGAATTTGGATGGGAACAGCTCTGCGGTGGCGGAGTATGCTCTCTGTTCGGCCGCTCAACACTTCATTTGATTCAATAAAGCGAAGATCCTGGCAAAGTTTATACCCTGTAAAGTGATGGAGGAAATTGAAATTAGTAGGTAAGCGTTTGACGTTTAGCAGAGTGTGGATGGCATGTGCCACCCGCTTGGAAACCTTGGCTCCAAGAGGCTCAGCAGTGTGTTCGGTATAGTAGTGAGGACACAGTAAGCTCAGTGTGCTGCAATATTTCCGACGCGCAGCTCACGAGTGACGAAAAGTTCCAGTGCATAACGGGGCAGCCCTCCCGCACCCCCTCACCTGCACCCCCGCAACAACCGTTGAGCTTGCGTGCGCGCCGTGCTGCTGCCCGCAGCGTTAAACGAGCTGCGATCATGCTCGCGGACTCTCCTTGAAAAGATCGCCGGAAGCGATCGAAACTTAAATTGGAATGGACTGACTATATAAAGCGTGAGTTACCTGTGTATTTTTATAAAATGTGTAATAACCACGTTAGTTTTCCTACTAAAACTTCTCAGCGCATTGCGTTGTAATCACTATGTATGTATTTCACGATCATAATGCATTCTATTGCATTACTAATTAATATAAAGCAAACATATGCATATAATTGTTCGCTTATTTGTGTATAAACTATAAAAGAGTTTTCTGCTCCGCGGAAAATGTTGTCGTTGCAAGTCTCTGAAGCAAAAAAACAAAGTTGCGAACATTTTACCATTTTAACAACATTTCCGTGTAAGTTGCAGGAAATACGGCCATTTTTCCTCAACGCTAATTGCTCAGGGACAGATTTAATTTGCACAACTTTAAAGTTTTGTTTTGCTTGCGCTCTGAGTAAATATAATGAATATAACTCATGCTGTCTGAGAGTGGCGGCACTATCGTATCGTACTATTTTTCTTATACTCGTAGAGTGACGAGACAAGCTGGGCATGTGCCTGATGATAAGCAACATGTCTGCCCATAAAAATATAGTGACACGCAACATTTCATTACCTAGCACTGCACTACGTCATCACCCAGATATATAAGATGTTTTAACTCTGTGCCCTGTAGTTTCACTAGAAACATTGCCATTCAATATGGAACATAGTGATGTTTTCACATTATTGCTAGACGGTAGAACAAGAAAGTGGCAAAAGGGTGGCAGTTCTGGGGTACTGCCACACCTGGGGGTGGACCCTGCAAAGAGTCCTAACACCACAAAATAAATACAATTTGCGAGATATGTTTCATAGAAATAATAGAAGGAGTTTACATAAATACTACGTGCAGAGTTGCAAACGCTTTATGTACACCGAAAGCCCAGGTAGCATCTTTCTTGGCTTGTCGCTCTTATGGAAGTGTCATACTTTTGTCGCGGCACATCACTCTGTTGCCATAGAGAGTACGCACGTCATCTGAATACGATTGACACAAACTCTAAAAAATCTGCGTGCGACGTGCGGAAAATCTAACTCTGTACGCAGTATATGTAAACTCTTTGGAATAATATAATTCCACATTTTTATCACTAGCTTGTGAAGTAGAAGTTTGTACCTAGGTACATTTTATGATGGAGGTGTTGAGTGAACAGCGGTAGAGAAATTAGAGATTTTTCATGCTTAAGTATATTAATAATTAGTAATTTCTGTAGTGGTAGGACTCTTAGCAGAGTCCGTCTGGGGAAGTACACCTTTGCCAGTTATTCTACCGCCAAGCAGTAATGTGCAAACATTACTGTGTTCCGGTTTGAAGGGCAATGTTACCAGAGAAATTACAGGGCTTAGAGATATAATACCTTAGATCTCTGGGTGACGAGCGCAGTGCAGTGCTAGGTAATTATTTGGACTCTTCATGTTCCAATAGCTGCGTGTCACTGTGCTGTTATGTGGCTGGCATTTTGCTTACCATCAGGCACATGTCCAGCTCGTCTCGTCACTCTAAATTAAAAAAAAAAAAGTTAATTGTATAACATGAACAAAATTAAACATTTTGACTAACCCCCGACTACCTAAGATTTGTTATCTGTACAACATTCTACTAGTCAAGCCCTTTCATTTGATACCCATATTGAGGTAGGTTGTGAAGAAATATTTTATCCGCCATTTTGTGGAGGCGGCCATTTTGAATCGATATTAACCAAACATAGCTAAGAACACCCGCACGGTAATTAACTTTCAAATAAAAAAAAACCGCATCGAAATCGGCCCATCCGTTTGAGCTCTACGGTGCCACAGACAGACACACACACAGACAGACAGACAGACAGACAGACAGACATCGACGTCAAACTTATAACACCCCTTTTTTTGGTCGGGGGTTAAAAAGATGTACTTGGTAAGACTCTTTGCTAAGTCCGTCTGGAGAACTATAACACTTGATTCTATTTGTATGATAAGAACGTCTAGGATGTGAATCGCGTCTGAGTAGGTTTCTCACGATGGGCACCATCTTGTTGTATTAAAATCGTCAATAAAATGTTTTTTTTAAGTAAGCACACTTTATAGCTCGTTGGCGTGGCTTAATATTAGACGAGATGGCGGTTAAGTGTAAATCTACAATGTTGAAAAAAATGGTAAAAAAATAACCATTTTTTTCCTGTACATCGAAAATGTCACGAAAGTTTACCCAACAACCCCTTTCGTTCTAAAATAACCGGAAACCAAATACTGGAGTTGATAAACATCTCACCGGGAACAATGTTTTCACACAGAATTTCTCGAATTGTAAAGAATCTGGGAAGCTCAGGAAAAATACGTATAGTCAACTATTTGGCTTCAATAACACAAGGTTTGCTTAGTTTGGAGATTTCTTAGTGTTGTTTGAGGAATGTCCAATTATATTTATTTATTAATGTTTATTTAGTAAAAACAGTAACCTAAAACAAAAATACTAGTACTTTTACATGTCCAATATTTACTTAAAAATATGATTTTAAATGACAAATCCCCAAATACTACAAACACAAGTTTGGAGTCATCAATTTAGGCTCCACACTCCGCAAATTGCCGACCAAAAGTGGCGGCATTTCCACGCTGTATAGCCAAGAAATGTTGTGCGCCAGATAGAGATCTGATCTGATCTGATCTGAGCGGGGATCACGTCCCCTCATTCATTTTTTATTACATTATATTATTTCGTGTAATATTAAAACATCGTTAAAAAGCTTGTTCAAGATACAACGGTAACGACAAGATACGGTTTTTTGTAGTGGTAGGACTCTTGGCAGAGTCCGCCTGGGGAAGTACCACACCTTTGCCAGTTATTCTACCACCAAGCAGTAATGTCCAAACATTACTGTGTTCCGGTTTGAAGGGCAATGTTTCCAGAGAAATTACAGGGTTTAGAGATATAAGATCTTAGATCTCTGGGTGACGAGCGCAGTGCAGTGCTAGGTAATGATTTGGACTCTTCATGTTCCAATAGCTGCGTGTCACTGTGCTGTTATGTGTCAGGCATGTTGCTTACCATCAGGCACATGTCCTGATCGTCTCGTCACTCTTTATTTAAAAAAATAAAAACAATATAATAGACCTGTCAATGGTAGTTATTAAGTGTGGTACGAGTATCAATGTTTCGTTATGTAGCTTCTTTTTTTACAAAATTAAACATTGGCATCACCTGTGGCAAAAAGAAAATCCATCTTTGACACGCCTACTTATTTTCATTTTGAAAGAACCAAAAACAACAAATGTCCAACCTCATCATCGATATCGCCTTACAAGTGAAAGAAAAGTCAAGACAAAACTAGCGAGTTCCCAAGAAAAACTTCAATCGGGATCATGCGAGGTAAACTGCAATTGGCCATCGTGATTGCTTTGACTTTCTTCACGTGAGAGAAAACCTTAACCATAGAATTGAATGCCTTAAGCCCCACCATTGGGTTAACGAGCTGCTAATGTTGTTAAGTTAATAATCATCATGATCATTGCAATCTATCTTATTCACACCCCATATTTCATAATCTCTTAAGTAATAAGCAAAATTTTATAATCCTCAGTCTTCTTCTTCAATCTTAAGTTCTAAAAGACACGGGATCCCATTTCAGAGGTTTATAAACATTTCATCGCAAACATTTTTGCTAAACAAACTACTTAAAATGTTAAGAATCCATGAAATTTGGGGAAAATAGCTGTCATGAATCGGTTATTAAACATACATATGATCGCATAACAGTACTTACGTGACATGGTGTCAACCTTAAATCTATAATTAACCTGTTATGTAACCTGTTGTGCTCACGAGAAGACGAATAGTTGCAGAGAAAGATGCTACATTACCATGACGCAATTTTCCGTTAATAAACGAACTAATAAAAGATTTAGTAATATCGATACTCATGAAAATGTATCAAGAAAAAAATTTAATTGCAATGATTATTCCTTCTTCACACCACGTAAGCATGTATTTCGTAAAATTCAACGCAACCCTATTTTAAAATAAACAGATTCCCACTTCCGAGCTTGATAAACATTTCACCGCAAACATTATCGTCAAACGAGAATCCTGAAAATTCGGAACATAGCAATCATGAATTGCTTTTCTGATCGTTCAACATATCGAGCAACTCGATCTTCCGCGCAAGAACGGAAGGGAGTAGCCGTAGCTAAAAAATATTGTTCAAATCTTTCTGTCATTTCTTGCGGGAGGGTAAAGTGGCACACTAGCTCAAAGCCGCACTATTACAAACAAAACATACCTCATATCATACTCACACAGCCAAATCATTAACACATAAAAAATAAAGCACCATTCACAAATCTAGCCCCGCCCTCAGCCACAGTATATCAAGCTCCATGGTCCACGCGGACTTGTACTTTGACAGAGGGGAAACGCTGTGTATGCCTACTCCATTTCCGTGTTGCTCGCTGGTCCAACATGAGGTGATAAGCATAAGTCTTTGAACCTCTTATGTAAGATCTTGTGCTCACGACAACGCGAATATTTCTGGAGATATTATACATTCCCATGGCGCACTCTTCCGTTAATAAATTAACTAATAAAATACTTATTAGTTTTTAAGAAGATGTGTCAAGAAAAAAACCTATTTTCATTTCTTTTTTCTGTTTTCTTCACACCGCGTATATAATAAAACGCAACCTCACCCCTCTCAGTTCTAAAATAAACGGATTCCCACTTCAGAGCCAGAGCTTGATAAACATCTCACCGCGAGCATTATCGTCAAACAAACTGCTTAAACTGTAAAGAATCCTGGAAGCTCGAAGAAAATAGCAATCATGTCGTCATAATACCCCTCGTAACTCTTCGCGAATTAATAAAACACGGCGTAATTGCGGAAAGTCAACCTCTTGTGGTTATAACAAGGTGCATATTGCAATAACTCGACAATGCGCCGCGCTTTCAGGTTGATATTGTTGTGTGGGGTAAGGAGAAAGATCAGGAGACGCGGATTTCTTTGGTTTTTATATTTTCGTTTTAAAGAGAAACTTGAGTTTAACAAATTTGATTTTCGATCGATGCCTTCTTCTTCTTCTTGTCATGTCAGCAAACGAAGCCTAAAAACCACCGAACACAAACAAATATCTTCTTAGTGTTATGCTTATAATATTGTTATTTAATTTTATATTATTTTTATGTCTTGAACATCGCCGCAAAAATGCTAGCTAATCGATTTTTAATTCAATAAGTTTCAGAGAGTGTGCCACTGATCTACCTACATGACTCAATACCATAATGCCTATATGAGGGTAGTTTGGACATATGTATTGACATTCATTACGCTTTTATGCAAAAACCTCTGATCACCAATGTCTAGATCGACATGTTGGTACTGAGATAAATAAAAAGAGGGAGGTTCTAAATTCAGCTCTAAGTTGTGAAATATCGGTAATGTTTTGAAGTCGAATGTATTTTCAAAAACTTACAAAATTATCTTACTACGCTAACAATTGGAACTACCCGCATCGTCTCTCCCCTCGCGCCGTCGCTGCAATGGTGGATGTAATAAATAAGGAGAGATGCAGGCGGCCGCTAAATTAGCTTTGTGCTAACCTGTCGCTGCCGGGCCCGCCCGCATCGTTGCTCGACGCCGGAACTATCACCAAGTAAAAACATTATTTGAATTTTTAAATTAAACAAAAGGCGGTTGTAATGGTTAGGTAGGACGGTAGGACTTTTTCAGAGTCCGACTGTGGAAGTACTACACCTTTCCCACACCACCAAGCAGTAGTGACGAGCGCAATGCAGTGTTAGGTTATGATTTGGACTCTTCATGTTTCCAATCGCTGTGTGACATGCATGGTGCAGTTATGACAACAAATAGCACAGGTAGGAATATTTTAAATTGGAAAAGAACCTAAAATTTTTAAAAATAGGTAAAGAAAATCGGGATTTGGAACAAAGAGGAACTGGAGATACGCAGCTAAAACCGCGGGGTGTCGCTATAAAAGTCTATATGGGTGACCTCCAAAATCTAAGGCTGCGACCGTGCTTTATTCTTTAGTGCTGATTTCTTTCCTTCCGTCGAATTCCTGTTAAATGCTACATCCACATACGTTTAAAGAGGTTCATCTCAAGCTGGTATCGTAGAATACAGATCTGCTACATCCCGTGCATACTGGCGCTAGCATCGTGGTGCTGCTTCTATTTACTCCCCCCTCGTGACTGATCGAACACGTAGTTTCAGTTAGATTGAGATACTCGAGCTGAATGTTTAACTATTTGAAATTTAAAATTCAGAGTTGGTACAGTTCTTTTTAAAAAAGAAAAATAAACAAGTGAGCAGTTGCAACTGATCTGTAGAATGTCTTGCTCTTTTTAACCGACTTCAAAAAAAGGAAGAGGTTTTTAATGTTTTTTTGTATGTATGTTACGCGATAGCGCTGCCTAATGTGAATCGATTTTAGTGGTTATTTTTTCTTTGGTATATAATAGTTGGTACTTGAAATCGATTTCATGTTGTCCGTGGTTTTTTGAAATATGAACGAAAGAAATCAAATTAAATTTGCTTCAATCTAAGTATTTGTAGTACATTTGGATACAATTGATATTATTATCATTATTAAAAAACTCATAGCAACCAGCCTTTTGACGATGCTAAGGCGTGGCAACAGGCGTTCCTACTGAAACAACAGTATTTTTGCCTGTGACGCTCAGAAGTGCGATAATTTCATAAATTTAATTTTGATAAAACTTACAAACGTATCTTCAAATACATAAATATATAAATCTGGATCTTAGATGTTGAAAGTGTACTCAATTTAGATAGGTACAGGTGAGTTTGCACTAAGCGCAGTTCTTCGAAATGTACGAGCGAATTGAATATGTAATTAGTAGGTACCTTTGGATACTTATCTATAATTATTGACATTCGACAAGCGATATTTTTTTCTTTGTATTTGTATTGTGGAACTTTACACTCCCCGAATTTCAGGATCCGGCTTCTAGCTGACCCTGTGAATTTCGTACCACCATATTTTTTGAAGTAAAAACTTCTTTAGGCGCTAATATACGTATATCTACGCCGGTTTCACCCGCGTAGTTTCCAAAGTAACCTATCAAATTGAGAGTTATAAGTTTTCATTTCTATCGGAGTTCCTATGAATTAGATTTTTTTTAACAACATTTTCTAAATTTTCTCCACTCAAACCTTGTCCCGACAATAACGAATACATGAAACAAAGAATCATCTACTTTTGTGCAGTCATTCATAAGTTAAGACCATACGTACGGACAGTACTTTCAGAGTATTGGTAGCAACTAGAGGTACTGTTTTGGTTTGGGAGAGTATAATGTGACACAGTTTCCGATCACTGACTTCTAAGATCTGGTGAAAGGCGTTTTTGTGTTCACGCGTATGTGTTGGGTAACTTTGGTTTTTTATGTAACCGGCTCGTTGGTCTAGGGGTATGATTTTCGCTTAGGGTGCGAGAGGTCCCGGGTTCAAATCCCGGACGAGCCCAATCTTTTTGCAGCTAAATATGCCAAGAAAGAAATAACTATTTTCGTTGCGTGTGAAAATATTTTGTAGGTACTTTTATTTTTAGATCTGGTAAAATGTTGACTGCTACGAATGTTAATTTTAAAAGTTCATTGTCTGACCTAATTTTTACGAAAACATCGAATGGAAAATATTGAAAATAAACAAACCACTACCTTTGTTCCCTGGCTGGGGTTCACATTAGGTATGAAACACAAATATTGAATATACCTACTGTGTATTTATATACTTCATCGTAGGTAATTGATGAATAAAAAGTAGGTAAAAAAAATAGTGCGCGTACAACATACATAAAATGGGCGGAACATTTCCGTATTAACAAATAATTTTGTCTATGTACTCGTAGAAGGAGTAACTCAACGCCCACATAATATGTCACTAGGGATTGAAATGAGTGATTGCAAAATTTATTCGACATTTTATTTTGGGCTGTATTATTATATTTTCATTTATTAAGTTTTACTAATATACAAATACGTAAATACAATTATAATATATAAAAATTGATACCCTGTACGACATGTATTATACTATAAAGAAATGTATAAAGTTGGAGTAGGAATCTATTTGCATTTTTCAAATTAACAGTTTTACGTTTAATGTATGCGAAAGTACTAGCAGTGCTCCGCGGGTTTACCCGCGTAGTTCTCGTTCCCATTCTTTTATCGAGATAAAAGTAGCCTAAGTCTATGTGTTCTTCTAAAATATAATCTTACTGTATTTCAAATTACAACTCGATCCGGTCATACGTTTAAACGAGAATGAGCAACAAACATCCAAATACCCAAACGTCCAAACATTGGCATTTGTAATATTAGGTACTAGGATTTACGATACCAATGACAAAAAAACATTATAATTTTTTTGCTTTCCTGCTTGTACTGGGTAATCTCTGAAACTGCTGGACTAATTTTAAGGGACTTTTAATGAAACAGTTTATTTAATAAACATTAAATAAACATCACTTTATTCCGGTTTGAAGGACTATGTTTCCAAAGGAAATACAGGGAGGTAAAACATTATATGTCAGACTGTTGAACGCCGTAAATCCTAATGCCGTGAATTGGAAGGAAGAGAGGTATTTGCCCTGCAGTGGGACAATGTAGGCTAGTAATAATATCGATGGATAACGGCCGAAATGGGATAAGCGCCATTTTTTGAGGTATGGACTTATATATATGGTTAGAATCGCCGTTTTTTTCTGCGTCGTTTGGTCTGGGTTACATGCTTCTAAGTGAAACTTTTTGTCGTTTAGGCAGTAGTAAAAACAGAAGACGAATCCATTTTTTTTTGTTATAAGCGACCCATTTTTTTTGAGAATTTTAATTTTGGTTGTTGATCGATAAATATTTTAAAATATTGGACTTAAGCTTTTTGTCCCTGCTGTAAACTTTTGTTATTTATACGTTAACCTTTTTTAGCTGGAAAGAAATATTTAGAAATATGCGTTTAAGTAAATAGGCCTTATAGAATTATTTGTAGAATTTCATTTAGTCTTTTATGCCTATTATTTTATTAACCATATTTGTCGGTTATATAGTTAGGCCACATTAATTAGATTTTATTTTGGTGTTTAATATTTATTTCGTTGTTGATAACTTGATAGCAAAATGGCGGTTACTACATTTTGCCCCCTTTGAATACTTAGTAATGTATTGTCGCTTAGTCTTTTTTTGCTACCGATACTTAAAACAGTTCTGGTGCTTAGATAAAAAAGCAAAATGAAAAGTTATCCTTATAACAATTGATTTTAAGTGAAAATGTCGTTTACGTAATCAAAAAGAGTTGAAAACGTCGGTTCGGTCGGTTCAAACGCCAACACGCCGAGCTTCAGTAGCCTGAACACAAACAAAACACAACAAAAAAACTGAATGCTATAACCATTTTTTAAAGCTCGCCAAAACATTCATAAAAATGACACTAGCACTTTATGTGCTAGTTTTGTTCTCCAAAAGGTATTGAATACTCCATATGGAGACAGTATGCTATTATTTTATTCACGTAAATTAGCTGTGTATAATTTTTGTGTGTACCAAAATGGTACTCGTAGTAGCAATAAACATGAATTGCTATTGTTGGAATTAATCTAATGGTAAGAGAGGTGCTAACGAAATTTCAACAATACTTCATAAATACATACGCATAGTTGATGAACGTGGCTTAGTAAAACATTTGTTGCTTTACTCCGATTGTTGCCCTCGCCAAAATAGAAATAGGATAGTCATGGCAATGCTACATTCAACATTGCAAACATGCAATAACATTGAAACTATACAGATCAACTTCTTACTGACAGGTCATACATACATGCCTGTTGTTTCTGTACATGCCGTTATAGAAAGAAACATAAAAATAGCATCATTTACGCACCTTCACAATAGTACACACTTATACTATATACCACCTTGCCCTTTTTACTATCGTACTTCTCGTAACTCGAAGAAGCGGCACCGTTTCATGGTGGATATTCCAAAGACACGGACAAAGAGGTTTGACTCTACGTTTGTGATAAGAACGTCTAGGCTGTGGAATGAGTTGCCTGAGTGGGTTTTTCCCGATAGTTATAATCTTGGTGTCTTCAAATCGAGAGTGAATCGGTTTATTCTAGGTAAACACGCTCCATCGTAGACCGCATCGTCGCTTAACATCAGGCGAGATGGCGGTCAAGTGTAAACCTATTAAAGTTAAAAAAAAAAAAAAAAAAAAACACAATATTTACAAAAGCAATACAAAATCCAGAACCGTATAAAGTGGATATTTTACAGTTTAAAGACTTTAGTAGATGGGATTCAATCAGCGAAAAATATTTCTAAGGGAATCTAACTGGTAAAATAAGTAAGATGCGCGTTGTTACATATCAGAAAAAGAGAGTCGACGTAATTTTTGTTTAAAACTCGATGAATGACGATGCCGAATCCTTTTGCGTGGAAGTTCAACCAAAAATTAAGATGACTCCACCAGCATGTTATAAGTCTCAAATTCCTTTATCAAAGGTAAAACATGATGATTTACTTAAACTTTGTAGAGATAACGTGATTCCTCATTTCCTTCAAAATGAATGAAACAGCCTTATAAGCTCTAACAATGTGAAGGACACACTCCCTGAGTCGGATATCGAATATGAGTAAGAGAAAGGTTTATGTTACTTCACATACTGCGATATGTTTATTGCATAAGTCAAAGACTTGAGAACTTTTTGACATGGCTAGTGTTCTTGTTATTTTATAATCTTTGATTATTTTTAAGCGTTGTCCATTTTTGTGTTTGTAAGCTTAGCTTCATAGACCTCTATATTATTTTTAAGTTAACTTGATCTTAGATACTTTATACTAAAACTGTTATTATTGTTGTTAATACGAGCAATTGTTATTAATAAGTACTGTAGCTACTGTGTTTAAATAAGTGTTTTTATTTTTATGGCTGTTAAAAACAGATTTGATTCTTAAAAGTATTATTTTTTCCTTACTTAGAACTCTAGGCCAAGCCCAAAATCTTCTCTCATTCTGTCTAGATATCAACCTAATGTCCAAAGTATTAACACATCAAAATACATCATAAAATAATCAAACGAATAGGCGCGATATTGTCAAATTTGAACTTGATACAATTTTCCATTCAGTCACTTTTCATTCGACAGCCGGTTATACCATATTTCCCTAATTTTATTTCCCAAAAACTCATACTAGTGCTATTTTGCTTCAGCTTAAATAGAGTAAAAGATGTAGTTATATCATTTTAACTGGAACGGATTAATATTGCAATTTCATTTACGACATTTTGGCTGTTT
Organism: Ectropis grisescens; assembly: GCA_017562165.1. Lineage (NCBI taxonomy): Eukaryota > Metazoa > Arthropoda > Insecta > Lepidoptera > Geometridae > Ectropis > Ectropis grisescens. The sequence goes on along the minus strand of CM029784.1, from coordinate 25,738,316 downwards.
GCAATTAGAAGTCATTTTAGGATAAGCGACAGAAAATAGTGTTTACAGGCTAAATATTAAAAACATAACAATGCCATTCAATAGCTAGTGTCTTAAATAGCATGTATACAAATTTCTAGACTTTCGGAAGCTATACTTTAAGTTTTATGATTTTTTTTTCATTTTATTTTAACTTTAAATCACTCTCCTCTAAAATTCAACCAGTGGCGCTTATCCCATTTCGGCCGTTAGCCATCGATATTAACATTTTATTTTCATCAAGCAAGAGAAAAGTACACGTTAAAAAAACGTAAAAAGTTATGCCTTAGACGATCAGCTGTCTGGTAGTGAAAGTCACGTCATAATTGGTCCAGCTGTTTGGTAGATTAGTGGAACAAACAAGATAGATAAAAAGTTTTAAAATAGTTTTTAGGTATAGGTACTGTACATACTTTCATTTGTCACAACTTAGTTAACAGTTGTTAATTTGATATTACAAACGCTCCAATTTTATTTCTTTGTATATATTATTAATAATAATCATAAAACAAATAAAAAAATCTGGAAAAATAGGTAGTTAATTAAAAATAAAAAAAACGAACATTGTCCATGTAAATTACCGAATAAATTTTCGAAGAAATTTCACGGCGGCAAACTCCATTACCCCATCACTAACGCGCCAACGTACTCTCTAGGCGCTTCAGAGCGACTGAACGAATGTCAAATTTATACGGTCATATTAACCGTATCGAGAAGACACTGCCACGCCCTCAAGGCATATCCCCCCGATATCCGTGAGAAAAACGGATGAAAATATAATTATGGCAATCTCATTGACAAAATTATGATCATCGGGTTCCTATGACAATATGAAACAATGACGTCACTTTTAAATTCAGTTCATTTATATGAACCATAATTTCAGAAGACACTTATTAACGTTATTTACAATAGCAAAGAATGAAAAAATGATGTGATTGTGAACTATTTGACTGGTATTTTGACAGCCTAAAATCATACTAATATTAAAAATGCAAAAGTTCAAAGTCAAATGTTCCTTATTGATAAATGTACAATTTACACGTAAACCATAAAAATAAAAGAAAGAGCATACAATTTGCATACGTTTTCAAAGTTTAAAATGATAACTTCTATGTATAATAATAATTATCGTACAGAAAACTGTCAAGCATTATGCGAGTATTAATAATACGAGTAATGTTTTAATACAATTGTACTGACTTATGTCAAGTTTTTTACATTTATAGGAATTTTGTTATCTCTCTAAAAATTCGCTGTAACTATAAAAAGTTTGATCGATAAGCCAGCACTATATTATGTATTTGAAGCTGCCCAAACTTTGGGCCGATGTAACTATTTTAGGAAGAGTGTGATAAAGTGTTTGTTGCTCAATGGCGTTTGAGCGGATTGGGTTGAAATTTGGGGCACAGTTAGATTATAGTCTGGAATGTTGTTGAAGTCTAGATATTACGGATAGGCTATATAATATATAATATCGATTTTGTATACGGATATGGATATACAGATATTATTATATCGGTTTCGGATACGGTTGCGGATATGTAATTATTTCGGATTATCCGTTAGTTTCGGATAGTTTTGGTTACGGATATTAGAATGACGTAAAATATAAACACAAATAGTGTGTATTATTTGTAGGTTTTGTCTAGTCAAACTTAAGAGCCGGCTCACGTCGTCGCACGAAATTCAAAAAGTTTGTGTTCCGATATTTCCATCTTTAGTATTATCTAGAAAAAGATAATTACGTTCAAAAAATAGGCCAATCTTTCTTGTTGACGTTTCCTTGTTTCAATTTTACTAATAATAAAGCCTTTAGTCGTAGGGAACGATCTCCCATGACCATTTCGCTGAAAAGTCGCCGCCGTGTCAGTTTCAGACTTCTAAATCTACAAGTGATACTCAAAATTTATACTTAAAAAATATGGGGAACATCATACACATATTTTATTAATTCATTCAAGTCACATATATCTGAATTTTGGTCCCATTTATTAGTAAAAAAACAAAATCATAAGCCAATTTTAAGTTTTATATTGCAGTTTTAGCGTTGTCTCTGTGTAAAATACACAATAACTCCAAAATAAAAATTAGACACGATAATACTTTGTTCTTTGTAGAATCCAATTCTATAGTTACTTTTCAAATCATAGTTGTCAATTTTTCAAAAATATAAATTACCAGCAGTCGAAATTACAATAAATTACGCTGCGCAATTTAGTATGCCGCGAGCGGCCGTCGGGGAGGACCTGCGTCAGTTAGCGTGGGAGTCGGTTACGTAATATTTCGCGCGTTTATGACATAAACTAGAATAATTATAGTGCGACCACAAAATTTTAATTCGTTTGGCGTTTTATAACGTTTCATTCTGATTTTTCGGATCGGACCATCACATTTGATCTTGTTTACTTCATGAAGAAGCAGAATCTGTCAATTTTTTTTGACGTGACAACGTCTAATAAGTCGATGAACGCGATGGCCGCCACCACAAAATGCCGAATGTCATTATTTTTACTACTACCTCAATACCATGACCATGACCATGCACATGACCATGACCATGACCATGCCCAATGACCATGAGGAACGGCCATGACCAATGTTCACGACCAATGACCATGAGCAATGGCCATGACCAATGACCGTTCCGACGTGTTTGAGCAACGAACTTCCAATATTAATTAAGTATGTACAGTATGGGTAACAAATGTAAGGACTTGACTAGTAGAATACTATGCACTGTCACAAATTTCAAATCCAAGATGGCCGCCACCACAAAATTGCGAATGTCATTATTTTTCACTACTACCTCAATACCATGACCATGACCATGCACATGACCATGACCATGACCATGCCCAATGACCATGAGGAACGGCCATGACCAATGACCACGACCAATGACCATGAGCAATGGCCAGGACCAATGACCGTTCCGACGTGTTTGAGCAACGAACTTCCAATATTAATTAATCATCATTAATTTTACTACTACCTCAATATATATATCAATTTAAAGGGCTTGACTAGTAGAATACTACGCACTATGATAAATTTGAAATCCAAGATGGCCGTCACCACAAAAAGCGAATGTCATTGATTTTCACTACTTCTCAACATAGGTATCAAATGCAAGGGCTTGACTAGTAAAATACTACGCACTATGACAAATTTCAAATCCAAGATGGCCGCCACCACAAAATTGCGAATGTCATTATTTTTTACTACTACCTCAGTATGGGTAACAAATGAAAAGACTTGACTAGTAGAATACTATGCACTGTCACAAATTTCAAATCCAAGATGGCCGCCACCACAAAATTGCGAATGTCATTATTTTCACTACACTACCCTCAATACCATGATGACATGCCCATGCCCATGACCATGACCATGACCATGAGAAACGGCCATGACCAATGACCATGACCGATGACCATGAGCAATGACCATGACCAATAACCGTTCCGACGTGTTTGAGCAACGAACTACCAATATTAATTAATCATCATTAATTTTACTACTACCTCAATATAGGTATCAATTTAAAGGACTTGACTAGTAGAATACTACGCACTATGATAATTTGAAATCCAAGATGGCCGCCACCACAAAATTGCGAATGTCATAATTTTTATTACTACCTCAATATGAGCCCTCCCAAACTTCAGGGCGCACGGAATCATGTCATCGTTGGGAAGAGTGAGCTCACTCTTTCCGTTCTAGTCGGTTACAGGAAGCGGTGGACACCGGGCGTTTTACCTATCACTGTTCGTTGTCAACAACCAAAATAAGTAGAACCACAGCATATCTTGCCGCTAGCGATTCTAGCGGTCAAGTAGATTGGTTATGTGTAAACCACTTACGATACACAAAGAGACGCCGTTTATTACCAATTTCAAGGTGCTCAGAGCACATCCATTCGTTTATATCGATGATAAATAGCTTAAATCCAAAAACTCGACCTTAGGCGCCATATTGGCTTGAAAGTCAAATTAGTATAAATTAGGTAAGTACTTTCCACAAGCGAGGCAACGAGTGCCAGTCAGTACTAGCGGCGGGCGATGATGAATGATCGGCATACCTAATCGATTTTACCTAAATTATTTTGTATTACTAATGTTGATAATCGAATATGGAATTAGTAACTAATATGTTATAATAGTAATATCATTCGATCATGAAAATCGAATTATATTACTAATTAGTACTACTAATCGTGTTTTATAAAGTCGTCGACAGTTGTTCCGTGATTTTAGTAGTATAGACATTGGTTTAGTTTGGTTTGTTTTTTTTTTATTACAGTGGTGTGAAACGTGACGCTTTTTACTTTTGTAGTGGATTTAATTAACAGTAAGTTTACCGATTTCTGTATTGATAGATTGTTTTAGACTTATAAGTTTTAAGAAACTCTCTTCGCTCACTCTCCCGCTTTTATAGAACCCGCGAGAGACTGCATCGTGTTATCCCCTCCTCACCCCACGCGGCTGTGCTGTGAGTGATCGAGTCGCGCGACTCGCGACTGCGCGTGCGTGACTGATTACTAATTAGTAACTACTAACTGTTATAAGCTGGTCTAGTAAGTTACGGCTGGTCTAGTCGGGAGAACTGCGCCTGCCAATCCGGAGACCCCGGGTTCAAACCCCACACGCACCACTGTCTTTTCGAAGTCATGTGCGTAATGCCGCTAACTTAAAACGGCGAAGGAAAGATCGTAAGGAAACCGACATGTACCTAGAATCTTTCAGAGTCATGTGTCATCCACCAACCCGCACTGGGCCAGCGGTGTGGATTATGGCCTAACTCTCTACTTGCGAGAGAAGAGCCCAGCAGTGGGAACATGTAGAGGATGTTGATGATTGATGATGAACTGTTATAATCGAGATATCTCGAGACATTCTCATAATCGAATGAATTCATTAGTATATCTCATAATCGCCCACCTCTAGTCAGTACGCCGCGAGCACCGGTCGACGCAGGGTGTATGTCAGTCTGCGGAACAGCGGCTACGTTTTATATTTTGAGCGTTTATGAGACAAACCAGTAAATATAGTGCGACAACAAACTTTTGTTTCATTATCATAGTGCCTAGTATTCTACTAGTCAAGCCCTTTAATTTGTTACCCATATTGAGGTAGTAGTAAAAAATAATGACATTCGCAATTTTGTGGTGGCAGCCATCTTGGATTTGAAATTTGTGACAGTGCATAGTATTCTACTAGTCAAGCTCTTTTATTTGATATCCATATTGAGGAAGTAGTAAAAAAAGAAATGTATCTCACCATTTTGTGGTGGCGGTCATCTTGAAATTTGTCATTGTGCATAGTATTCTACTAGTCAAGCCCTTTCATTTGTTACCCATATTGAGGTGGTAGTAAAAAATAATGTCAGTCGCCATTTTGTGGTGGCGGCCATCTTGGATTTTTAAATTTGTCATAGTGCGTAGTATTCTACTAGTCAAGCCCTTTCATTTGTTACCCATATTGAGATGGTAGTAAAAAATAATGTCAGTCGCCATTTTGTGATGGCGGCCATCTTGGATTTGAAATTTGTCATAGTGCATAGTATTTTATTAGTCAAGGCCTTTCATATGTTACCCATATTGAGGTAGTAGTAAAAAATAATGACAAACGCCATTTTGTGGTGGCGGCCATCTTGGATATGAAATTTATCATAGTGCCTAGTATTCTACTAGTCAAGCTCTTTTATTTGATACCCATATTGAGGAAGTAGTAAAAAAAGAAATGTATCTCACCATTTTGTGGTGGCGGCCATCTTGAATTTGAAATTTGTCATTGTGCATAGTATTTTACTCGTCAAGTCCTTTCATTTGATACCCATATTGAGGGAGTAGTGAAAATTAAATGTATTTCGCCATTTTGTGGTGGCGGCCATCTTGGATTTGAGATGTGTCATAGTGCATAGTATTCTACTAGTCAAGCTCTTTCATTAAATTTGATACCCATATTGAGGTAGATTATGAAGAAATATGTAGTCCACCATTTTGTGGAGGCGGCCATCTTGAATCGATATTAACCAAACATAGCTAACAACCAATGCACAAAAATTAACCTTTAAATAAAAATGAAATTATACTAGTAATCCGATTTTTGAAATGAAAGAATAATTTAACGTAACGGGACAACGAACGTAACGGGACAATAAGTCATCAATTTTCTTGCACGCAGCCAGCGTTCATCGATTTAGTAGACGTTGTCACGTCAGAAAATCTCATCAAAATTTTTAGTACACTGCCGTTACGGCTCAAGATCGTTCTGTCCGCCTAAACGCTCGAGCTGAATCGAACGGACGCACGCTGACAATGTTGCAGGATTTTACCTAAAGTCGAGCTCTGTCGTTTTGTGAGAGGGCTCTTAAAATAAAAATACAAAAGTTATACAAGTAGTAAAACCAAAACCTGTTGAAACACGTGTTTTTTTTAAACTCGCTTATATAATCCGAAACTATACGAAATTTTTGAAACGGATACGGTTACGGATATATTTTGATTTCGGATATCCGATAGTTTCAGTTACGGTTACGGAGAAAAAAACCTCTAAAAAGGAAAAATGGATAAAAGTATCAACGAAATTTTTGCGCATATAAATAAATTAACATTTCATTGTTTCTCGTGGCGATCCCTGATCTGGAAAAATACGCTTAGTCCCCGTTTCTGTTGATTTTCTCCGTCATAACGAGAATAATATGCTTCTTCTTCTTCTTCTTCCTATGAATGGTTTTTTATACATAGATAAACTTTTTATGCTACTTAACAAAACAAACAATTTAAAAGTAATCTTAAATTATAGCAATCGGCGACCTTATCGATAAAAGCAATCTCTTCCAGGCAACCATGGGATGGAAAAGAAGTTAAAATGTAGAAAGACGGAAGTAATCTTTAAAAAATATGTCAAGGAACTATATTTGTCAAAATTGTAGCCATAGTATGCATAGTATAGTATAACATGGCGTTGGTGTTACTTATCAATTCATTGTTTTGTATTTCCTCTATTAGGCCTTCACAATATAGATACTTAATTGTTTATTTATTTTACATATGTATTATTGTATGTTATGATAATAATTATAAGTACTAGTTTATTTTATTTAGTAATAAATAAATATGTTTAAATAGGGTATATTTCAATTTATTTTTATAAATATATATATGCATGTATTGTATGTAAATTGTATTTATTTATGTCATCTGCACACCCCACATTTTAAGATCCCATCTTTATTTTTCCACCCTAAGGTTGCCTGGAAGAGATCGCTATTAGCGATAAGGCCGCCGTCTGTCGCACTAACTTTAAGTGTTTAATCTGCTTCAATTTGTAAATTATTGTTATTTTGGTGTGTTCAATAAAGAGTATATATCTATCTATCTATCTAAGTAATCAAAAAAATAGTTATTTGATATCTTAATAAAAAAATAATCAAATCAAATCAAATTGATTTCAACTAAAATAACAAAAAAGTATAGGAAGTACAGAGATATCTTATCTATTAGTTTAATACAAAATGCTCATAATTTCAAAAAAGTTAATTAAGATACTAAAGTATCTTAACTTGTAATTTTCTGCTGGTCAATATGAAATACTAACAGTAGCCCACGGTTTTACTGGCATAGTTCCCGTTTCTGTCAATACTCCACGTTTCAAAAAGCATTAATTAATAATTTATTATGTAAATATAATAATTTATATAGTACCACCAATATATACCAATAATTTATATAAAACCAGCAGAAAAGATCGGAATCGCTCCTTATAGGTGAGGAATTCAGTGATTAAGTCCTTACAATTAATCTAGGTGGTCGCGTGATTGTAGCCACTAACGTAGTTGCAATCTGCTTCGCGCTGGTAATGCAATCCGTTGCGCGGCGCCTGCAATCCGTTGCGCGGCAGACGTGACACTTGTCTTGTCTAGCCAGGTGGCTCAGTGGGTGGAGACTCTGCTCTCTGAATCGTAGGTCGAGTGTACCATTCCCACCCAAGACAAATAAGTGTGGGATGTCATACCGACATTTCTTTCGCCACGAGAAACAATGAAATGTTAATTTATTTATATGCGCGAAAATTTCGTTGATACTTTCATCCATTTTTCTTTTTTAGAGGTTTTTTCTCCGAAAAAACAACAACTTATTTCAATTTAGAATTAAACATAAACACTCGAATCAATACATATTTGTTGTGAAATTAATTAATAAACAATCCTCCATCCTGTTCGGATGAAACAGCGAGATGGTAAAAATACGTTGTCCAGAAAAGACAGCAAATTTTAGTTTAAGTTAATAAGTATTTCCAAAATCGCCACATCTATTTCAATAAAATGTACGTGGGACTACTTCTGAAGCTCTCTACCAAACATACGAAAACATCGTCAAAATCGATTCGCAATAGGCGGAGCTATTGTTAACATACTTCCACAAATGAAGAAAAAATACTTAGGTACAACCGAACAAAGAACCTCCTTTTCACAAACACTCCTTTTCTCTCTATGCCACCTCATTGCTGAAAACAAAAAATGCTTGTTTTTTTTACTGCAACTTTTCACGAAATCATGGTCACCAAAGAAGTTGGAAAATTAAATGGCCGCCAACTGAGATGATTTTTATCAAATCGAAATCAAAATTTAAAAAAAAATCTTTGTTCGAATATTATCACAACATTGTACATTAGGTACAAATAAAACGTTGTCTCAAATTTTCTACTCAAGATGGTGCACCAATATTTACAATTTCTTGTTGTTGTATCATCACCTAGCTATAAAATTATTACAAGATGTCTATATCAAATAAGAAGTAACAAAAATGATACAAACACCAGTCTACATAAATATTTCTCTCCTAGCCGTGCAAGATTATATTACACTAGATGTCCGCCCCGGCGTTGCCCGTGGTACATTATATAGTACTCATCAGAATCCCGCACATATACAACGGTGAAAGAATGACTGAAATCGGTTCAGCCATTCCTGAGAATATCGCTTTCAAACAAAACACCTCTTCAGCTACCTGCTACGCCACCTGTCGGAAATTGGTTGTACCAACTCAGATTTAGAAAAAAAAAATGATTAGCAAAGGTTTTATATTCAAGAGTTATGTAATCTGTGATATTCAATGACGTAATCTTAGACACATGCTGTCATGTGTCATGTCAAAGCACGAAACGTACGAAAACTTTCAAAAAGGAATAAAAAATATTTCCCGATTTTGTTACATTCTTGATTCTTGCTCCGCTTCTATTAATAGTAGCGTTATGTTCTATAGCCTATAGCCTTCCTCGATAAATTGACTATCTAATAGAAAAAGAATCTTTCAATCCGGTCCAGTACTTCCCGAGATCCTAGCGTTCAAACAAACAAACTCTTCAGCTTTATAATATTAGTATATATTACTCATATTACATTGCTTTACGAGCACAGAATCTCATAAAACACTTACAAATTATAATTATTAATACACTTTAATTATCCTGGGAATAGTACCAACTAATGTATCTATTCCATAAAAATATTAGCTTAATCTGAGATAAACGTATGTAACTACGAAGACCGATGTTAATGATGTTTTACATCAACAAATTCGTTTGACTAACTCACATAATTAAATAATGTTTTGATAAAACTGGCGCGTTTGCAAGCACCGTGTTGAACACGTAACCGACAAAGAGGTGTTTGATAGGCGCTGCAAATAACACCTCTTTATTACGCTCACGAAACGTTCCAGTACGCGGGAAATACACGGGGAACTCGACGGGAGCCGAAACAAGGATTTATACATTTTAAGGGAAGCGTTTAGCCGTTTTGTTTCACACGATAGCGATATTATCGCCACCGTTCATATAGAATCGGAGGCTCTACCGCGTAACTAAAATGTCTTAGCTTTGATATTTTCGCTTGAAATGATAGAGACAGAATAACACAGACAAAGCCGATTTATATAGGCGGTAGAAGGCCGGGTCTAGAAAAGAAACGGGGGGTTCTACAGCCGAATGAAAACTATCTTAGCTTGGATGTTTCTATCTCTTTTCTTTTCATTTAAAATTATAGAGACAGCAACAGCAAAATTAAAGCAGATTTAGTTCGCCGGTAGGCCCGCCGGAGCTCATCTCAACTTCATGAGCCTTTCGGAGCGCTTGGTCGACGCGACGCGTGACCAAAATTGTTGGCGTTTATTTCGCCCAACGCATAAGCATTGCCATTCAGCTTGGTGATGCCGGCAGCATACTGGACACGCTTCCGACTGGTAGTAGACTTGAACATTTTGATTATCTGTTGACTTTCAGTGGTACTAGGGATGATTCAGATGTGCTTAGTGTAAGTCGTTATTAAGATATGTAGTGTAGTGTAGTTCCCAATGTATTTTAGTTTTATCGTTAAAGGCTCTGCCCATTAAAAAATATTTATAGTGGCATATCCTATTTCCTACGTATATTCGAACATGATTGATTTCGTCGATGATTCTAATTGTTTATCTTTTTAATAAAGATTACTTAAGTACTCCTATAGTGCTATAACGGTTATCTACTGCATAATAACATGCCATAAATGGATTTATATTATCGTATGTTTCTTAAAAGATATCTACAAAAAGATTAAGATTGTTTTATGATTTGATGTGGGTGTTTCGTCATCCAGACCGGACATTTTCCTTTTTTCTAGAGCTACGAAACGCATAGTCCTTGTAGAACTTACCGTACCGTGGGAAACGAATATACCTAAAGACCACGCGATGAAACAAAATAAGTATTACGACCTCCTAAACGAATTAACAAAAAACGGCTATGTAGTTACTTTATACGCTGTAGAAGTGGGACCAGCAAAATTTGCTGAAGACCTTGGTTTATGCAGAAATGCAGTAATTCTATACTAGAACGAGTATCTAAAGCTGCACTAGTAGGCTCATATCAGATTCGGCTGGGCAGGGGAGAGAAATACGAGTAGTGAAGGTGAGTGTTGATGTACGTCAGAAAGGGGCCCCTTAAACCTACGCCTGAGTCACAAGTCTCGGGATCTACTCGAGTTTTCTCTCTCTGACACACGATGGACCCGGCACCCGCACGGTGAATCCATGGAATGCTAAGAAGATCGTCTCAGATGGTGTGACAAAATGGAAGAAATACTCCAAATGTCAACCCAATCCGTTTATCCGAGTTGGTGGATGACGCATCGAACGATACTAGGTACTACTAGGATTTACTTGCAATTTATTTTTCTCTCGTTTTCAACGTAATTGTTTTCGATTTGATTTGATTTAGAAAATATAGTAGTGGGAAAAGATTTTCATCAAAGCATTAAATCCAATTGGCAATGTGGCAACCCCAGCATCCTAAATCCGCTGTGTGGTCGATAAACCACCCATCGCTGTACTGGCGAACTGGAGTGTGTTAACACTTAATTAGAGTAATGAATGTCGTGTGTTTGCCGGCCGGTGGAGTGGTGGCGAGCGCAAATACACGGGGAGCTATTGACCGTTGCCACTTACCCGCACTGGCCTCTACACTATACACACAAATTTAATAAATGGACAGATCAAGACATGTCTACATAGCTACTAAGACTAATCACATCTGAATCGAGATGATGAGTTAAAAATATACCATTCTAATTATTTTGCACCCCCGACCGAAAGGGATGTTATAAGTTTGACGTCGATGTCTGTCGTTTTTTTTCTTGATGGTTAATATCTGTGCGGATGTTCTTAGCTATGTAAAAAAAATATTTCTTCATAATCTACCTCAATATGGGTATCAAATGACAGGGCTTAATTGTAGAATACTATACACCATAACAAATTTCAAACCCAAGATGGCCGCCACCAAAATGGCGAATTACATTATTTTTTTCACTACTACCTCAATATATCAAACGAAAGGGCTTGACTAGTAGAATGTTGTACAGATAACAAATCTGAGATAGTCGCAGATAAATCAAATTTTTTAATTTTGTTTTTTTTTTTTGGTCTATCTCTATCTTTTGTTTGTCTATTGGATTATGGAAAATATGGGGTGCGTATTTATGTTTTCTTAAATGATTAAGCATCGACAAAGATATAGATCAACAACTTGGAGTGCAGGATTGTGACATCACGTCTTGATAGAAATCCTACAATGAAGTGACGTCACTCGAAACTTATAAGGACCAGACGCTGAGGGGAGTTGAGTGTGCGAAAAATGGGGACCAAAGTTGGTGTACGGTTTTGGAGTAAGAAAAGCACGCAGATTATGATTATGGATGTAGCCAGGAGGTATATCAATGAATACACGGGGTTGCGGGTGAATTTAAATGTACAATGTCACGTTTGTAACTGTTTAGCAACTACTAAGCTACCACAACTTCATGACCACGGCTTCAGGAAACTTCGCCCTAGGTCACCTTGGTTTCATATCACCTCGGGTTTAGGTCACCACGGATTCAGGTCACCACGGATTCAGGTAACTACGGTTTTAGATCATATCAGCATTAGGTTACCTCGGCTACAGGTCATCAATGTTTCCAGCTACCACGATTTAAGACAGCTCAAGCGTTGAGTATGTGATTGTAAAAAGCACTTTATCTCTCAAGTACTTTTAAAATAACTAATATTTTAATTTCAAAGTCAAAATACATTCTTTAGAAATAATCCAAAGCAAAAGCGCAACTAAAATAGTTGACTAACTTTGCCGCAATAAATCAGAATTCTCCAAATGGCTAACAAATTATGAAAAGTTCATTTTCATTTCGCCAAAAGCATAAATCACATTTGTCTTACATTTAATATTCTAACTGCAGACAAATTATCTGGAGTCTAGAATACGGAGTACCTACAGTTAATGTCTACACTTATCAAATATAGGCGATATTTTGTGTGTTTGTGATTATTTTTGTTCTAACGTTTTTTTTTTTACTTTTATAGGTTTACACTTGATCGCCATCTCGGTGATAATGCGGTCTACGATGGAGCGTGTTTAGCTAGAAGCGATTCACTCTCGATTTGAAGATACCTAGATTATAACTTCCGGGAAAACCCCACTCAGGGAACTCATTCCACAGCCTAGACATTTTTATCACAAACGTAACAAACCTCTTCGTCCGTGACTTTGGAAAATCCACCGTGAAACGGTGCCGCTTTGTCGAGTTACGAGAAGTACGATAAAAAAAGGGCAAGGTAGTATTAGATCACGTAGATCAGTTGCACACTCTCCGAAGTGTAACGGCATTCTTATCAATTTAGAAATGTAATACCTAATGTAAAGCTTTCTGACTAATATTAAAATGAGGAAGTTTAGATGTGTGTCAGTTAATCAAGTTGAAACGCCTGTTTGGATCGGACTGATATTTGGAATACTAATAAATTTGATATTACAGACCCGACATATATTTTTTTTTTCTGGGCAGAGCCTTTATTAACAAAACTAAAATACAATGACAACTACATACAAACATATATTATTGTCCTGTATACATCTTAAATACAAAAATTACAATCACTGTACATACAAAATGTTATTGTTAATTGAAATTATTGTCTAATCGCTTAGTTTATACAAGCTTAGAAGCGCGTCAAAGCTCGTACTAGTTGCGCGTATGGCAAAAGATGCACCTATACGCTTGCACACGCTTCCAAAATCGAGCAAATACGCGCGTATAACGTGAAAATGCTAATCTGAAACCGCGCTAAACGAACTGCCATGGAACTCTTTTATGCGCCTAAAATTAAATATAGAGCAATGACAAATCCACAACTACTTATTATTACATATATTTTGGTTAGGCGATACCCCAGGCTTACGCTTTCACCGGGTCGTAAAATAAACGTTCCCAATATTATAAGTGTTCTTTGAATTACATCTCGGATCTATGTCAATAAAATAAATGTATTTTTCCAAAGTACGGCATCGCTATCATATCTATTGTAATACGATTGTCAAAGCGGCCCTCACTCGATTTACCCGGCTTCCAACGAGATGTTATGCATTAAACATTTCAGGGTTCTATGCACCTCGGCTGACATCCACCACTCTTCCTCCGGAGACTGGGGCTTTCTCTAGCAATGAGATAGTCAGGACTATAATCCACTACGCTCGCCAAATGTGGCTTGGCGTACAGCACAGTCCTTGAAAAATGTCTTTCTTAGACTGCACCGTTTTTTCATGTTTTTCTTAAATTCGTAAAACCAAAATAATCATAGGTTTAAGCAGGATCCGAACTAATGGCTTAAGATTAAGACATTGGACCTTCTTGCCAATAGGCCGCCACGTTTTTTCCACCGATCATAATATAAACTCATTGGGAAAAACCCAACTCGGCAATTATTGTTTTATTGTACTGCGAAGCAGTAAAATGAAAAAAATATTGTGTTCCAGTTCGAAGAGCAATGTTTCCAGAGAAGTAACAGAGCAAAGAGATAAACCATCTCCGAGTGTCGCTCGTAGCTTAGTTCTAAGCTGTAATATGAAATCTTCATGTTCAAAACACTGTGAGCACTACGCAGTTTTTGAGCAGTCATCATAGAGGTACCTACTTACTCTATGTGAGCAGGTTATGTTGTTTGTCATTGCACGCATGTTTTGTTTTCACATTATTCTAAGTTAGCTGAAAACACAAATAAAGATAAATTAAACTAGTAATATCAGTTACTTTCTATTACACATAAGTAGAGTAAATAAATACTCTACCTATAAAATAACCTTATTTTCTATCTGACCTCAGATTTTACCGCCGCATCTGTATAAAAAAATGTTAATGAGAGAGTGCCAGCCAAAATTTAACAAAAATTTGACCCGTCATGGAAGTCAAAAAAAACCTACTATTTTATGCTGTAGAATACGTCAAATTAGTAACCAATTTTAAGTTACTAATCAATCAATATTTTATTGATTTTAAGTTACTAATCAATCAATATTTTATTTATTGATTAGAGTAGATTAGTAACTTGAAATGATTTGAATTTTTGTCACTCGTTAACCGACTTCAAAAAAGGAGGAGGCTGTATGTTTTTTTTAGTTCAAAATATTGCATGCTATTCTGTTTTGACCAGGCGTTATAGCTTACAATTCAGACACCCGAATCATGTCAAACTTATCTCTCTCTTCGGTGGTGATTGGGTCCCTCATGTCTGAGGATCGTGGTCAGTATCAGGGTTGCATCAGGAGCGGATGATCTGCCTCCACCGGTTTCTGTCCCGTGTCTCTTACGATCGAGTAAAATTTGGAGGCAGACGAGTCTTTCACTTGATCGGTCCATCAGGTTGAGCGACCAAGTGATCCTTTGCCCTCAGCGTTCCCAACTATGATCAGTATTTCCAGATTCCCATCGCTTCGCGAACTCAAACTCATAACATCGTTATTTTACGTCGAAGATTAAAAGGACAAATAATCCTCCTACTCATGTTATCTCTCAATTAAATCAAACAATCCAGGACAAATAGCCCAAACATGATTCCGAAAAAATGTCCCATTCGGAACCCTCGTGTGTTTTTCCGTTTCATTTGCATTCTCCATAATTCATGTATGGAAATCCGGATCGCCATACGTTACGGAGCTGCGTTATCCTACCCCTGATTGATAAATGTTTTTTATCAATGTGTGAGGAGTTTGATAGTTTGCCTTTTGTTAAATCGAAATCGGGAGTTTGGTTTCTGGATTCAATTCTTTTCGATAAAGAGCTATCTATCGATTTATTACAGCTTCAAAGGAGGAGAAACTCAATTCAGTTTTTTTTGTATTTCTAACATACTCGGAGATATCGGACTGTGTTATGTGATAGCTCCGCCGATCTTCTAATATAAAAAAATGGATCGCTGTTCGTTAGTCCCGCAAAAACTTGAGAACGGCTGGACTGATTTGGCTGATTTTGGTTTTGATTCATTTGTAAGACTTCAGAAAAGGTTTGAAGGTTGAACGAAGTCGGATCAGCTAGTAGTGAATATTGATAGTTCTATTTTTGTATGGCATGAAATATAAATTACGAATATGTATGCCATGTTGAGAACTATTTTTGCAATAGTGGTTGCGTAGTGACGAAAATGTTCGATTCACAATCTTGAGATTGTAGGGTCGAATCCCGCCTACGTATTTTTACTTTCCAAAGTATGAATTTAATGTAATACTGGTTTGATCGGTTAAGGATAACGTCGTGAGGAAATTGGTTTGTTCCAAGAAAGACCTTTTTTGAGGACTTGGGTCACTAGCCAACCCACGCTTAGCTATAGATTATTATTTTATTTATTTTTTTAACTTGAATAGGTTTACACTTGACCTCCATCTCGCCTGATGTTAAGCGACGATGTTACCTACCGATTCACTCTCGACTTGAAGTCACCAAGATTATAACCATCGGGGAAAATCCACAGGTTCTAAAGCCTAGACGTTTTTTATCACACAAGTAGAGCATGGCGTTTACTATCTCGTATCTTTGTGAGAGACGGGCCTGATTCACAACAGTGGCAACAAAACCTGCTTGTTTACACTTTGCCATGATTTTTACTAAAGTGACGTTCTGAGAAAGCTTTATTGAATAAGTTTCTATAAAAATTATTGGTGTTTATTAAAGTTTCAATAAAACAATATTTGTGTGGCAGATTATCTCTTCTTATAAATTATACGAGTATACACTTTTTTGTGAAGGTGAAGTATTTTTACCTATCTTCTCTATGTAGGTCGATGTACTAAATGCTTTCATGTAACCAAAAACAACAATAAAACCAGAGAAAATGTATTTTTTTGTTGTTATTTCTGTTACTGATAAAATCACAGTTTTAAAGAATTGTGATGAGTAGAATGTTTAAATTTTAATTTGATGTTTTAAAAACATCTTGTAGCTAAATCCTACTAATATTGATGTAAATGCAAAAGTTTGTATGTTTGTTATACTTTGATCTGGATATAATTTTGTACCTACGTAGATACATATTGGCCTGAAATAATATAATAGGCTTTTCACCCGGGGAAATGTTAGGAATGGGAACGTGACTAAACCGCAGGATGCTTCATAGAATATAGTATGGCTATATGCAAACTTAGAAAATTGTTATTTCCTTAGATAACTCTGCGTTTTTTCACGATGAAAAATAACTATTGTGTTATTTCAGACCCAAATATATACGAATAACATTAAAATTAAACCACATTAAAATCTGTGATATTACTAGCACTAAAATAAAACGAAATATCTCATATATACAGTATGTATTTATATATGTACAAAAAGATCACATTCTGGACAAGGTACCCTTCATCGACCACACTTGAATTTACACATAAACAGGTAGACTCTGAACATGGCAATAAACGTTATTTAGTAGTGGCCGCCGTGAAGACCGGAGTAGCCAAGACCGGAGTAGCCGACGCCAGAGTAGCCAAGACCGTGGCTGCCAACGCCGTGGCTGCCGTAGCTAGAGTAGCCGTAGCTGGGGTAGGACACTTGGTTGGCGTAGCTCACAGCAGGGTAGCTGCTGTAGCCTGCAAATTAAAACATAAATCATTGTACTGGCTGTAAATTATACAACTAAATTAATTAACAAGAATCAGGGGTCAGATTTTCGTAAGAACAGAGAGACTGTAATGTCGCGTGATAAACTTTTGTTTTCTTTTGATAGTAGTGGACAGTAACCAATCAATGATTATTATTTCTCTGACAAAAGTTACAAGTATTATTCCATGGTAATAATATTTATTCCAGTAAATTATTTTGAGTTGTTATTGTTGTGCTGACCTCTTATTAATATTTCTCAAGTATTTATTAAGGTATCTATTTACTAGATGTATAGTGATTTGTGAGATTGATTGAGTATTATTATAGCTCACACAATAACTAGAAAACTTTAGTAATAAATAACGAGAACCCTTGTAATAACAAGTTAAAAATGAGATTTGAAATGACTTTTAGCTTGTTGTGTTATTTGCTTATTTTTAACCGACTTCAAAATTGAAGACATTTTCAATTCTCTTGTATGTTTTTTTGTATAATATGTTACGCGACAGATCGACCAATAAATACATTTTTATTTTATTATTTGGTAAATGATCAGAGGTGGACCCAAATAAATTTCAAAAGCCCATGGTAATTGGTAAAGTGCTTTTTGTAATATCAACAAAAATATAACTTTACGTACATAGATAATAAATTCGTTTGGCAATTAATGTCTTTATTACAATAACTGTAATAGTTTAATTTTTAAATTGAAATATTCATCATGTTTTTTAAGTTTAAGTAAAGTGAAAAATTGAATTAAAGTCAATGACGTTTCGTTTTTGTGTGAAAAATAATGATTTGAGATTACTAACGTAAAGTAGGTTAACCTGCCATAACTTAATCACTGTTTTCTGAATCAAATCCTGATTACGACATCATAAAAGATTTAATTATCCGTACGCATGTGTAGGTCAGGTTAATTAGCATAAAGGTAATTAAGAAGGCCGTAACACAGAAAGCCTCACACAAAACTATTGTTCCCGCGAAAACTATAATGGCTAACGTGAGACCTTAACACGGGTGCTAATTGGCTTGTTAACTTTGAGGTTTTTGTGACTATTTATTGTAATGATAGACATTATTGTATGTATATTAAGATAAACTTCATAATTATTCAAAATTTGATTCTTACCAGAATACAGTGTTTTTGAAAATGTATTTGTTTATTAAATTAATTTTACGATTGAAATATTTCTAATCTTTGAGAACACAATATACTCAAAAAGAGCTAAAAGTGTTATAGTAAAAAGTTACAAAAATCTCGTAGAACAGATCAGCATCGTAGAACCCGCCAATAAAGTAACTGGACGTACTTTATGATCAAATAATAATACTACATCAATTAATTGACCGTGCTTGTAACGCTAGAATAGTAAGGGTAGCCAGAATAGCCAAGGTAGCCACAATTAAAAATGTTTCCAAATTGAGTTGCTGTGGTTTGTTACTGGATAATAAAAATGCCAACTAACCGTGGTTGTAACCTCCAACGCTGGAGTAAGGGTAGCCAGAGTAGCCAGAGTAACCAGAGTAGCCGAGGTTGCCACCGTAGCCAGATCCGTAGTAGCCGCTGCCGAGCCCGCCGACGGTGCTGTATGACTTGGCCACTACTGGTGTAGCTGCAATGAATAACACACAAATTATAAATTTCGTTCATTAGGTAAATTAAAGTTAAATTGATACAAAATGTTTTAGTGTGACACAAGCCAATAGGTATATTACAACAAAACACGTATAAAACTAATAATTCCATAAATGGGAGATAAATGAAACTGAACAAAGGTTGTTCATCCAGGTACTATCTTCGGAAAGGTGTTGTCGATAACATAAAATAGCAACAAAACACGGCTTAAAAGTCACAATTCACGAAAGGATGATTATTATCAGTCAGAGAAACACATATATGATCTATCTTAAATATCTGATTAACAATAAAAAGGTTGACGATGGTCACTATATATGTAATAGTTAATCAATATAAAATACAGTAGTTTTTTCAGCACTGTCAATTATAGAAATATTCATCAATATTCATCAATAAGGCTGCCTCAAAGGCATCTTTAAGATAATCAGTCTGTAACATTTAGGGATTTTTCTTTCTCACGAAGATATCAAATGCCCCAACGTGTCTAACAGAATTATCGAAGGCATAATATAGGTAACAAATGCGTACATAACAGTCTACCAGAATAACTTCCCAAGAAGTCCGCTAACTTAAACCTTCAGCATACCACAGTAATAATGCATAATGAGCAGCAGTCAAGCCCTGCAGACGCAATGTCACCACCGTGAGAACCGTCCCTGACACACATACACGCCTTCATACATAATAATGATTGTTAACAGATATCTCTTTGTCTGCGTGGAAAATGGAGGCAGCTAATGATACGCCCAAAAAAGAATAATTTGAATGGGGTAAGAAGGCTTGGCCAAGAATAATAAACTGTGGATCATGTCATAACAGTACTTTCAGACACTACTAAATGGGAATAGGACATATTTTCTACGGACTCAAAAAAAAAGACATTCTCAATTCTACTGCATTTGTTTCTAAGTCTATTACCTCAGAGCTTTGGACTGAACTAAACGGTGAATTGGTTTTCTTGTTCAAAAGGGGTAAACTTCTACAATGGTACTACATGTATTATGGTAATGGTACATTTTCGTTTATACATATTCTAACAGGAATTGTTTATGAAATAAATGAATCATTATTATCATCGGGCCGTGTACGATGGTGCCAAATGGCGGTCAAGTGCTAGTCTATATCGTTAATAAAACATTTAATGTACCTACTCCAGTTTTTAGTCCACTAATAGTAGCAAAAATATCAATGAACACGAACAAAAAACGCGTTATGCCGTTTTTCAGCCCATAGTTACGAATCAATAGATCCAATCTTCATTGAGACTCGAGGAGGTCACTTTTTACATCGTTTTTTGTGTTCAATGAGCAATTTTGTTCAATAAAATGCGTGTCGGAGTTGGAATCGCTCGCTATATGAAGGTCTTGGATGATTATACCTATTGGACGTGAAACATACAGGACTGAGTTTAGATACCAGAAAATATCTGAGTTCACATTCTTGTGACTCATTCAATAAATTACTGTTTTATTTTTAATCTATAATACGACAACATTAAACAGAAATCTATAAATGAATTAAAAAAAACGCTGAAATAAACTATTTGATTCCACTAAACACTTTTAAACTATACACAGAATGATGAAGGTTTTGAAATAAATTGCATGGATTTGGAATCATTACAAAACTAAACTGAATCACATCCCAAGAAATATACATCCAAGACGAAGACCGATCAATTTGTCCGGAAAAATAACTTCAAAGAGTTCGCTGTCGCTCGGCTGAATGTTATTTGATGTTATTTGTTTACGAGTGTAAATACCAATTCCTGGGCTTAATTCCGTTAGCTCTCCTGGGAACAAGCAGTCGGTTATCAGTCATTCCATTTGGGTATTTGACTACTTTTATTTATACAATTAAAAAAATATTTACACAATTATATTGTTAGATTCTGTTGCTTTTAAAATTTTTGATACAAGACTGCTTCAGTAGATCTTCTTTGTAGTGGTAAGACTCTTTGTCTTCACTTACCATACCTGTGCTTGTTATTCTACCACAAAGTAGTTACACTTTTTGGTTTGAAGGGAAATATTTCCAGCAAAATGACATGGCAAAGAGATAAATTACCTTAAATCTCTGAGTGATTACTTTCACAGTGATAGACAGTGATTTAGTCCTTTATGTTGAAATATCCGAGAAGTACTGTTTTGTTTGATTTTAACATGGAGCTTACCATCCGGCACATGTCTTGCTTCGTCGATTTAAAAAAAAGATTTAACTAATGTATGTATTTTTACAACAAAAATCTTATCCTCTTAATGATTTCGGTATGCTATGAAAATACACGAACGTTTTTATAACTAAAGTTTACATTTCCATATAACCGGTTTGTGCTCAAAATTTAATTCTATCTCTAAAGCTAATTGCATTAAAACTGGCACAGCGCCAAGAATATAATCTTTTTGTTTGGAACGTCTCATTATACTCAGCTAGGCTATTTTAAAATGGATAAACTTTTACTGGTGTTTTTAACATTTCGGGAGATTTCGGGAAGCTATTTTTATTAGTTACTAGCAACGCCCGGTGGTTTTACCCGTGTAGCTAATTTAACCAGGATAAAAATCAGCATATTTGTGCTGTTCCAAACAATACTCTAACTGTATTTTATTGTATTCAAATTAAACTCGATCTATTCAGAGGAGCTGACGTGACTGAGCAACAAATATTAAAACACTAGCACCAAAAATGTTTGAGTTGATGATTATTGCCACAAGAAATAATGTTGGGAACACGTTGATATACCTGAACGCAAAGTATTTACTTAAAACAGTTTAGTTTAACAATGTCCCATTTTAAGACCTAAAACAGATAGTAATACATTAAGAAAGAACTAATTACTTTAATCAACTAGAACAAATAGGAGTATTTCAGCGCATTCTTGGAAAGGCGCTTTCTTCAAGCCACAATAGCACCCGTTTTCAGCTCCTCGATCTATTTCAAACCTAATGTTGGACCAGCAAAGTCTATTTTCCCTCGATGGCTCCACAAAGGTGGATAATGAGCGTTCCTCCGTAGACCACTTTATTTTCCTCTCGTATTAATCTCCAAAGCGATCTGTTCGGTGCATTTAACTACAATTTTATTGCAGTACTAATGCTGGTTTATCGCATTCTATGTTTGTTCATTGGATACGTTTTAAAATTTATAAGATTCTTTGAATAGGAACCTGGATTTTTATTTTATTGCGTTCTCCTCTCGATTTTATTACTTGCTTCTGTCTGCGGCCAGTGCAGAGCTTGGGCGATCAGTTTTCACGTCCTTCAATACTAGTGCTGTGCATAAAACGGTATAAGCCATCACGCATGTGAATGCAAGCCACACACATATTCGAAACTGGATTGAACTTTTAATAAAGCTGTGAAGCTGTGAACTTAATAAAGGGAAACAGTTGCATATGTAATAGATAGATCGGATTTGCTTATTTTATTGGAGTTTTAAATTGAAAAACTAAATAAGCTATTTTCCTATACATTTTGAAGATATTATGTTAACTTTGTGTTGTTCGTGAATCAGTGCCTGAGCTATCATAACCATCATAGACTGCATGGTCATGCCAAACAAGCTGCCGACTCAAAACCGATTATTAAAATTTAGTACAAAAACTACACAAAACTTAATGAACTATTTATTCACATTTAACTCTCTCATGGGAGTCCCAGAAGTTGGGCTAAAAAGTGAGACTTTTTGACTAAGCTTCCGAAAATGGAAAATACTTCCTTTACTGGTTCAATGCGGAAATCTTTCGCAACTATAAAATACTATACATTCCCTCCGCTGACTCGATTAGGAAACCTCCCAATTGTTGAATACTGTACATTTCCTTAACTTCTTTAGTGCAAAAATACTCTAAGATAATAAAAACTGCATAGACCCCTCACTGACGCATAAATGAAGAAATATTACTACATAGTTACAAATAAATTCGCAAAGTAACAGAATCAGCGTCGTTCTAAAAATACAGCTCCTTTTAAAGTCTTGAAAGCGACACTTTCAAAGAATGAATCGAGTCATCTCGCAGTTGGTACGAGTTTTCAATGGATCCGAATTCAGGATCCAATGAATCGCGCCGGAACTTTCCGCTCAACTATTAAAATTCAAAATGTTCGCGTTACTTCTGAATTGATGCTCAGAAGAAAGAAGAAAACTGCATAAGGTTCAGTTTGGTTTAAAATGTAATAGTTACATGGTGCGGTTCGTACTAGAACTTGGCTTGCCACACTTCCGTGTATTGAGGTATAGTCTGTGGAACTATGTGGCCAATTAGGTAAATCTGTTTACTTGAAAAACCACTACTAGCGCTAAAGCAACTACACCTAAAGCTAGTAGAAAAAGTCAACTAGGGGAAGAATAAAATGTGAAGCATTTGCAGAAAATGATAGGAGGGATATCGACGCCCCCCGCGAATAATCCGGTAATGACCTATTACGGGGTTTTTCATGTTATGCGTTTTTCGGAATCTAGGAGTTCAAATACACCATGTCAATTTTTTTCAGATTTTTTCTATCTTTATTTACGAAGATATAAAAAATTACCCGTATATTCCGTAAAAAATCATTAAAATGTATTTTAACCGAATAATACGGTTTTAGATCTTTGCGAAAAAAAAACAACAATATGATTTGACAGTAAACATTGTTACGATATTATTCGGGTAAATAGTTTTCTATCTTATTTAAGTAAGTGCCTTTACAAAAAGTTGCGGGTTAAAATTCAATAGGTAAAGAAAACAGGTTTGCCCTACGTAATTTTTTTTATAAACTTGCCAATCGAGAATTTCAATGGCAATACATTACACGACATGTTAAATCCAATGATGTTAAAAGGATAACCGTAAATAGAAAAAGTAACCGATCTCAAACATTAAAATATTATTTTCTCCACAAAGATGAAGAAATCCAAGTATGCAAGGTTTTTTTTAAAACACGCTTTCTATTACTGAGCAAATAATTTACATGGCCTTAGAAAATATTAAAAGTGATGAAAGTTTGATCGACAAACGAGGCAGGCATCAGAATAGACCACATCAAATGAAGCTAGATACAGAAGCCAGCATCAGAAATCATTTTGGTTTATTTCCCAAAACGCATTACACGAGTAAAGAGTCTAAACGAGAATATTTGCCTGAATCTTTTAATATTTCAAAAATGTACCGACTTTACAAAATCATGGTTTGCAAATCAGAAGTATACATATATTGTTGAGATGGCTTCAAAACGACAGTATGAAAATGTGTTTAATACTAACTACAACTATTCAAGCCTAAAAAGGATCAGTGCACTTTCTGTTCACAATATCAGTAAGCTGACTCCGTTGAAAAGACATCTTTAGAAGAAAATTACAGGAAACATTTGAGTAGTAAAGAATGAGTTCAATGAGAGTTGAAAAGCAATACTATGTAAATAAAGATGACACCGCTGTGGCCATTTTTGATTTAGAAAAAGGTTTGAATGTACCACAGCCTGAAGTGTTAATTTTCCACTACAAACTTAAACACATGATTTATAATTTTACAGTTTTTGACGCTCTAAATAAACTAGGGTTCTGTTATATTTGGCAAATTCAAATAGGAAAAAAGGTTGCATCGAAATAGGGAGTTCCTTGTTTCAATTTGTCAAGACCGTACATGAAAAAGGTATACGCAAAATTATATTTTCCTCTGATCGTTGTTATGGCCAGAATAAAAACATATACATTTTTGCATTGGACCTTTACATTGCAATGACTCTTCAAATTGACATTACCCATCTGTTTTTTGTTGGTATAGTTGGTATAGCCAAAATGAAGGCGACTCAATGCACCCATGTATTGAAAGAGCTCTGAAAAACGAAGTTTTGTACAGACCGGACTACATGTATATGTAGTAATATTATGAACGCTTAAGTCTCCGGAGACAAATATATCCTAAAAGAAATGCAACAATCTGAAATCCTCAATATAAAAGACCTCAACTTCAACCCAAAAGATGGCTTCAAGATAAGACAGGAGAAAAAGTATGATGGACCGATGCGATGGAGGTTAATGTGTCATATAGTAAACCTAACTCTCTGCTTTTCAAATATGATTTTAATCGGGATTATATTGAATTGCATTACGATGTAAGCAGAAGTAGACAGCGTTGGCAAAACAGGTGTCTAAAACAATTGAAAGTTTTGAATTAAAGCAAGCATACGACAAGCCTCTTCCTATTACAAAAGCTTTATATAATGATATCCTAAGCCTGTGTAACTCCCAAGCAATTCCTCACCATTATCAACAATTTTATAGGAACTTGAACTTTTGTGATATTGAATCAGATCACGTTGAGGATTCTGATAAGGATTTTTAACTGTAATAGGACCTTATTATAATTTTCATGATTGTGTAATCATGTTTGTGTAATAATTGTGTCTTCATTCCAGTGTCTATTTTTTTATGATAATAAGAACTATCGTTTGAACTAACCAAAGTTGTTTCATATACTAGAATGTCCTTTATTTCATATAATATACTATAATAATCATCATATAATACTTAAGTAAACTATCCGAATAAACAGTAATAGTCATAACAATAAAATTTACGTTACTGTTAAACAATCGAATAACCTAATAATTGCTTTTACAAATGTTCACTACACCAAAAAAAATTACACGAATAATAGCACAACACGATTTTACGGTTGCCGTCGAAAATATGAATTTACACGAATAATATCGCAACAAGATTGTATTGTTCCCGTCAAAACTATAAATTTACACGAACAATATCGTAAGTGACATTATTGACTAGAGTTTGACCTACACTAATATAGTAAAATGCATCCAACTAAATTATAACGAAGCCCTTGGGACTACTTAAATTTTGTTGAAATAACCAGATAGCTAAAAAAATTAGCTTCCATAGGCGATATAAAAAGTCTCGGATACTTGTTGTTTAATGGAGTTATTAAGGAAAAATTGTTTTTAATTTTTCCTGAACATTTACACTTTTACGATTACCGGATTATTCGCGGGGGGCGTCGATATTAGCTTTATTGTCTGGCCTGGTGGCTTAGTTGGTAGTAAATCTGCTTGCGAAGCCGTGGGTCGTGGGTTCGATCCCCACCCAGTGCAAATGTTTGTGTGATGAATTCAAATATTTGTACTGTGCCTGTGTGTTTTCTATGTATTTAAAACTATATAAATAAGTAGGTATTATATCAGCTATCTGGCCGCCATAGTACAAGCTTTGCTTAGTTTGGGGTCAGATGGTGTTATGATGTTGTGTATGAAGTGTCCACTCACAAAAACTCATGCAGGCATCGCATGACATAAGAAAATGAGATGTCAAAGATAAAGTTAAACTTATATATCTTGACGAGTGCAGTGCAGGAATTTGGAATCTTCGTTTTCAAAATAGCTTTTCTGTGCTGTTAGCAACAAGCGTACGTTTTACCGTCAGGCACATGCCTCGTTCGTCTTCCTATGATGTAAATAAAGATGCTTGATGCAAGGTCCTCCCAGTAAGAATTACACCTTGCCATTTTAATTTTAATAAATGAAAAATACGGACTTAGTAATATTCAAAAACCAATCAGGTTAATGAATTTCCAAATGGAAGTAGAATCGCTATCGTACCTGAAACCGAGCGCCAAGACTCTCGGTCAATTTAAACTTGGACGGCGTTCTGCGAGAGTCATCTAAGTAGTGCACTCAATTCAATTGTTCGATATTGCATAATGAAGTCCCGTGAACTGCCGACTTTGGATTCGCTTGGGACTGTGAATTTGGTGTAAATGCTGGATAAGTGAGTTTTAATTTCTATGAAATTGCAGACATTGAATGCTTCTATACGTTATTGTTTTGTGTTTTCAGCAAACAATTGTTTTAATGTTGTTCTTAAAAGTCTGAATCTTTATTAACAAACTACAATACAATAAAAACACTGCACGTTACAATGTCGTTATATTTTAACTAATTTAACCGTAGCTTTCAATGTCTCATTTTTGACGTGACAACGTCTTATAAATTGGTTTGCCGGGTGACACTTCAAGAAACTGCGTTACGCTCCGCTCACGTTATGCGCTCACAACGAGAGCGAGTGAGAGGCACGCGTCCCTTCCACTCGGGCATGGTTAGCCTGCCTAAGAGCAAGAGAGACAGACATAAAAAGTGAAAGGCACGCGTCCCTTCCGTAAAATTATTTTACCACTCAAAGTCGTTGTCACGTAAAACTTTCGGCCGTATACCGACTTTACAGGCAACCAATTTTTTTTATATAAACCAAGGTTGATACAATTTTGCGGTGTCAACCAACAGAAACCAAAGAGATCATTCAAATTTAAGCCCAACTCCCGAGATGTTTGCAACAGAGTAATTCGAGCGATATATTCCCGAGCACCTGACGAGACTCGCGAGCTCCGACCACGTGACACGTTTTACAGAAATCGTTCCAGTTGACACGCTCGCTTACTCCACAATGCTTCCAGGAAAATGTCTACAAGTTCAATAAATGACGTCACGAATTTTCTGTCACGCTTCGCAGAGGTGACACGGTATGAAAATTATTGGCTTCTGCTTGTACAAGTGATTTGTGGTTACTTTTTTTTTTTAAAAAGAATATGCGTGTTAACTGCGAGGCGATGGAGCGTGTCATTGATAGCTTACCGGTTTTTTATTGGATACATTTTGGAGAATATGCAACGAATCTGTATGATTTAATTTCACCCTTTTTACTATAGGTCTGTTCGTAGTTAGAAAAAGCTACATCATTGAATGGTTGGTATTCCAAAGACTCGAGCTTTGATTCTACTTTTGTGACAAAAAGTATTGGCACATGTACCATATATGTATATTGGTAGCCATACACCTTACTACCTATCGTCTAATCGGATGCTATCGATTGGATCAAAAAGAACTGACCGTGTGTGAGCATGAATTGTCATGACAGTTACATTTGACGACACAGTCGAAATTCAATTATTTTGGCTTGATCCAACGGATTGCACCGTGTATGGCGGTCGTTATTTGCCTGAGCCTGCTCAAAACCTGGAAGTTTTTGTAGAACTCTTGGCAGAGTCCGCCTGGGGAAGTACCACACCTTTGCCGGTTATTCTACCGCCAAGCAGTAAAGTGCAAACATTACTATGTTCCAGTTAGAAGGGCGATATTTCCAAAGAAATTACAGAGCTTGGAGATGTAACATCTTAGATCTCTGGGCGACGAGCGTAGTGCAGTGCTAGGTAATGATTTGGACTCTTCATGTTCCAATAGCTGTGTGACTGTACTGTTATGTGGCAGGCATGTTGCTTACAATCAGGCACATGACTTGCTCGTCTCGTCACTCTTTATTTCAAAAACATTTTTTTAGCGATGTAGACATTTTCGACGTATGCGACAAAAAAAACTTAAAAAATCGTCGCGTCGCGTACGCTGGCGTATTCTATAGCTAGCGGTCCGCCCCGGCTTTGCCTGTACTACACATGTCTATAGCACTCAGTGACCACATACATATCCAACGGAGACAGAATCATTGAAATCGGTTCAGCAATTCCTGAGATTAGCGCGTTCAAACAAATAAACTCTTCATCTTTATAACATTAGTAGGTAGAGAAATGGAATGCAGCAAAATATTTTATATTCGAATAAAGTTATCTGAAAACCCTTCTGATCTGGAAAATTTAAACAATATTTATATAAGTTTAACTGCAAACTTCGCCAGTTAACTAACTGCCGGCTTAACGAGTAATTAAAAAAAACTAAAGAGTGATAAATACGTTATCACTGGCAGAGGAAAACGCTATCTAAGTAATGGACAGAAGGTGGAAATTTGATCAGATAATAGTTGTTTGTGATGCTGCTTTAAAGAGTTAATCATTCATCTACAAGTTTGAACAGTTCTGCACTTATGGCAGAAAATTTTACTTTATAAAATAAGCTGTAAATGTAAACGGTTAAGGTTGATTTTAGGTTGTTTTGTACATTAAAACCATATCATGAAGCATCATTCTTTAAACTGTTCCATTTTCCAGGCATTTTATTTAACTATGTATCATCATAAGTATGTACTTAAATTTATAAGTGGACTCGTATTATATCAGCTATCTGGTTTTATACAAGCATTGCTTCGAGGCTGGACAATGTTCTTTGAAAATGAGAAAATGTGTCGATCAAAAATTATTCGTTATTAGAATGCCATAGCCCATCTGACTTGGTCTAGTCGCCGTCAGTAGTAGTTCTAACAGGACTTTTTTCTCTCCCGTGCTAAGTTGAGTACTTTAGCAGTCGTGGATCAGCCTAGCCTATTAACTATAAATGTAATTGTTTAGGACATCTCGTCTAGGGTTCTTGAGACAATCAAGGAAAAAAAGGAGGTCAAATTAAAAGTTAAAGTAATTTCAAAATCCGCGCGTCTCAATTTGTGTGAGTGATGTGAATTGTGTGTATAAGTGGCACGACACGATTGTGAGTGCGATATACTCGTAGCACTTACCGTATCCGTAGTTTCCGTAGCCGCTGGAGTAGCCTCCGAGGCCGCCGTAGCCGAGGCCGCTGTAGCCTCCGAGGCCGGAGTAGCCTCCGAGGCCGGAGTAGCCTCCGACGCCAGAGTAGCCGTAGCTACGCTTCTCGTTCTTCTTGGCGGTTTCGCCGTCAGCGCAGACGGCGGCGATGGCGAGGGCGGCTACAATCTGTGAACAAAAGAAATTTAAATTAATTATTGCTAATATTTTTTTATTTCACAGCGAGCTATGGAGCTATATCTTATATATCTTTGCGCGACATATAATGCGGATATTCACAAAAGAACGAAAGTGGCCGACATATCAAAGAGTGAGCAAGCTGAAATGGCAATGGGCAGGCCACATCGCTCGCAGAACTGGCAACCGATGGGAAAGAAAGGTTCTCGAGTGGCGACCACGAACCGGAAGACGCAGTGTTGTTCGGCCTCCCACTAGATGGACAGATGACTTCACAAAGGTCGCTGGAAACCACTAGTTGAAGGTTGCGCAGAAGCGTTCGTTGTGCAAATCTTGGGGGGAGGCCTATGTTCAGAAGTGGACGTCTTGCGGCTGATGATGATGATGATGAATATTTTAAATACAGGTATTATTAGCGGTCTGCTCCGGCTTCTCTCGGACATTGTCATATAAATACTAGTCAAAGTCAAAGTTCTTTATTGATAAATGTACAATTTACAAGTCAATTTTATAAAAAAAAAAAAACAAAATAAGAGCTTACAAAGAGTTTACATTTTTAAAGTTTAAATTGAACTTTATGTTGTACGATAATAAATATCGTACAAATAAGTACAAATACTATTAATCCAAATAAAAACTATCCTATCTTTCAAGTTGGATCAAACTGCACACGGTGTGCAAATTTGATTAAAATCGGTGTAGTTTAGGAACTCATAGCGAACACACAACGCGACGTGTACTGAGAATATTATCTACAAAGACCCTTTACAGCAGAAATATTTTATTTTTAGAATTAATAAATCGAATTAATACCGTATGTAAGCACGTACGCATGTTTAGGAGTTCCTCCACGATTATAAAAATTCTATCGTTACGAAATAAATGTTTCCAATAATGTTATAATATTTGCGTATTATTTTAGTAGGTATAGTAATTAAAAATGCGAAAGTATCTGTTACGCTTAAACTACTGATCCGATTTGAATGAAGTTTGACACAGAAATAGTGAAGAGCCTGAAAGAGGATGTCGAACGTAAACTACTATTGAATATGAAATAGTGATTTAAACGCTTAGTACCAGCACTGAAAATGAAAATGAAAAAATGTTTATTGTGGCAATAACGAGAGACAAACAAAAACACAAGATATGGCACACGTTTCTAACAAGAAGAAAATACAAAAAACAAATACATGTTGTGTTAGTGTGCACTGAACCCCACACTAGGGCTACCTGTGGTGTGGGATCCAGGCTTCTCCTAATTTTATACAGTAATAATTCTTACCATCATCTTAGTTAGTTACTCATCTTTAATAAGCTATCTATACCTATGTTCTTTTTTAGTATGTGTATTTATATATGTATTATATATATAATTATAGTTATATGAGTACATAATTTATGTATATATTATTATTAGTATTATTGACCAATATTTCTATGTGTTACGTATTCAAATTTTTTTTATATAGTATTTAACAACGTGTACATATTATAGTATTTTAAAACTTTTCACACATTATTTCGTTTCAAAATTATTTTAGTTTGTACTGTTTATATTTGCCTACATAACATTTAAATGTCCTACTCGGCGGGTAGCTGGTAGAAAATGCGCCCTAGCATTAAGCTTTCCGTTTGTACATAATCTTTGTTACTGTGCAATAAATATTAAATAAATAAAAGGACTGAAGAGCCATTACAAAATATAACTATAAGCAATATACTTATATTACTATAAATATACTCATTAAGTTATCTGATTCTGAAACTTTTCCTACTTCTATGAACAATGTAGCGAGTGACAATATCAACAGCTTCCAATGTCACGGCGTCTGTAGGAAGCGTTTCGCCATGGACCTTTGTTTCTGTGTTGACATACATTGAGCATAGATAATTACCGTCAATAGACGTGGCTGAAGGAGAACATTGCGAAAATGTATTCTTAGACAATCTAATTTAATCTTTGTAATTTACTTATTAAGACTGATAATAATAGGGAGGTACTCATTTTTTAACCGACTTCAAAAAAAGGAGGTTTCTCAATTCGACCGTATGTATGTTTTTTTTTATGTGTGTTCGCGTATAACTTCGTCGTTTATGAACCGATTTTGATGATTCTTTTTTTGTTGTAAAGAAAATATTCCAAGGGTGGTACCATGATAAGGAAACCAGGATCTGATGATGACATCCTAGAGAAATCGAGGAAAACTTTTTTACTTTATAAGATTTCCGTTGAAAGTCGGTTCTTTTTTGTTAAAATTATTATCGAATAGAGTGATATGACGACATGTGCTTGATGTTAAGTAACCACACTGGCCTATACAGCACTGTGTCATGCAGCTATTTGGAGCATGAGTCCAAATCATTACCAAGTGCACTGCGCTCAACACCGAATTCGCGTGAATGAAAATTGAAAACGAAAATTTTATTTCACATCATTAGTAGACATTTTCTTGTCTAACATTACATAGTGTACTTAGACCGTTTGTAAGTGTGAGAGAGAACAAGTATAATCAGTGGCAAACTGAATACACAACTGATGTTTCCGATTGTATATGATGATTCATCCTCTATCTTGTACTTTTTGTGAAAACATTTCCCTTAAACTTTTAACCACAACATATTTATTTATGTGTCGTAGACAATAAATCCTACTTATGAATGCAAAAGTTCGGATGTTTGTTGCTTATGTTTGTTTTGTTGTTTGCTCGATAACGTCGGACCGTCTGAATGAAACGGTTTGAAATTTGTACAGTCTGCAATTACACATCATCATAACGAGGGAAAATAACGAGTGTTTGGGGTGATACCAGTGCTTCTAGTGTAATATAGCTACAGTAATAGTCCGTCCAACTATCAGGCTACGGTTTACTAAGCCCGCGTTTCATGTCGAATAGGATTATCTGTAAATACCTTGAATATCGAAAGCTTTGTGTGGGGGAAGAGTAGGTATTGATTTTCAGACACACATTACAATATGTAACGTTACATACTTCATAAACTAGCGGTCCGCCCCGTCTTCGCCCGTGTTATATGATGTACTATAGAATATTATTGTATGCAGAAATCACGTACATTTTCAAAAGAGAAATAATTTTTGAAATCGGTCCAGTAGTTCCTGAGATTAGCGCGTTCAAACAACACATCTTTTCAGCTGTATAACATTAGTTTGTAATTATTGTTTTTTTACTTATGTACTATTTGAGACTATATTATAACTATGTACGGAAATTCAATCCTACACGTTCAGTCTCGTAGCTCACAAAAGCGACATCATTTCATGGTTGATGCCCCAAAGACTCGAATGAAGAGGTTTGACTCTACTTTTGTGATAAAAACGTTTATATTTTCAGTGCTGCCTGAGTGCGTAATTCTCTATGGTTTCATTCTTGGAGTCCTTAAATCGAGAGTGAATCAGTTTTTTCTACATAATCACGGTCCATCATAGACCGCATCGGGCGAGACGGTGGTCAAGTGTAAAGCTATAAATGTTAAAAATGAGTTTCGACATAATTGAGCAACAAACATCTGAACTTTATCATTTATTATAATAATAGAATTATTGGTATACTTCCTGTATGTGGTGCGAAATAAAAGTAAATAATACTTTATTGTATACCACAAAGACTCATTCTTCGTTGCTACTATTCTTTTATCTTTTTTTATGCGCCTGCGCATTAAACAATGAACTGTGTAGTGTCAATAATTCGGGGAAAAGAAGTTAAATTGGCGTCCACTTGTGTAATTTAATTGCCTTTGTATAATAATAGTGAGAATAAGTGAGTTTGTGTTTAAACAGTTGATTTTAGGCAAATAAAAATTTGCATGCCGTGTGCGCATGTGATGGTTTAGTTTTCATACAAATTCACAATATAAGATGTTCGGAAAATATTTAAAAGTTAATGTTTTCATGTTTGTTGGGAAAAGTCTCAGTCACTTAGTGAGCAAGTATATACCCAAGTATTTTAAGATGCAGATTAAATAAATATTGATTGACACTTTTTACACGCTACCATCTAACTCCAAAATAAAGCTTTTTTTATAGTATAGAGTGACGAGACAAGTAGGACATGTTCCTGATGGTAAGCAGTATGCCTGCCGCATAACAGCACAGTGACACGCAGCTATTGGAACATGAAGAGTCCAAACACTGCGCTCGTCACCCAGTATGTGAGTGAGTTCTGGCGTTATATTTATTCCGGCAAAATAACGAAATGCATATTAAACTGGGGAGTGCTCCAATATAATAAAGTGAGCTACTTTTTCATGTTCTAAGGATTTGAAATTCGTAACAATTATCGTTTAGTAAAAAAATATTAGTACTTAAAAAATAACTTGTTGAATGATACGATCTAATTAATGATGATACTGATATCATTTACAAAATTTATTATCTTCTGCTTCCGTTTAAATAATTATAGTAATTAAGTAAACTGAAGGTCGTTCCAAACTGGATCAAAAATAAAAAAACACTGATTCTTATCACAAAAAAACTGACACACAACTACTTTTTTCTCTATTATTTTTTATTCTTCTAATTGTGTTTTGGACAAAATTACATGATTTTGAGGACAATCGTGGTAGCCCAGTGGTGGGCGACCGATTTACATTACATTTGCACATTACATACATTATTGTGCATATTGGCAGCAAATAGTAATGTGCAAACATCATAGAGTTCCGGTTGTAAGGGCAAGGTTTTTAGAGAAATGACAGGGCCTAGAGATAACTCAGCTGATATACCTGGTTGATGAGCGCAGTCCTAGGTAATTATGTCGACCATTAAAAAATAATAACTATTCAATCTCTCAAATTGGACCAAACTCCACATTTGTCAAGTTTCCTGAATATCGGTTGAGTTACTGAAGAGTACTGGCAACAGACATTATGACACTGGATTTTAAAATATTAAGAAATTATGTTAGCATGGGGGTGCAAAAATACAGCATGATAGCTGGAAAAAAACTGTTTTTAAAAAGAAAAACTTCTATAGTCACGTCGCACATTTTTTGGTCCGGTAAAATCTTGTGACGAGACTCACCGCGTCACCAACATCCGCATTAGCAAATTTATATATATATATATATATAAATTTATAAGTTATAAGTAAATTTTCACTTATGTCGGGATTCTATATGGTCGCCATATTTTTTTAAATCACTAATTTATAATAAATTAATATTGTTCTAAAGTAAACATTATTCATAATAACGAAACTCCTTCGCCGTAGACCACTTAATTTTTTCATTATCGTAAACGATGATGCAAATTTTAATTATGAGAAGAAAATTAATTATTTGGGAAGTAATTAAAGAGGATATATTACAAAATAATTGTAATTAGAAAGGGGAGGGGTGAGTTATAGGGATCACTTTGCAATGGAAATGTGGGTAAAAATATGCACATGGAAAAGAAAGACGTGGGTATTTATTTTGGGTTTCGAATAAGATTGGTTTTACAGCGTGGATCTGCTATAATATTACGGTCTAGGATGTAGCATGTTCACTTAGAAAGCACCTTCCTGATTGTCTTTGAATTTTAGACCACTCTAATTCTAACTATAAAAAAAAACAGGCAGAATATTCCACAATTTTGCAACGCGTTTCATAAACGTAGGTATTGGATACGAGCATCTTGTCCGTGGACGTAAAAAAAAAGGAATTTTGGACATTTAAAGTTTTACCTCTATACTTTTTGTCTGTTTTTTCTATTTTAAATGTTTTATTTGGGTTTTCTGTTTTTTTTCTACAATGTTTTTAAAGGTTTTCAGCGAAAATAAAACAGACAATCCTGTCCTATTAATAGTCTAATTCAGCGCCTCATGGTTTTACCTGAGGAGATGCTGTTCCCGTTATCTTCTCGGGATTATAGGCTGGAATAACACAGACGCTGATTTTTGTCATAGAAGCATAACGGGAATAGGATTTGCGTGAGTAAACCCACGGGGCTCTGCTAGTGTTTTATTAATAATGGTAAAATGGCAACGTTATTGCTTACAGCAATTTCTTTCAGAACAACATTTAAAGCAGAAAACATGACACTAGTTTTTTATGCTAGGATAGCAAGCTAGTGTTAGCAAGCTACCAAGTTATTAGTTCTAGCTTCGTGAAGACAACGTTACGCTAGTGTTGTCTACACGAAGCTACAAGTACTAGATTGGTAGCTTACTAACACTAGCTTGAAAAACTAGCATCGTGTAGCTCGGGCATTAGTGAAATAACCTGACTGTGTTACTATAAACCTACTTATATCAGTGCAAGTATCATTAGTATTAAGAAATAAAGTCATTACAGCGAATTTGTCATGGCTTCCGATAGGATATTGCTCGGTAACACCGCACAAACAGCAGTCAGCCGCAGGATACCGCTAATGTAGCTTATTTCCAACTCGGATTACATATACTAAACTTAGAACATTTCAACATGACCTAACAACTGCCTGGCTGTAATTAGATGTCTACTGTTTTAAGTTTGGAAACAGTATCAGAATGCAGTAAGAGAGATAAGTGTTCCTGTATGTTTCTGTGTAATTATCACTACCGTCAGATTATATCGCGTAAGATTATTATCGGTAGGTTTGCTTGTAATCTAACGGCGTTAGATGATAATCTCATGATTTTTACAAATTACGGTGACACATACGTAGAACACTTAAACGATAAAAGAAAATGACGAACACGAAATGAGAAAGAATTTTTATTCTGCGTGCGTGTTAAATGCTCTAAAATATAAATGTAATGTAGCATAATATAAAAAGACATGGGTTGGAGTCTACGGAGACTAGGTATTTTTACATAAAAACGAATTTAGTATCATATAAAAAGACATAGGAGTCTACGGAGACTATTTTTTACATAAAAAAAACGATATAAGAAAATATCGTGAAGAAACTTCCAAGACCACATTTCAAAGATATGCGGCATCTGCTGCAAGCCCCGCAATTACCCAGAGTGATAGATGTGATAGATAAACTATGGCTCTCTCTTTTATTGGTCGGAACGCCCAGAAGTGGGAATAAAAAGTGGGTTTATGTTACTTTTTATGAAAATATATATTTTTTTCTGTATGCTAATTTTTATTTTGATGTGTTATTGAATATCGATTATGGTTCGATTACGGTTTGTATTAATATTATGCCAGTTAAAAGTACTGCTGATTTTTTTTAATATTTGCCAAAATTTTACATAATATTAAATTGAACATTTCATATTTATCTATAATAATTGACAAAAAAAAATCCTGAAACATTTTATGATTTTGTGTTCTGAATTGGCACTTAATCCTTCTAATGTAATATTTGAGCGAGAATTGAAATTTAAATTACTAAAATAAAAATACATAAAAAATAAATATCAACTGCTATTTGTATAATTTCCAATAAGTTGCGCAATAATATACAACCTAACACCGAAACAAAATGCGACCACGAAATCTATCACAGATTTATTATTCACTAAAAATGAATCACTCTATTTTCGAATATAATATTATATGTAACAGTCACTCACCAAGAACTTCATGTTGGCTGGACTGGGCAGTGGCAACTGATGCTACTCCTGCGCAGCTCGGGTTTATATACCAGCCGCGTGAGCCTCAAGGATTCTGCGAGTCAACCCCGCGCAAGGAAGCTAAGAAACCGTTCGTTCATACCTACTTATGTTATTAGTTTACTGTTTCATTAGAAGGATTAGATTCTTTAAGCTATCGATTTTTTACTAAATAAAATTAATTTCATTACATAAATTTGTTTGAGAACAACTTCAAAATGGAAGAGGTTCTCAGTTCGGCTGAATTTTTTTTTGGATGTTACGCGATAGTCAATTGTCGATCGATTTTGATGTTTTTCTTTTGTTTAAAAATACTTTAGAAATAGTACAAAATAAATGTTATCGAAGTCAGTGTAACAGCTTTGGACACATCTATCAATAAAAACTAAAGTTTTGGACACACCTATAAATAAAAAACTAAAATTTGTTTACCTTTACCTGGACGATGCTATAGTACATTATTACACAAAAATATGAAATTTAGCCTAGTTTGATTTAGCTAAGTGTAATGTTAAATTGAAGTCAGTTTGTATTTTTCAGAGAAAATAAAATTGCTTTTTTTTAGCTATTATAGGTTTACATTTGACCTCCATCCAGCCCCATCTGCGTCGCAGTAGGTATACGATGGCGCGTAGGTACTCACCTAAAAGAAACCGATTTATTCTCAATTTGAAGACACCAAGGTTGGGGCTATAGGGACAAACCCTCTGAGGTAAAGCATTTCACAGTTTAAAAGATATTTATCACAAAACTATTTTAGGCATTTGACACACATAACATTTATAAAATAAATAAAAAATAAAATGTCTTTATTTGCGAAAATGGGTAATTACAATAAGATCTTAAATGTTTACATTGAGAACTCCATAATCAACCTCACGACATGCAATAATTAGGTCGTCTATGACAATTTGAAAAAAAACTTTATAATTAACTTTACAATTCATCACTCTAAGCTGCCTATTCAAGAACTACTTTAACTTGAACTTTATGCGCTAAAACAAACCTCCGCGACACACATAGATAGTGTTGGTTATTATTCGCATTGTTTGTAATTAAAAAAATGTAGGTACTGTTAGGACTATTTGCAGCCCAACTGAGGAAGTACCACACTGTAGACATTTGTCTTCCTGCCAGTATTCTTGTAAGGCTTACGCGTGACTGCTTTCACGCATGATGTTAAGCAACGATGTGGTCTACTGGTCTACGGGCCCGTTTAATTAGCACAACACCGATTCGATTAATTATATTTACTGATATACTTTAAATTTTCATAGTTGCTTTTCAAATTGGTTTTTGTCGGACACATTTCGAGAGTATGCAGCTGATATGCATGATCTAATACAACCTTGGCCATTTTTTTGGGCGATTGTAGCATGAAAAAGCGATATTATTTCATGGTTTACGTTCTAAAGACTCAAAACAAGGTTTGGTCATAAAATCGTTTCAAGAATATCTAAACTATGGAATACAGAGCCTGAGTGAGTATTCCTCCTGAATATAATCTGAGTATCTTCAATT
Organism: Ectropis grisescens; assembly: GCA_017562165.1. NCBI lineage: Eukaryota > Metazoa > Arthropoda > Insecta > Lepidoptera > Geometridae > Ectropis > Ectropis grisescens. The sequence goes on along the minus strand of CM029784.1, from coordinate 25,699,481 downwards.
CAATTCAATTCAATTCATTTATTCATACCATAAATTCATAAGAACACTTGGTAACGTCATTTACACAAAGGCAAAGAATCTGTGTACATAATATGATAAAATAACAACGTCAAAAAGAATAAAGCAGCTGTAAAGGGGCCTAGTCAATTACATGCAGCTGTAAAAAGGCTTTGTCGAAGACAATATAACAAATAATCAATACACACAGTATACAGATACTACATTAGTACAAACAATGTGACATCAAAAGTCTTAAAAATCTATTATTTTACCTTATTACAAGATTCTAATTTCGACACATTTCTCTTCCATACGTTACTATCTTTAACAAAGTCGTCTATATTATAATATGCCTTGCTCAATAGGTAGCTTTTTATTTCATTTTTAAACTTGGTTTCATTGAGGCCTTCCACTTGTACAGGGATTGCATTATAAGAGAATTGCATTCAATTTCAGAGTGAATAGGTTTTTCCTAATGTTGCACCTGGTCTATCGTAGACTGCATCGTCCCTTAACATGGGGTGCTAAGTGGTGCTTCTCACCTTATTTGTTTGTATAGGTATATATAAGATGTAGTTCAAAACTGATATCTACCTATATCTCTATCTACTTTAAAAAATTACAGAGGTAGAAGTAAAATAAATAATAAATATTGGTGGACAATTCACACACAACACTATCTGACCCCAAACTGAGCAAAGCTTGTACTATGGCGGCCAATTAGCTGATATTATACATATATAGTATTTTAAATACATACTTATTATGAACGTACTCGACTGAAGAAAATGTCTGATTTGAATCCAAAAGCACATCATAAACATAAAATTGTATTTCCTAAATGCAGACTACAGAAAACCATTAACTCTTTCAAATGTAATGGTATTCGCTTCTATAATTTAATACCTGCACAAGTGGAAGGTCTCAATGAAACTAGGTTTAAAACCGAAATAAAAAACTACCTAATGAGCAAAGCATATTACACTGTAGATGATTTTGTAAAGGACAGCAATATTTGGAAAAGGAATATGTCAAAATTAGAACTATCGAGTAAAGTAGAATAATACTAAACATTAATGTAAATTTGTTTAAGTACTGTATGTATTCATTATTTGGATAATTTGTTTTTTCACCATGACAAAGCCTTTTACAGCTGCACCTAAATGACAAGGCCCCTTTACAGCTGATTATTTTTTAATTGACATTATTCTATAGTATCATTTTATTATGTACACAGATTATTTATGTACTATATAATTTTATTGTAAGTGACGTTACCAAGTGTTCTTTTGAAATAATGGTTCGAATAAATAAATTGAATTGAATTGAATTGAATAGAAACAACCAGACGCAGTGAAAACATTTAAATTCATCACACAAATATTTGCATTGGGTGGGAATCGAACCCACGACCCTCGGCTTCGCAGGCAGAGTTACTACCCACTAAGCCACGAGGGCAGTCAAAAACTTATGATCTAGAATTTTAGTGTTTAACAGCTAATGTTGCACATCGATAGCTATAAATGCCCGTTATTACGTATGTTGGTGACTCGAACTTATAAGGTTTCACCCATACAAAAAATGACCTGCACGATCTAATACCACCTTGCCCTTTCTTTTATCGGACTTCTCGTATCTCAAAAAGCGACATCGTTCATGGTTGATGTACCAAAAACACGAACGAAGAGGTTTGACTCTACGTTTGTGACACGAACGTCTAGGTTGTTGAATGCGTTGTCTGAGTGGGTTTTCCCCGATAGTTACAATCTTGGTGTCTTCAAATCGAGAGTGAATCGGTTTCTTAAGCACGCTCCATCGTAGATCGCATCATCGCTTAATATCTAACGTAAAAGTCTCGCGTCGTTGCTCCGCCGCCGCTCCTACGCTACGCCACTACATTAACATGTCGGTGATGGAAACCCATAAGAACTTCCTTTTCCAAAAGGAGCTCAGCGCGGTTGAAACAAGTTTTCACTTCTAGATGTATACTTAATCATCAATGCATTTACTTTTGTACTTATATATTATTTTTATTAACCGACTTTCAAAAAGGCGGAGGTAATCAATTCGACCCATATGTTTTTTTATGTACGATTTTAAAATTTCTTTTTATGTTCGGATGGGTTAGTTTTCCGCATGGTCCCATATAAATCTTATCGAAATCTTATCGGTTTTGAAATATGAACTAAAAACTAGATTTCACAAAAGCTATGAAACTCGAACCTGTCAATACAAAATTGGTAAATGCGTTAATAAAAACTTGTTTTGCACTAAAAAGCGTAAAATAAACTATTTGCTTACAAAAAATTAAACCGACATCAAAACCACAAATAGGCACTCAAAAGCGAAAAATAAATTAATATCATTATAGAGCGCAGGCCCGTGAACAAAATTTATGGTCTGATACAGCAGGAGACCTATGTAGGATGATAGAAGGGTATAAAGTAATAAGATTGAGCACTATGCCGTCACTTGTAAGCTGTCCAACTAAGTGCTGTTGAAGAGGGGGGGAGTTCTAAACCTCGATCAATTCTTGCTGTCGCATGATTTTTGTACGGCGTTGCGGAATAATAATATGCGTTACCTCTTGTAATCACAAGAGGTATTGAAACTATAAAAATTATAAATTTTAAAAGTCTTATTGTTAGTTTGTGAAAAAAATTCACGATTTTCCGACGATTTACAGAGTAAGTTTGGTCATTTGATTATGTTCGGCTTTGGTTCTATACAGTTTCAATACCTCTTCTAATACGTTATTTCGCAATGCCGTAAAAAAATCATGCGACAAGGAGAAATGATCGAGGTTTAGAACCCCCCCCTCTTCAACTGCACTCAGTTGGACAGCTTACAAGTGACGGCATAGTGCTCAATCTTATAACTTTATACCCTTCTATCATCCTACATAGGTCTCCTGCTGTATCAGAAGACCCATAAATTTTATTCACGGGCCTGCAGTCTATTATTACAAGCGCTACTCACTCATCTATTTGAAGTCGGTGCTAGCCAAGTCTATCAGGTAGTGGATACGCCTACCTACCTACCTACCGCGTGCCTACGTAGTATTTTTGGCCTGACTGGCTGATTATTACAAGTGCTACTTTTTATATGATATTAATTTATTTTTCGCTTTTGAGTGCCTATTTGTGGTTTTGATGTCGGTTTAATTTTTTGTAAGAAAATAGTGTATATATAAAAACCGGTTTGTCGATTTAAAAAAAAATAGAACCTTTCAGAGAGAACCTTTCGAACAAAAAAAATATCAACTTTGGTTTGGTCGTTCTCGAAAAATCGGGGAACATACACAAAAAAGTACTAAAGTAAGAAGTGAAAATGTGGTAGTAGAATTACTGATCTCTTCTTTTTTTAGGTTGGTTAAATAACATACGTTTGTTACGTCATAATAACTAAATTTAGAAGAAAAATAAAATTGTGCTGAACTAATTTACGTAAATATATTGATGTAACATGTTTATTTATATAATAAATAGTAACGGACTGGCGAGAGGAGCATCATGTTGAAGACTGTTTCATAATTATTTTAATTTTCTCCAAAAGAAAAAAAAATTAAACTAAGACACTTGAATTAATCGCATATAAATTATATCGGAATTGGTGAATTTAGTGACGTTCTTGTAATAATAATGTTATCCAGAGAATAACAAGAAAATTTTAGTGTTTTGTTGATATTTCAAAAATCACGAGATCGATTTCGATAATATGTACACATGCGACCACCTCTAAACTATGACATAATAAACAAAATAAATCTATTCACAATAGGTGATGATATAGTATATATATGTCGCAGCCGGATTGTATATATAATTCGCCGTATTACATTACGGCTAGCCATTTTGAAAAACATGCCTGTTTTGTAACGCGGCTATTTAACGATTAGCCGGATAGAATGCGGCTGATTAAAAAACCGTCGAAATGCATTCGACGCCATTCGTCATTCAACACGGCAAGCCGTAATGTAATAAAGCGAGAGATTAGCCGCCTCTTTGACAATTTTTAGTTCCGATTCTTAACACTCATGGCGTTGCCAGACATAACAACAACTATGGCGTTGAAAATTGCTTAGGTGATTGTGGATTCTAGTGTCCGACGGAATCCTACACAATATTATTGGGGTGGTTTACCACTGTTTACCTCTTGAGCCGGCTCATCTTTGTCCACCTGGGTGCTACTTGGAAAATATTTAGTTTCTACCGTCTACCTTAATACAATTAAATCGGACCGGGTAGGTTACATAGGGCCTAGATCCAACTCGGAGCACCCCGATTCCACTTAGTCTTGTCGCTACTACCCCTAGAGTGTATATAAAAATGCGGAAGCCAGAAGCTCAAGGGAGGTCCTGAGGAGCAAGCCAACCGAGGCCGAGCGTAGTGAAGGGGGTAGGTCGCAAGCGAAGCGAATCGACGACCTCCGTAGTGGAGCGCAGGCCGAGTATGGAGTAGCGACACTCAGTGTTGACCGTAGAACTTCAGGCGGGCGCCCACCCGGATCAAATCTCAAGTGTAGAACCTTGTCTAAGGGTACCATATTTATACCGTCAAGTTAGGGACTTTCAAGATTTATCTCTTGTTTTTGTATTTGTTATCATTGATTGTACGTTGAGAACCTTTTCATAATCAGTCCAGTCGTTTAGGTAATTAGCCGGAACTTCTATGGCGGTAGAATAACTGGGAAAGGCGTAATCTTTTTTTCTGATTATTATTTTTATAGGATTAGGTACAGTTAACCGCACAATACCATCCACCATCTCCAGGCGGTTTACGCAAAACTCCTACCACTACCAAGTTTACGCGAAGCACGTCTGATCAAATATTTCATAACAACAGTAAAGACATTGGAGCAATCAATAAAGTAGCATATTAATGTTATCTCTTTTGCACACTTGCAAGTCGTTGTACATTTATGCGCAACATTAACGTCATGAATTTGTCACCATTCTTGCACAGTGAGAAATACCAGTAATACACATGAAAATAGTTAATTTAATTATCTGAATATGTTTAATATTAGTAGGAGATCCCGCTATACAACGACCTTCACCGAGCTGTTTATTGGATGAAAAGTGTTTTATATGTAATTTAACATGTCAACAAATATAAAGCAAATGGGTTGCCTAAAAAATTTCAGTCCAGAATATGATTAATTAACGTTTAAAAAATATTTTTTTAAATATTTCAGTAGAATTGAATTTTTTTAGAAAAAACTGTATACAAAACTTTTTATTTTGGCTTTATTACTCAATGCTTACGAAATTCAACCCCTAAGGGTGTAAAAACGGGATGGAAGTTTGTATGAAACAATTTATTCCTTAAACGTATTCGCATAAAATTTCGCACGAATTGAGCATGATCAAAATAATGAATTATGTGTTACAGTATTTTTCAAAACTCAACCTCCAAGGGAGAAATAAGGGATGAAAGTTTGTTTGAAACTTTTATTATTTGAAAACATTTGCATGAGATTTCGTAAGCACTGAGTAAAACCAAAATAATAATTTATGTTATATAGTTTTTTTCTAAAATTAAATCAATTTAAGTGAATTAAAAAAAATATGTTAATTAATCATATTCTGGACGGAATTTTTTTAGACAACCCATTTGCAATATATTTGTTGACATATTAAATTACATATAAAACACTTTTCACCCAATAAGCAGCTCGGTGAAGGTCGTTGTATAGCGGGATATTAGACTATAATGATAATCTTTGAACCTTCACTGGTATTTATATTACTGGATATTTATTTTGATTATTAAATTATTATGCGAGTCTGGGGTATTGCAATGCAGCTTACTCGTGAACATAGGTAAAATTTACCCGTTCATGATCTATGAAACTGCGTCAAAATATCGGGATTGGCTCCACCGTAGAACCATGATAAATATCCCGTAATTAATTTAAATGGAGAGAAGATACAGCATGACAGCTGGTGGCAGTGGGAAACGAAGACCGAGGATCGGGCTGAGTGGCGTATTATGAGAGTAGGTGTCCAGCTGTGGACGAATACAGGCTGACGACAATGATGAATTAATTAAGTTAAAATAGGTACTAGTGTTGTGAACAACCAGAGTACCTTAAAACAATTCAAGAACTAAGTGACGCATTAAAAATACATATTTGTCAACTGATATCTCAATGGGCATAGGCTAGGGGCTTTAATACAATATCTACGAATGAAACCGTCAAGCATACATAGTTTCTTTTTATGTTGAATATAGGCTTGGGTTTGATCTTCATGTTAGTTATGTTTCTTTAAAATCGGTTAAGCTGCTTCAAAGTTAATGCACTTTTGTTAGCTATAGTATCTATGAATCTTAGAAGCATAAACGGTATTTATTTGATTTAATTGCAAACGTGTAACTTTAAATTTGAAATATTTGTGTTGGAAATTTCAAAAATTCTAATTTTTTAAGGTCAAGCATCAAGTTTCAAACTTAAAACACATTGCTGTATCTCTATTATATCACAGTTCCTAGTCATAGATACCTACATGTCATAATAGAGCGTACATAAACTTATTTAGCATTTGCCAATCTTAATATGATTTGCAATCGCCAGATGACCTATTAATAAATTATGTTTTATATCTTCTAATAAAACTAAGTAACATTCTTGTTAAAAGTACTCGAATCTTCGTATCACAGTAATTAACTCAGTAATAAATTAATTTTATTATTGCAACTGTAAATGCATAACAGTTGATAAAATAATTTTAGATGTATATTAGAGCAAAAACAGTACCAGGATACCGTCAGGTTCTTAAGCTTTATTTAATTATGTAGGGGTACACAGATTGCTAGCAATAAGCTGAGAGAGTAGTAAACTGTAGTTGCATACAGCGATTCAATATCGTACTTAGGTTCGAATCCCAGAGCGGTTTCGGCACTACCAGCGCTATTGGCGAGATTTTTTTCGTTCACTTGACCGAATGAGCGTATCCGGGGCCCTGGGGTGTTGCCCTACTGCACTGTACCCCAACGCCGGTACTCCTTGCTCCTCTAACTATTTTTCAAGTAAATCTGTGCATCTGCATGGACAAACATGTACAAACATTACTGTGTTCTGGTTTGAAGGCAATAACGTTTCCAGATAAATTACAGGGCTTAGAGATATAATATCTTAGATCTCTGGTTGACGAGTGCAGTGCTAGGTTATGATTTAGATTCTTCATGTTTCAAAAGATGCGTGTCACTGTGCTGTTATGTGTCAGGTTTTGCTTACTATCAGGCACATGTCCTGCAGGTCTCGTCACTCACGTAAAAAAAATGTATAATTATTGTTCGCCCGTTGTTAACCTATTTCTTTGATTTTTTCGAAATCTAGGGTGTTCTACGCGTTGTCCAGATATAATTTCAAACAAATTTCATCTCGATATTAAGATGTTTTGACGTGATAAATCAACAATTATAAAACCTTTCACAATTATTATAATAGATGCTGTTTTTTGTCAAAATCTTGTAAACTCTATTTGGTCTCTTTGAGTTTGTTTTACATCACAAACGTCAAACTTATCTGTTTCCAAATTAATATACTCAATACACTGTCAGGTTTTCAGCTTGCAGCACCTTTAATAAATGTCTGGAATCCGGCGAACACAACGCAACATGGTGTGATTCACACGAGGCTCGAGAGCCTAGAATTGTATCTACTAATACGATCTACACTGCAATTAATACGTTGTTTATGGAACGCAATTACATCACAACAGGTACAGCAATTTTGTAAACTAATTTTGAAATTGGTAACGTTATTTAGGTTTAGTTTTATCTACGGCACACATATGGGAACGGCGAGTAATTGAAGAATTATTATGATGAGACTTCGAACAGTATGGGCTGAATTCTAGCGAAATAATTAATTATGGTTGGTGGTAAGTTTTAATTTTGACGTGACAACGTCTTATAAATTGGTTTGCCGGGTGACACTTCAAGAAACTGCGTTACGCTCCGCTCACGTTATGCGCTCACAACGAGAGCGAGTGAGAGGCACGCGTCCCTTCCACTCGGGCATGGTTAGCCCGCCTAAGAGCGAGAGAGACAGACATAAAAAGTGAAAGGCACGCGTCTCTTCCGTAAAATTATTTTACCACTCAAAGTCGTTGTCACGTAAAACTTTCGCCCGTATACCGACTTTACAGGCAACCAATTTTTATTTAAATCGCTCTGACTCGGTTCAGGGCAAACTACCATTATTTGAGTATCGTTTCATAGGGAAAAGTTAGGAATAGGTTATTTAATAAATAATAGGAAAAGGATGTATGTAAGGATGTATGTGAGGATGTATGTGAGGATGTATGTGAGGATGTATGTGAGGATGTATGTGAGGATGTATGTGAGGATGTATGTGAGGATGTATGTGAGGATGTATGTGAGGATGTATGTGAGGATGTATGTGAGGATGTATGTGAGGATGTATGTGAGGATGTATGTGAGGATGTATGTGAGGATGTATGTGAGGATGTATGTGAGGATGTATGTGAGGATGTATGTGAGGATGTATGTGAGGATGTATGTGAGGATGTATGTGAGGATGTATGTGAGGATGTATGTGAGGATGTATGTGAGGATGTATGTGAGGATGTATGTAAGGATGTATGTAAGGATGTATGTAAGGATGTATGTAAGGATGTATGTGAGGATGTATAAAGTTAACTCAATACTCAATGGGGCGTTTTCAAGACGTAAAAAGACCTGTCAAATACAGTTCCCAATTTCACCGTAGGTGGCGCCACTGTTTTATTTGGTTAGATTTTTTTTACAAAAAACAACAGTGGTGCCACACTTGAAAATATTTAGAAATAAAAATTAAAAGTCTTTTGGCGTCTGGAAAACTCCTCATTAGGGCGCAGGCTCAGGGATAATTCGGGGGACTCCCACTCCGGCGCGTTTCTGGAGCAAAGGTTGGCCATTGCCATTCAGCGTGGGAATGCGGCGAGCATCATGGTCACTTTTGCACCAAGAGCAGTTAGGGGTGGGTTATTCGGAGATTAGTTTTTTTTTTTCTTTTCCATTTAACTTCATAGTTAAACTAGCGGCCCGCCCCGGCTTCGCCCGTGGTACATATATATAACCTACAGTGTTCAAGGATTACGAACATATGAAAGAACGGTGAACGATTTTTTTAAATCGGTCCAGTAGTTCCCGAGATTAGCGTGTTCAAACTATATATATGCTATAGGCTACTTTTGATCCCCAAATTATCAAATTATCGTGCTGTTTACTGGGTCAGAAGTGACACTTGTAGACATCTGGCGGGAATAACTAATTAAATGACGATTGATCAGTTTTCGACCGGAGAGGAAAAATGATTAAATTACTAAAATGCCTATTAAAAAATAAGGGTTGATCGTAGAAGGGTTGTATGTATTTTTGTATGTTGTATCATAAATAAAAAGAAATTAAAAATTTTGTCTAAAAAATAAAATTTAGGGGTGGACTACCCCTAACATTTAGGGGGATGAAACCTAGATGTTGGCCGATTCTCATAGATACCGGATAAGCACAAAAAAATTCATCAAAATCGGTCAAGCTGTTTCGGAGTAGTATGGCAACGAAAACTGTGACACGAGAATTTTATATATTAGACTAGCTTTTACCCGCGACTTCGTCCGCGCCACATATTTATTAAAGTAATTGAGGCAGTAGCAGATTTCGATAAAATGTATATGACCACCTCTGAACTATAATCTACCAACCAAAAAAATAACCATCTAAATTGATTCACAATTGGAAATACAACTGGATTGATAACTTCCTCCTTTTTTGAAGTCGGTTAAAATAGCATACAAAGAGTGCAAAGATCCTTCCATGCACACTTTTACTCCTCATTTCCACTCTTTTCAACTCTTTTTCTGTGATAAAAAGTCGCCGTTGTCCTTTCCTAAGTCTAGTCCATCTGTGCACCAAATTGTAACAAACTCTTTAAGTGGCTTAGGCGTTAGGCGGTAACGGACAGAGAGAGTTACTTTCATATATATAACTACTAGCTTTTACCCGCGACTTCGTCCGCGCCACATATTTATTAAAGTAATTGAGGCAGTAGCAGATTTCGATAAAATGTATATGACCACCTCTGAACTATAATCTACCAACCAAAAAAATAACCATCTAAATTGATTCACAATTGGAAATACAACTGATTGATAACTTCCTCCTTTTTGAAGTCGGTTAAAATAGCATACAAAGAGTGCAAAGATCCTTCCATGCACACTTTTACTCCTCATTTCCACTCTTTTCAACTCTTTTTCTGTGATAAAAAGTCGCCGTTGTCCTTTCCTAAGTCTAGTCCATCTGTGCACCAAATTGTAACAAACTCTTTAAGTGGCTTAGGCGTTAGGCGGTAACGGACAGAGAGAGTTACTTTCATATATATAACTATTAATGTACTATAGTTACAAACACAAAATAACACTAAACTATAGAATCACGAAAATACACACGCAAACTAATTTTAAAATTAACAACGACAAACCAAAACCACCAAATTACAGCATCCAGATGTGCGATCAAAAAATAATGACGAACAAAAAAAGCAATATAATGACACAACTAAAGAAAATAAGTACCTATTTAATTATCTAACCCAAAAACTTAAAGATACTAATTTCAAGTTATTTTAATAATCACAAAACCCTGCAACTAACTAACTAAATCGAATTGTGACAATATGATTAGAAAACAAAACAAAACACATTTACACAATTTCACAAAATTATTTACACTTAATTACCGTAAATCCACAGAAAAGCCTCTTCTTACTTATGATGAATCTAACTTATTTACGTTTATAGAATTTTAAAACTCCTAAATTACCTATAATATTTAAGAACTCAGAAAATGGTTTAGAAAATGGGTTAAATTTGTCATTATATTTAAATTTAAATTATTTGTCGTTATCTAATATACGCGCGCCGGCGCGGCGGCGCGTCCTGCGATGTTCCGCGACGTTAATTAAAATCCCTAATATAAGGGAATAATGTAACGTTACATATTGGCTTTTAAACAATATGTAAGCGTACATTTCCTCCTAAAATCACCATTCATTGGAGACTATGTGGAAACCTAGGTACTTACATAGTGAATTTTCATACAACTAATATCTGTTCTATCGTGTCCTCACGATAAAGCATATTTTCTGATCATAATATTAGTATTCTTCATGTATTATTTCTATTTTAAACTGTAGAAAACTACGTTTTTCTGAAAATTTTATTTATTTACTTTATGTCATCACATTTCAAACATCACTCGTTGCTAAGCAACCTCTACCATTTTCATAAGGTTGTATAGTTTTTAGGTCTAATTCTCTCTGGCCGCTAATTATAAAATAAACTGTCTCTCATTCTAGATTTGAAATTAGTTTCATAGTTCTTCAACAATGACGAAGTTTTCCATATAAACTTTCATCCCTTATTTTAACCCTATCAACCCTTTTTTCGGAACAAAAAGTAGCCTATGTCCTTTCTCGGGATCTATTCTATCTATGTATCAAATTTCATCAAAATCTGTTGGTTGGTTTAGGCGGTAAAGACGGACAGACAGACAGACAGACAGACAGACAGACAGACAGACAGACAGACAGACAGACAGAGTTACTTTCGCATTTATAATATTAGTATAGTATGGATTAAATTATTTGTCGCTATCTAATATACGCGCCGGCGCGGCGGCGCGTCCTGCGATGTTCCGCGACGTTAATTAAAATCCCCTAATATAAGGGAATAATGTAACGTTACATATTGGCTTTAAACAATATGTAAGCGTACATTTCCTCCTAAAATCACCATTCATTGGAGACTATGTGGAAACCTAGGTACTTACATAGTGAATTTTCATACAACTAATATCTGTTCTATCGTGTCCTCACGATAAAGCATATTTTTCTGATCATAATATTAGTATTCTTCATGTATTATTTCTATTTTAAACTGTAGAAAACTACGTTTTTCTGAAAATTTTATTTATTTACTTTATGTCATCACATTTCAAACATCACTCGTTGCTAAGCAACCTCTACCATTTTCATAAGGTTGTATAGTTTTTAGGTCTAATTCTCTCTGGCCGCTAATTATAAAATAAACTGTCTCTCATTCTAGATTTGAAATTAGTTTCATAGTTCTTCAACAATGACGAAGTTTTCCATATAAACTTTCATCCCTTATTTTAACCCTATCAACCCTTTTTTCGGAACAAAAAGTAGCCTATGTCCTTTCTCGGGATCTATTCTATCTATGTATCAAATTTCATCAAAATCTGTTGGTTGGTTTAGGCGGTAAAGACGGACAGACAGACAGACAGACAGACAGACAGACAGACAGACAGACAGACAGACAGAGTTACTTTCGCATTTATAATATTAGTATGGATTACTCAAGCATGTTGTAACTCATATAATTATTATGAAAATGTACTCTAAGCTTAAAGGTTTTAAGTTTGTCAATAAGTGCAAATATCGAAATTATGTTGATCATTTTCTCTTTATTTAATTTCGCTTTATACTATCTAGAAAAATATGCGTCGTAAGAAAAGCCACTATGAAAAATAAAGTAACACAGAACACGTATTCTGATTAAAATCCAATGACAATTTAATAATTCGTCGTGCATTTTACAAATGTTTAGGTTATTTGTACAAAAAGAATTCAGCAGAACAGGTCCATAAAAGTCACCTGTTTAGTTGATGTTGATTAATTTTAGTGGAATCGTTTATTTTATTGCATTATTCAAAATAACAAACGCTAAAGAACTATCAGTTGAAATGACAATGCATGGGCTAGTCACTCTGCCAGAAAAATTGAAATCTTTTTTTTGTGTAGTTCAAATTCATAAAATATTATTTTACACGTCATAATTCAATACCACACATTATTGCAATTATCATAATAAAACGCTGTTAAGATAATACAAAAAATATATTAATAAGACGATGATAATAAATAAATAAATCATTTATTTCCAAAATACAACGTATTACGTATATATACACTAATAGTTATAAATAAAGTACATTACTAATTTAAACTTGACGATCAGCAACATTTGTCCGGTGGGTCCCAAACTAGGCTGCGTCTGTATTTTGGGCACCCGTATAATTGCACTGAACTCAGATTGCAGAGTTAGCTCTCACAATGCACAGTGTAAAGTAATAGTAATTAGCAATAGTAATCATCTTTTTAGCTTAATTCAAACAAAATACATAAATGAAACAAATTATATTAGATTCGATTCGATAAACTTTGTAAGTAGTTCTATTAAAAAAATCAGTAAGTAAAATAAAAAGTGGTAAGAATGATACAATAGTTGAATTCACATATTACTCGTGTCAAATGGAATTAAATACATCTGCTTACGTAATTATTACACATTCATGTTTAGCGATGTAAGGTAGTGTCAATTAAAGGTGTTAGTAAAACAAGTACACTATTGGTTCAGGCACAAAAATAGTCTCGGCTAGATCTTTATATAGGTCATTACATTATTTTACAGTCTTGTTAGACTAAGTACTAGATGTCCACCCCGGCTTCGCCCGTGGAATATATATAGCACTCATCGAGATCCCGCACATATCGAACAGTGAAAAATTTTAGAAATCGGTTCAGTCATTCCTGTGAATTTCGCTTTCAAACAAAACACCTCTTCAGCTACCTGCTACGCCACCTGTCGGAAATTGGTCGTACCAACTCAGAGATTAGCAAAAAGGTTTTACATTCAAGAGGTATGTAATCTGTGATATTCAATGACGTAATCTTAGACACAAACATGCTGTCATGTGTCATGTTAAAGCACGAAACGTACGAAAACTCTCAAAAAAGGAATATTTTTTCCCGATTTTGTTACATTCTTGATTCATGCTCCGCTTCTGTTAATAGTAGCGTTATTTACTATAGCCTATAGCCTTCCTCGATAAATGGACTATCCAATAGAAAAAAGATCTTTCAATTCGGACCAGCACTTCCCAAGATCCTAGCGTTCAAACAAACAAACAAACAAACTCTTCAACTTTATAATATTAGTATAGATTTGGGACGCGTTAGTTGTTTGATACATGAAGCATGACAGGAACAAGAAAACAAGATAGAATTAGCAATGTGCAATTAAGAGCAAAAACCAAATTAACTGATATCCTGGAAAGAATAGACCTCCAAAAATGGAGATGGGCTGGCCATATCTTGAGATCTACAAAAGAAAAGTGAAGCCAAATTACAACGAATTGGTATACAAGAGATGGCAAAAGACGTCGAGGGCGACAACTAATGCATTGGGAAGATGAGCTGAAGCTTACCGCGGGATCCAAATGGTGGAGAGCTGCTCAAGACAGGAAGCAATGGAAAATGCTGGAAGAGGCTTTTGCCAACAGGCAAACTGAGTTGAGAGACATTCTATAGCCAAACAAACCAATCACTGAAGTTAAAAAGAACAAACCTCTCACCCAGTTTAACGGGCTAAATAAATAAATAAATAAATAAATAAAAGTTGTTTGATACATACATTGACGGAAATAATTATTTTTCCGCTGCCCAACTGTTTGAGTAGGAGTGTGACTTTGTAGGGTGTGTATGGGTGTGAGAGGGTGTGTGTGAGGGTGAGTGTGAGGGTGTGTTTGTGAGGGTGTGTGTATGTGTACAGATACAAACTTATAAAATATACCTACTTAATTTTGTTTAGTATTTGTATTTGTATATACCATGGATATAATACAAATCTCATTGTGCACGAATAGATGAGATTTAATCTCATCAAAATATAGTGTTATCATCAATCTTTTTTAAATTTTGATGCGCCACAAAATACTTCCCAAATGTCTTCTAGTTTTGTTTTCCTAACCCAGTGTAGGTGTAAAGGTGACAATCCATAAATATGACTAGCATCGCCTGGTCGGACTGGTATACGGGCTGACCGGTCAGAGATCGAGTTTATTGTCAAGGTCTTGGATCAGATAGTCTAGGTGAAATCACTCGATATAAATACTCACCACCGTTTTGAAAAACTTGATTGAAGTTCTCGTTTCTTTTAGTTTTATAATGTCACGTTACACTAAGTCTAAGTCATTTTGAGTTTGCTCTAAAACTCTCTTTGACATCTAAATTAGCTCAAATAATTAACAGATTCATTGCTTACAGAAACATTACTGAGATAAGAGACATAACATCTTACGTCTCCGGGTGATGAGCGCAGTGCGGTGCTAGGTATTGATTTGGACTCTTCGTGTTCCAATAGCTGCGTGTCACTGTGCTATTAGGGCAGGCTATATTATTTATCATCAGGCACATTTCCTGCTTGTCTTATCATTCTACGGTTACCTAAAAAAAAAAACGAAGTATTTCAGATGAGCGTCCTCTGATTAGCAGAGTGCTTGGTGGAAGAACAAGGGCCGTGATGTAGCTATATAGGCGGAAGCACGGCTGTCTTTACTAGCGGTGGTGAGGACAGACTCACATGCTGCAGACCATCTTAGCTAAGATGATCGCCAGTGAGAGGTCGTGTGAGTTATACGACTTAGTAATAGTGCTCATTTAACTCACAGCGAAAGTCTTTAACCAAAGAAGCAATGGGCAGGCCACATCACTCGCAGAACTGACAATCGATGGGAAAGAAAGGTTTTCGAGTGGCGACCACGAACCAGAAGACGTAGTGTTGACTCCTATTGGATGGACAGATAACCTCACAAAGGTCGCTGGAAAACGCTGGTTGCAGGTTGCGCAGGACCGTTCGTTGCGGAAATCTAGGGAAGAGCCCTATGTTTAGCAGTGGACGTCTTGCGGCTGATGATGATGATGACTCACACAATTGAGGTGGAAGCCGACACGGGAGTGAGCCTGGAGACTCTTATGGCAGGTATCCCGTCGCCACTGGAAGGTCGCGGGCGTCCCACGCTTAAAGCCGTCCAGCTACCCGCCTAAGAAAATACTTTCGAGGTGACGCAGCGCTGATTTCCGGTGCATCACTAGAGCGGGGGAGGTACTAACGTACCCCGCAAGGCAAGGGAGGTGGCAAGCGGGCCAGGGTCGTTTAAGTGAAGGAGTGCGAAAAGTTACCCTGTGACCCAGACCCCTGGCGAAGCAGGAGAAATCTGTGAGGGCTTTAGACGGCATGTCTGTCGTCGTCACGGTATTGAGCCCGACGCACCTACCGTGTGCCTTCACGGTGGACGGTGCGTTAAGGCATTTCCCCACAAAAAAGACAGATGACATAGGGACCTATTTAAAAATGTTTAATTATAGGTGAAGCACAAATACGATCTTCTCCGTAAGCGCTAATTTCTCAGACAACCCGTTTCTTTTATATGACGATGACGATGTGGCTGTTGATGATGGTGACGACGACAATGATGGTGCGTTTGGTGTTGATGATGTTGCTGAAAAATTGTCTAACGCATCTAAAGGAGTTTTCACTTTGCATGTAATTAAGGCCACTAAGAAGTTTTCACTTTAAAAAAAAGATGAAAAAGCGTATGAGTACAAATTCATTATTCGTAATATAAGCGTGCTCCAGATTTGGTAGGCCATTTCTAATTAAGCAAATTTTATGCAGACAACCTCAAATTGAATACAAAATCAAGCAAGTTATCTTGTGATTGAAGGTTCAACCTGCTGTGATAGCATTGTTTGCAGGTTAGTACTGTCTACTGTGTGGCGTACGTTGCACACTGACTGTCGACTTTTTCAATTTATTTTTATTTTCCCTTTGTTTGTTTGAGAATTTTTGTATAACAAGTTGACAGTTTGCATGGTCATTTGTATGATTGTATTTATAGTTCAGGAGCCACCAATAGTTCAGGAGCTGGCGGTTGGTATGTGACGTTTGTTTTATTTTAAAACTATTAGTTATACCGTAGCTATAAAAATTAATAACTTGTCTGCTTTTCCACTAAAGCCATCAAACTTGTCGCACCAGTTTCAAAGTTTTTTTTATTCATTAATTATTTTACTTTTCGTTTTGTTTTGGTGCGTCGATAAAGTGTATTATCTGTTAAATATAACCGGCTATATAGATATAAAAATATTTCTTTAAAATTTAACTCTAAGTCGGCAGACTAACCCACTAGTCTGCCTGCGAAGCCGAGAGTCATGGGGTCAGATTCCAACCCAGTGCAAATATTTGTGTGATGAAAACAAATATTTATTTTGTACTTGTGCCTGGGTATATAATAAGTGTGTATTTACAACTATATAAGTATTCTATAAGCTGACTGGCTTCCTTAGTACAAGCTTTGCTTAGTTTGGAGTTAGATAGTGTTGTGTGTGAAATGTCCAAGATTATTTATTTATTATTACGGGCTGTAAAATTTAAAGATAATTTCACGATTTAATCTACTACAAAAGAAAAACTTCTGAGGATATAACACGCCCAATCGGTATAGTTTCATGGATTTAATCATATCAAAGACAGGTTAGTAGATTATGAGAAGCAAAAAAGTAGTTGTATTGTTGTATGTGATTGGACGATCAGCTCAAAATACTTTTTTTGCAATTACCAATCTTAAAGTTTTCAAATGTTCTTGTGACAATCAAATCAACCATCCGCTACGTAGTTAATTTGAGAAACAATATTCCATTTTACTGTGAAATCATCAATAATGCTCAACCTTGGAGTAAAACAAAACCTAACCAACCTTACTCGTAACGGCCTACTGCTCCGGGCCTATGGAGCGTTTCCCACAAAAAACTCAACGAACCTACGTCCTCTAAGGCCGCTCCAATTTGCCTCAAGTACGCTGTTTTTACACTCGGAGTACCTCAGCACGTGAGGTGGCGTAATACTGCAGCGGCCGCTTTGTTTTTGCTTAGGATATGGTCAGGTGAGAAGGTCTTTGGTGACTCACGTTAGCATTCGGCATCTCGAATTTGTAAAAAAATGGGCATATTATTATATTAATTGCTTCCTTCACTTACAATTGCTGACCTAAGTGAGTTAGGTTCGTTTTTTATATATTGTGTCTGGGTGTGTCTATTTAGGTGTAATAAGTATGTATTTAAAACTATAAAAGCACAAGATGTCCACCCCGGCTTCGCCTGTGGTACATAAAAAAATAGTTTAAACTTGGTTCATATTTACGCTTACTGCCGATATATAACTATAGAAGCCTGAAAAACTAAAATGTGTCTGTCTGAGTTTCTGCCTTTGAGTTGAAAACTTATTTACCAATTTAACTTGGCTCAAATATTTTACATGTTTTCGATTCGTATTCTTTAAATCTTCAAAAATATCTTAATTTATATTAGAATCTTAGATAAAGTAAACTCTTTGATTACAATGTATTTTTAATTTAATTTAGTCAAAAAGTAAGTAAATGTTTAAATAGCGTATATTTTAATTCATTGTTATATTTGGACACTGTAACTTTTTAGTTTTAAATTTTTTCTACCCTAAATTGCCCCGAAAAAAAAATTGGTTGCCTGTAAATTCGGTATACGGGCGAAAGTTTTACGTGACAACGACTTTGAGTGGTAAAATAATTTTACGGAAGGGACGCGTGCCTTTCACTTTTTTATGTCTGTCTCTCTCGCTCTTAGGCGGGCTAACCATGCCCGAGTGGAAGGGACGCGTGCCTCTCACTCGCTCTCGTTGTGAGCGCATAACGTGAGCGGAGCGTAACGCAGTTTCTTGAAGTGTCACCCGGCAAACCAATTTATAAGACGTTGTCACGTCAAAAGTCGTTGTTGGCGATAAGGCTGCAATCTGTTGTTACTCTTACTCTAAGTGTAAAACAATGCAACTTGTTTAATTATCATTTGATGTGTTCAGAAAAGTGCACGTATAGTTTTCCTTAAACTTTTGTTAAACTTATTTTAGTAACTAAACTAATTTAAAACTTAACGAAATAAAAATTGCCCTATTTCTCAAGTTGCATCAAGTTACCTATAAATGCCAAAATTAATCAAAATCGCTTTACTTGGTCCACTGGGAATAAACAATGTATCTCTAAATTTCTGCATACTAAGAAATAGATTTTATTTCTGAGACTAACAAAATTACATAATAAATATTTTTATTTTAAGATTGTGTCCAAACATTTTGCAATCCGTTGCATCTGTCAGGAAAGATGGACTAAATTCAAACTATCCTCGTATATCAAGTCGTCTGTGTTGCAAAACAAACTTAGTAACATGACATCAATATTATGTCTCAACCTCTCAACAGCTAATTAACCTCCTAGCAACAGAATAATTAATATTCAATACAAGGAAGTCTGTATTGTCAGGGTTGGCTTCATGTTTTTGCACTATTTAAATTGACATAAATGTATGACAAGCTGCGCCTCGTGAAGTTACCTGCACCCTATCAGTTTTTAATAGTTATTTGTTAACAAATAACTATTAGTGCAAGAGTGCAAAGTTGATTTTTTAACCGCGTGCTCAATTTTGATGACCGAGCAAGCGAAGTATTCTAAAATAGAATCACGAGCGCAGCGAGTGATTCAAAATTAGAATCCTGAGCGTAGCAAGGGAATCAAAAGAGCACAAGGTGAAAAATCTTTGCACTCGAGTGCAACTCGTAACTTTTCATTCCACCTCAGCGAGGAAATGACTAAATGCAATTTTTTTAATGTTTTCGCGCTAAGCAAATTAAAAAAAAGTAAGTACACCAAGGAGGTTCCGGAGTCTGAGTTTTTAACATATAAAAAAATGTATGATGCATTCGGCACCAAGGAGGTAGAAATAAATAGGTTGAATTATGTTTTGAATTCAAAACCTCAGTACACACGATGTTCTAAATTCAAATTTACTTTAGAGGGTATTTTTACTTATTACTTTAACCTCTAGAGGGTAAAAACGACTTTTGCGCCCTGATATCGAGGAGCAAAAGTACTCTTTCCGAGCTGGTGGGATGAAAATAGTATTTGTTTTCGCCAAATGTAATTGAAGCATAAATTTTGACAAACATTAGATGGCATATTTATCTACAACACATTTAAAAGTTAGAAGATAAGAATCAACAGTAGTGTGATATAGGTACATATTATTTTTAACATCGAATATTCCACCTAAACAAACAAACACACAAATTCTTGCCTACATAATAATAGTGTGATCTACGCTTTATCGAATGTTCCACTTATTTATATGTTTTAGATAAATTGAAGACGGTGAATCTCAGACAGGTTACAATTTATGGTGACCATCAAATGAATAGTTTTAGCTTTTTAATTAGACCAGTTACTGACTTGTTGTGTTTATAAATGGAACTGATGACTTATATGGAAATTAGTGATGGATCACTAACGTTATGCTTGGCAGAGTTTGTCTGTTATTAAACAATTGTTATTGTTATTATTTATTAGTTTTAAAACGATTATTATAATTCAAATACAAAGGCTAACAATGTGAACAATAGCAAGTAGTTATACAGATAAATAATATTGTAGCGTCTGACTGTAATACCAAAACAACAACGCTAAATCCATATGAAATTTTATGCGGTACCTATCATCTATAGAATAATTAAAGCAGTTTTCAGTTATTTCATCTGTCTGTGAATTCGTTTGTTTTGGTTAATCTATGAAATAGAATGGTCGATTTTAATAGCAGATTTACTGGATAACTGACTACTTTTTTTTTTTTTTTTTAATATAGAGTGACGAGACGATCAGGTCATGTGCCTACTTTTACTATTGCAACAAAAAAACATTGCTGCGCCAATATAAATGATGTAATGTTGAACTGGTCATCACTGTAAATAAACAAAAAAAAATAGAATCGGAAAATATTTTATAGTTTTAAACAAAATAAACATTTGTTTATTTATTGCTTTTTTACTAACGTAGTATTTGCGTACTGTGTTTGATTTCTTGTTTGAGATACAAATTTACTGTAATTTTGTACATTTTCATAAAAAAATTGATACTGATAGATAGATAGAAGTTCCTTAATTGACTCGGAATCTGGTAAAAATATATAATGCTTGTGATTTCAATTAAAAAGTATCGGGTAAAGCCGCGGCTCACAAATGTTCCTATAATAAATAATTAATTCAAATGATTATACAATTATATAGTTCAGAAGATGAACTGATAGCCGCAGGTGTGTTCATACAGGAAATAGTAGCAAACTACTAAACATGGTTTTTTATTATTGTTCTCACAAGCCTTTTTTGCATTTTACGGACCAACCCACCTGTTTATTTCTCGATAAAAATAAGTTGTTTTCATTTTAATATCATTAGTAGTATTTATTGTTTTTCTAAATTTCAAGGTTGTACACATTAAATAAATATATCAGTCAACATGTCTCGTTCAACACAATCTAGCCTCAAACTGATATTTACATAACTAGAAGCATCCCATAGGTTTACTCACGTAACTTTTGATTCCGTCATGTTCCCTGGATAAAAACCCATAATATCCACCTATATATTATGTATCAAACTTCATATTGAGTCTTTTAGATTTATAATATAAAAAATATATCTTTAATTTAAAACCCCGACTGCAAAAACCTATAGACAAAAAACTTTATGAAATACAGTATACTTGGGTGATTCATACAAATCTAACGATATATTAATTGTCAAAATCCATCCAGCCGTTTGGAAGATACATGGCAATAAAGAAATTTACAAGCATACAAGATACGCGCGAAAAACATTTCTGTCTTTCAGTCGGGTAAAATCCAAATTAGTAAAATTTAAAGATCAAATTATAAAAAAAATGTGATACTAAAGAGTTACTGGTGAAGAGGCCCAAGCTCATGGTGGTTAGGGCTGCAGAGTGAGCAAGCTCCTGAAGATGGGCGCTGTGTCAAGGAGGTCTACTCTCTGCATGATTTGATCCTTGATTCTACCTTCTAGCGACAACCACTTCAGAGGTTGATTGGTTTTTCGTTAATAGGCCGTTCAAATATACGACTGTCACGACTATAGTTGTTGAATCAGCCTTCAAGCCACTCAAAACTCATCTACATGACGGCAACCTCAAGAGCCAAGTCAATGTACTTTTTAAATTTGTCTGACAATAAAGACATTCTTATTCTTATTCTTATTCTTATTCTTATTCTTATTCTTATTCTTATTCTTATTCTTGTTCTTATTCTTATTCTTATTCTTATTCTTATTATTCTTATTCTTATTTATTCTTATTCTTGTTCTTATTCTTATTCTTATTCTTATTCTTATTCTTATTCTTATTCTTATTCTTATTCTTATTCTTATTCTTATTCTTATTCTTATTCTTATTCTTATTCTTATTCTTATTCTTATTCTTATTCTTATTCTTATTCTTATTCTTATTCTTATTCTTATTCTTATTCTTATTCTTATTCTTATTCTTATTCTTATTCTTATTTTATTCTTATTCTTATTCTTATTCTTATTCTTATTCTTATTCTTATTCTTATTCTTATTCTTATTCTTATTCTTATTCTTATTCTTATTCTTATTCTTATTCTTATTCTTATTCTTATTCTTATTCTTATTCTTATTCTTATTCTTATTCTTATTCTTATTCTTATTCTTATTCTTATTCTTATTCTTATTCTTATTCTTATTCTTATTCTTATTCTTATTCTTATTCTTATTCTTATTCTTATTCTTATTCTTATTCTTATTCTTATTCTTATTCTTATTCTTATTCTTATTCTTATTCTTATTCTTATTCTTATTCTTATTCTTATTCTTATTCTTATTCTTATTCTTATTCTTATTCTTATTCTTATTCTTATTCTTATTCTTATTCTTATTCTTATTCTTGTTCTTCTTATTCTTATTCTTATTCTTATTCTTATTCTTATTCTTATTCTTATTCTTATTCTTATTCTTATTCTTATTCTTATTCTTATTCTTTCTTCTTATTCTTATTCTTATTCTTATTCTTATTCTTATTCTTATTCTTATTCTTATTCTTATTCTTATTCTTATTCTTATTCTTATTCTTATTCTTATTCTTATTCTTATTCTTATTCTTATTCTTATTCTTATTCTTATTCTTATTCTTATTCTTATTCTTATTCTTATTCTTATTCTTATTCTTATTCTTATTCTTATTCTTATTCTTATTCTTATTCTTATTCTTATTCTTATTCTTATTCTTATTCTTATTCTTATTCTTATTCTTATTCTTATTCTTATTCTTATTCTTATTCTTATTCTTATTCTTATTCTTATTCTTCTTATTCTTATTCTTATTCTTATTCTTATTCTTATTCTTTCTTATTCTTATTCTTATTCTTATTCTTATTCTTATTCTTATTCTTATTCTTATTCTTATTCTTATTCTTATTCTTATTCTTTCTCAGTTTGTACGATTTTGTTTACGAGATTTTGTTCGTCAAATGTATGTATGTATGGTGATTTAGACCAGCACTTTATTGTAATTATTCTAAATGCATCAACAGCACAATAAATGTATGTTCTGTTGAGCGGGACTCGGAGTTTTGTCTTGCAAGAAGAGAGTGAAGACAAGAGTGAAGAGAGTGAGAGTGAAAAGAGAAGAAGACGAAGAAAACCAACCAGACTGGCACATTGCGGGTTGGCGGATGACGTTTGACATCGAAAGATCCTTGGTACGAGTTCATTCCGGTTTTCTCATAATATTTTCCTACACTGTTAATGTCTGTTAAATATTCTCCACGGAGAACGATTCTATGCCGCGTCTGTATCAATTTTGTAGTGATAGGACTTTTCAGAGTCCGTCTGGGGAAATACCACACCTTTGCCACTTATTCTACCGCCAATCATTACTGTATTCCGGTTCGAAGGGCAATGTTTCCAGATAAATTACAGGGCTTGGAGATACAATATCTTAGATCTCTGGGTTACGAGCGCAGTGCCGTGCTAGGTAATGATTTGGATTCTTCGTGTTCCAATAGCTGCGTGTCACTGTGCTGTTGGCATCAGGTTGTTTACCATCAGGCACATGTCTTACTCGTCTCGTTATTCTATATTACAAATAAAACTTGAGATGTTTTTAATCTATTGTAATTGCAACCATATTCTAAGAACTTTTTCTTTTTACCCGACTGGAAGAAGCGTCATGTTTTTCGCGCGTATCTTGTATGTTTATTAATTTCTTTATTTCCACGTACCTTCCAATCGGATGGAATTTGAAAATTATTAAGATATCGTCAGATTAGTCTCAATCAACTTAGTGTCATTAGATAGTATGTAATGTTTTTTTACGTTTTTTTTAATTAAAGTTATTAAAAACATAAGTACATTAAAATACCTCAATAGTTCTCAACATGGACTGACCACTAACATTTATTATGATAACGTTATTTTAAAATAAATGTCAAAATTCTAATATGAATAATTATGATTGTGCAATTCGATTGTTTTGCCTTATTAGTTGCAACCGGTATCATATTTCGATTAATCTAAAAGCCATATATTTTATCGATAGATAATCGTAACGCCTAAATTAGTAACATAATTCTAAACCAGTTTTGAGTGTCAAGGTCCGTGCAATAAAGAAATCACCAGTTAATATATTTTTTGCGAATTTTGAATGTATTTTCTGAGATCTGTCTAGTATCCCCACATTACCTTATAAATGGATTCTCTAATGGCTTTAAATTATATCTTTTAGGCTGTTGGTTTAAGTGCCTGTATCGTAAATAGAACAGAATTTAGAAATTTCCAGTTTTATTTAATACATTGCTTATACAGGATTAAGCAGAACACATATATGAAAATAAAAGGGATTGTTAAATGAAATATGTTTAGTGATCTTTAGACAGATAAAGGTTTTTTGTAGAGCTAAGACCAATACTAAGACTATTTGCGGAGTTCATCTGGGGAAGTACAACACTTTTGACAGTTATTCTACCGCTGCCAAGCAGTAATATACAAACATTAATGTAGGGCTTGAACCAGTTTGAAGGAAATTATTTATAGAGAAATTACAAGACAGATATAAATCATCTTATAGGTATCATCTTTTATTTGTTTATTTCGGTGTAATGCTAGGTAATGAATTGTACTTTTTTATGTTTCAATAGCTGCGTAACACTGTGTTGTTATATTAACATAATATATTTATATAATAATATTAATAGGAATATTATTTAATTATAGTTTGGAAACTATAATTTTAATAATATTCTTTTCAGCACAACCTGTTCAGACGTAACGACGGGATTGAAAACTTTCAAAGTTTATAATATCAACATGATAATAGAATTTACACACATGGTATACATAGTATATTTACACACATAGTATATTTACACTTCTAAACTATAAACTATAGTGGTTTCCAAAATGGGCATCTTTCTGAACTATTCTTTACGGGTACAACAATTTAATTTCCTCCAAAAAAACAAGAATCGACTTCAGTTTAAATTCAATTCAGATACCCGATAAAATTTTATAAGAAGCTATCTATGACTACGTCATCAAGATAAATATAAGTTAATTTTAGTTTTTTGTTGATATTTCAAAAAAAGCCACACTGATTTCGATAAATTCTGTATAACTATCTCTATTATTGTTAAACATTTTACATATTCTATATTAAATATTTTCTACCAAACAAAAAAAACATCAAAATTGATTCACAATTAGCGGAGCTGTTGCGTAAGATACAAGGAAATATGTAACTGGATTGAGAATCTCTTCCTTCTTTCATCATCATTATCATCATCAGCCTGTATTCGTCCACTGCATAGGTCTCCTCTATGATACGCCACTCAGCCCGGTCCTCGGTCTTACTTCGCTAACCGCCACCAGCTGCCTTTCACTCCATCTAGTCTCAGGGCGTCCTACCCTACGTTTGCTGATTCGCAGTGTCCACTCCATAACCCGTCTTTCCCAACGGCTATCGGGTTTGCGACAGATATGACCAGTCCACTGCCACTTCAGTTTGCTAATACGGTGCTAACTAGCTATGTCGGTAACTTTAGTTCTCAGACAAATTACTTCATTGCGCATGCAATCCCTCAGAGAAACCCTTTCCATAGCTCGCTGAGCGACTTTGAGCTTACGGACCATTTTTACTGTCAGTGTTCACGTTTCAGCACCGTAGGTCATAACGGGTAAGACGCACTGGTTATACATTTTTGTCTTGATACTTTGTGGGATGGGTGACGAGAAGACTTGACGAAGTTTTCCAAATGCTGCCCAGCCCAACTGGATTCTTCTCATAGCCTCACTCTCAAAGTTACTTCTACCTAGTTCGAGCATCTGCTCTAGGTAAATCTATTTCTGTACAATTTCAAGAGTGATTCCATTAACGGCAATCGGCCCCGGAGCAACGAATTTGTTGATGACATGACTTTGGTTTTATCCAAATTCATCCGGAGGCCGATGCGTTGAGAAGCGTCAGCCAGGCTGTCCAACATATACTGCAAGTCCTCCAGCGACTCTGCCATGACGACGTTGTCGTCCGCAAATTGTAGGTGATAGATGTACTCGCCATTGATATTTAGGCCCTTTCCGACTCAATCCAGCCTCTTAAACATATCCTCTAGCGCATTTGAGAGCAATTTTGGGGAACTTACGTCCCCTTGTCTCACGCCTCGCTGCAGAGGAATATGGTTTGTCTACCGGTCTTGAATTTGGACCGTCATCGTAGCGGCGTCGTACAAACATCTCATCACCTCGATGTATCGCCAATCGACTTATCATCGCTGTAAGGACTCCAGAACAGCCCAGGTTTCGACCGAGTCAAACGCCTTCTCATAGTCCACAAACGCTAAGCTTAGAGGCCGATTGTACTCTTTCGTCTTCTGTACAATCTGCCGTACCGTGTGAATGTGGTCTATGGTGCTGTACCCACTTCGAAACCCGGCCTGTTCAGGTGGTTGGAACTCGTCGAGTCTACGGGCGAGACGATTTGTGATAACTCTTCCTTCTTTGAAATCGGTAAAAAAAGAAAGACTACGACGTTTCCCGAAGTAGCAGGAAACTAGACAACACAAGTTAGAGTAGTTTGATAGCATCAGCGGAGGCGCAGGTAAGAATCGGTCGGGCGCCGGAACCCTCCTCGGTAATAGCGAACGTTTCTCACAGGATGTCGCGGACCCCTACTTTGGACTAAGAAATGTATTTTTATCGAAGATGAGTCGCTTGATCGCCATATCGTTTCTGGAAGAAACGATAAATGTATTTTTTTGAAGTGAAACCTTTATTTGGCTCTCCACAGACATAATTGAAGTGGGCTGTGAATTGAATTCTATCGTCACGCCCGGGAACGATAAGAAATCTTCGGGTAAACTCGTGACCATGGCCATTCGCCACCTAGAAATGCGTCAGTATTTCTAAATGGCCACGTCTGCGCCCTCAGGTTTCAATCGCGTAGTTTCCAAAATAAGCTTTCAAATTCTGAGTTATAAGTTGTTACTTCTATTCCCAGTTCCTATGAATATATTTTTTTTTATAGTAAGGAGTCGCGACGAGCAGGACGTGTGCCTGATGGTAAGCAACATGACTGTCCCATAACAGCACAGTGACATGCAGTGGAACATGAAGAGTACAAATCATAACCTAATACTGAACTGCGCTCGTCATAATCTCTATATACAAAAATGTTGTGTTGGTTTGTGTACGCTTCAAAAACTCAAAAAGTTCTGCACCGATCGAGCTGAAATTTTACAATGATATTATATTATATAATCCGCATCAAGGATTGTTTTTATCCAATGTTTGCATCATAATGTGCCACTGCGAAGCGTGGCAGGGTACAGCTAGTATATAATATAAGATGTTTTATCTCTATGTCCTGTAATTTCACTGGAAACATTGCTCTTCAAACCATAACATAGTAAAGTTTGCACATTACTGCTTGACGGTAGAATAACTAGCAAAGGTATGTAACTTCCCCAGACAGACTCTAAACAGAGTCTTACCACTTCAGAATATAGCAATCTTATAAAAAAGAAACCATTCATTCTCAAAGACTCCATTTATATCCATTGAGGAAACCCATTCGGGCCGCATATTCCATTGTTTGACTCAGTAGGTATATAAATAAAATTCGTTTATCTCAGGTGACACATCCCATATTCAATTACAATAATTAACTCTTATGATTTTTATTGAAACTAATTTCGATTATAATAGGTATAACCAAATAAATCAAATTGTTAAATTTATTTCATTAATATCGTTAATTATAAAAATGGAATCATAAATTAAGAATATTTAAAACATGACTTAACCACCGTATTCCAATAAATCACTTAAGATGTACTTGAGCCAAAAACCTCTCAAGTTGGTTGTGCAAAATCAGATCGGTAAAGACGAAAACTCGAGCAAAATTTAGGCTCAAGTCTATCAAACTAAATCAGTTCCGAAGATCCGACGTGGTTGAGCAACAAACATCCAAACTTTCACATTAATAATATTTAGCAAGATTACTAGGATTGCCTAAAGTGTGTGTTATATTTCACTACAAAGTGACCCGAAATTTAATAAGAGTGATGATCCACTTTTTCTCTTGAAGGCATTGTTTTTTTTTTGTGGGACAGTTAGTACACTCCAAGGACCCATAAGCATAAGCTTATCATGATTTTCTTAATATATCCGATTCAGATAAATATCGCGTAAGTTCGTTGAGTAGTCCAGGTCTCGCAAGCAGCACCCGTTCACGAGTATAATGCACGTACTAGCCATCGCTCTCCTCGACCATTTTTTTTGGGAAGAAAACTACTCGAAACCAGTCGTCACCGCGATAACGAAATTTCAGCAAGCACGAATGCTTCAAGTTCTACGCAACTCCGAATATTACAATTAGGTCACTCTGCTTGAGAACTCTCAGCCTGAAAAAAATACCTGTTAGTGCAAATTTACCTGTTAGTGCCATCGAAACAAACCATGGATGTGCCTTGAACACCTTGAAATTGGTAATGAATTGCTTCTGTGTATCTAGAGTAAATAGTTTACACCCCACCAATCTACTTGATCCCTAGAATCGCTAGCGGCGAGGTATGCTGTGGTTCTACTTATTTTGGTTGTTGACAACGCATAGTGATAGGTAAAAACGTCCGCTTCCTGCAACCGAATAGAACGGAAAGAGTAAGCTCACTCTTCCCAACGATGACACAATTCCGTGCGCGTGAAGTTTGACAGGGCACATCTTATGGTTGGTTTATATCGATGGTTAGTGCTATTTTTTGTAACTATTTTTTTTTTGTGTACATAATAAAGTGTTTCTCGCTGTCTCGGTAGCGCTTAAATTATTGACTGGTCCTTGTCTAAATTAATTGCCGTTTGCAAGTTATATAATAATACTAGATGTCCGCCCCGGCTTCGCCCGTGGAACATATATAGCACTCATCGAGATCCCGCACATATCCAACGGTGAAAAAATTTTAGAAATCGGTTTATTCATTCCTTAGAATATCGCTTTCAAACAAAACACCTCTTCAGCTACCTGCTACGCCACCTGTCGGAAATTGGTCGTACCAACTCAGAGATAAGAAAAGGTTTTATATTCAAGAGGTATGTAATCTGTGATATTCAATGACGCAATCTTGACACATGTTGTCATGTGTCATGTCAAAGCACGAAACGTACGAAAACTCTCAAAAAGGCATATTTTTCCTGTTCCGCTTCTGTTAATAGTAGCGTTATTTTCTATAGCCTATATATAGCCTTCCTCGGTAAATGGACTATCCAATAGAAAAAGAATCTTTCAATTCGGACCAGCACTTCCCGAGATCCTAGCGTTCAAACAAACAAACAAACTCTTCAGCTTTATAATATTAGTGTAGATAAGACAATTACATAATCTGTAACGTTGTTAGAAGAATCTGAAGATTATGTTTATCGGGGTAGGTATCGTATCGAGAAACATTTGGTACGGGTCGCGCGATGCACGTATGCCCGAGTCGATGGTATCAGGCGCTCGATGCGCGGGATATATTGCGCGCGGCTTACCAGGTTTATTACGTACAGTCGCGCACACTACTGCTTCTAATACTTTTATTTTGTCTAACTGTATTAGAAAACTGAACATCAGTTGTGTTGAATAGGACGTGATTTGAAGAAGTTACAGCTTTTTACAATAATTTTGTTTTAAGATTCAATTTTCTCGATGTTTGTCATCAAATCATGCAGATTAATTTTGATCCCATTACCGGTCACCGATTGCGCTGAAATTCTCCAAACATAATATGTAAATCGGCGTGAGAATAGAATATTATAATGACATGGTGCTGATCTAATAACGGAGCTGGAAGGTGACCAAATGAACTTTGCAATGAAACGATACGACTTCATTGAGTTTAGGCTCATTTGATTTTTTTAAAACTTTTATAGGTTTAAACTTGACCGCCGTTATGTGGTCTACGATGGAGCATGTTTACCTAGAAGAAACTGATTCACTCTCGATTTGAAGACACAAAAAATGGTCTTGGCGAGTAGTTTTTCTTTCAATTATAACCAGGGTCTGATGATTCAGCTGAAAAGTGGTCATAAGAACTCAGTAGATAAACGAAGCAACCCCATCGAGTCACTCGTTTGATTTGTCTTGACGAGTACCTACTTTGATGCTATATAGTACGTAACGAGGGCCTGATGATGGAGCTAGAATATGGCCATCAACTTTTGAAGTGAAAACTTCTTTTAGACCACCTCACACAAATTTTTCTGGGGCTGTGAATAGAGCTCAAGCGTCACACTCGTAAATGAAAGAAATCTACGGGTGAACTCGGGACCATGGGCATGGGCGTGGCGTGTTACCATGGTTACCATTACACATTTACATATCTAACCATGGCCATACTTTCTAGATGGCCATCCTTAGAAGACTTATTTAGACGACAATGCTTTGAAGATTTATTCCAGACTAGCAGCACCCTCCGGTGTCACTCGCGTAGTTTCCAAAGTGAGCTATCAAATTCTCAGTTATAAGTTATCACTTCTATCGGCAGTCACTATGGTGTTATGGGCAGGCATGTTGTTTACCATCAGGCACGTGACCAGCTCGTTTTGTCACTCTATATTAAAAAAAAGATTTTTATAAACGTTTTGCCGACGACTGTCCGCTCTCAACAAAAGCTGTGACATCATTGCCTACTATTAGTTAGGATTGCGCCGATCCGCGGCCGTCACTCACGCTGGCTGTCCGGGTTCGAGGGCAGCTGGGCGGACTCAAACGATCCAGGAAATGAAAATCGAACAAAATAGGTCTTAATATACGACCTGGACACTCAAACAACGTACCTACATATACATACGTATAGTGCGTTTCATCAAATAGTTCCTCTGGTGTCATGTTGGTAGTAATGGAAATAAGTACCTACTGTCACATTACCCTTTTGTGGTTACCCCAAATTGGATAGAATGGGAGAGGTGTGAAGAGAGTAGAGAAAATAGACGGGAAGGGTCGAGAAGGGAAGAGAAAGAATGGGAAGATTTACAGACGGACAGATATGTCAACCAGTGCTACCAATATGACGCCAGAGGAACTAATTGATAAAACGCACTGTAGGTACGTGATTAAAATACCGCTTTTATCGTAACTGATATTCTGGAGAAGACCGAATTTTGTTACGGCATTAATGCGGGATTCTCCAAAATATCTATACTAATATTATAAAGCTGAAGAGTTTGTTTGTTTGTTTGTTTGTTTGTTTGCTTGAACGCTAGGATCTCGGGAAGTACTGGTCCGAATTGAAAGATTCTTTTTCTATTGGATAGTCCATTTATCGAGGAAGGCTTTAGGCTATAGAAAATAACTCAACTATTAATTGAAACGGAGCATGAAACAAGAATGTAACAAAATCGGGAAAAAATATTCCCCTTTTGAGAGTTTTCGTACGTTTCGTGCTTTGACATGACACATGACAGCATGTGTCAAAGATTGCGTCATTGAATTTCAGTAACCTGTGCCTTGAATATTAACCTTTGCTATTTTTTTTTCTAAATCTGAGTTGGTACGACCAATTTCCGACAGGTGGCGTAGCAGGTTGCTGAATAGGTTTTTTGTTTGAAATCGATATTCTCAGGAATGAGTGAACCGATTTCAGTCATTCTTTCACCGTTGGATATGTACGGGATCCCGATGAGTGCTATATAATATACCACGGGCGAAGCCGGGGCGGGCATCTAGTATGAGATAAAATAGTTGTTGCTTGTATTCGGTTTTCTATTGGATACGTTTCGGAAAATGTGCTTAGGGATTGCGGCTAAAACTGCGGCTGGTATAGTCGGGAGAATCACAAATGTCGATCTGGAGCTCCTGATTTGAATCCCACACACACCACTGCCTTTTCGAAGTTATGTTCGTAATTTCGCTATCTTAAAAACGGTGAAGGAAAATATAGTGAACACAGACATGTTTTATTCATTTTTGAAGTGTAAACTTCTTTTTGGCGCGGCACAGACAGATTTTTGGGACAGAGACGAGGACTATGAATTGAATTCTAGCGCCACGCACGGGAATAATAATAAAACTCGGATAAACTCGGGACCATGACTATTGGCCATTTAAAAATTTCCCATTGATACGGAGACAGTATTATTGTTGGTTCAATATTTTTTTCTAGTTATTTATTATAAGAAAAATTACAAATACTAAAAATCTTTATTGCTGTTTGCAGTTAAGATTAGTTGATACAAAACATTTAAATAATTGACCCATACAAACTGGCCTCTTCTTCTAGAGGCATGCAATATGTCTGGCAACGCAGTTTCCATTGGTCTGAATTTATACAATGATAATAATAGTCAGCTGACAAATTCTTCTTCTTTTTTCATTTTTAACTTTTAATCAGTTGTATCATATATGTCATCTGATTCATCGTCTATTAATTTCTGGCTTCTATCCCGTTGTGATATGTTAGTGTGATATGTTTGGTGAGCACAATTACGCCAACGTCTTGTGCTTCAGCAGGATGCTGTTATGGACTTTGACAAGTGTGTGGTTTCATGTAGAATCCAAGGTCTTGCAGTAGTAGCTCTTGCAGTACAGGAACAGGAAGTACGCAGGATAAACAGCAAATACGCTGATAGAACGAAATATAAATAGTAAAACAGTCGATCTGTTTTAAAATTCAAATACGAACGCCAATATTCATAGATTTCAAATAAAAAATTAAATTGAAGATCGTAAAAAAACATCAAAATTACGCCTACAGTCACGCTCCGTATAACACTGTTTGATCTATAAAACCACATTTTTTTAAACAAAATATATAAACAATTAACAGTTTTCCGCGTTTACAAAAAGCGTATAATAACTTGTCATTGAGCCAAGAATTAGCATAACGTGTAACGTTCACTTATCTACTTGATATAATTAGCTTTTTTTTGTAATTACACCTGTTCCAAACAATGAACTGTTATTCTTGAATACTTGAGATGAATTATTAGCTAGCGTCTAATAATTCATCTCAAGGATTCATCGTTTCGCTACAATATCGTACAGAATTAAACAATAGACCTTCGTATTCCAAACTCTCTCGCTTGCTGAGGTCTGCCAAACTTTGCTGAAGATGGTAGCACCAAAACCGAACGTTAAAACACCGCCTCGTTATTTTTTTAAGGCCGTACCCCGAGCAAATGACCTTGAGTATTTCTTACCTCATCGCTCACAGTAAGAAAGAGCAAGAGAGAAACAGCAGGCTTTGTCGCTGTACTATGCCCAAAGTTTAGATTAAACTCTTTATAAATTAGATATTGGTTTTTTGAAAAAAAAAAATCTTCCAAAATGTTTGTAATGGAATTGCCTATCTGCTAGTGTAAGTATAAAATCCATATAATGCGGTTTTTTGAGTAGATGCATGGTAATCACAATTATTTCTATTGTGTATGGTTTCGTTGTTTTCGTTTTTTTTGTATTGCATTAACAAAAATTAAAGAAACTACCATTTTGAAGCCAAGAAATTGCAGAATTTGAATGTATTTTTACCAGTTGATATTTGTTTTGGCTAATGAGCTCTGAATACTGGACAACAAGCTCGTTTTGCTGGGGGGCACACCTTAAGCAGAGACCTCAGCCAATAAACGGCACGGGGACTATAAAACAACTACGTAATAATTAAGTATATATCTGAATTCATAATTGATATAGAATTGTTATGTTTCCGAGAATAATGTAAAGTTCTAAAAATGGTTGATATGGCAGGATTTTATTATATAAAAAATATTGTTATATACCTATTTTTTTCTTTTGTTCCACAAACAAAACATAACAAAGATAAATAAAGAGGTGTTTAATCTGTGTAAATAAATTAGTGCTTAAAGTTTCCAGTTACGTTACGTCTAAATAATAAATATTGGTGTACATTTCACACACAATGCCATCTGACCCCAAACTAAGCAAAGCTTGTAATATGGAAGCCAGATAGCTGATATAATACTTATATATTTTTTAAATACATACTTATTATACATAGATAGAAAACACCCAGGCACAGTACAAATATAATATGATAAAACAAACAATACTTGTCCCATACTTTTCCAAAATCCACCTGATGGACAGACTCTTAGTAATATAGAGGTAGTAAAAATATACCATTCTAATCTTTTTGACCCAGGGAACATTCAAATTGATACCGTTTTCTGACTTCTCTAACAACACTCATCTTAACTCAGTATTATTGTACTAGCACCTCTACAACAAGTTTTAAATACGAATATTCCTTGGAAAACATTATTTACATTATTACAAACAAAAACCCATTTACAACTTTCCGAGTTTGGCGAAATCATAAAGCGAGATAAAGTGTATGAAATTTACTTTGTAATAAGTAGTTATGATAAACGACGCCTAAGCTATTAATTTTATATCCCAAGTAAAATGGGGCGTTTCGCATAATAAGAGAGTTTTGAAAGAACTTTTCGTAGTGATATGACTCTTAGCAGAGTTCCGCCTGCGGAATTACTATACCTTTACCAGTTATTCTACCTCCAAACAGTAATGTGAAAATATTTGTTCGGGTTTGTAGAGCAATGTTTCCAGAGAAATTACGGGGCATAGAGCATAGAGATAAAACATATCTAGGTGACGAGCGCAGTGCAGTCCTAGGTAATGGTTTGGGCTCTTCCATGGTCCAATAGCTGAGTGAAACTGTGTTGTTATGGGCAGGCATGCTGCCTTCCATCAGGCACATGTTCTGCTACTCAGCTCTCTATATTACAAAAGAAAAGTTATTAGACGCGTTTCTTCTTCATAGCGAGTTGACACACGACGTTCCAAAACCATAACTATCTATATATGCTAACTAACTATCCATGACTGCCCTAGTGGCTTAGTTGGTAGTAACTCTGCCTGCGAAGCCGAGGGTCGTGGGTTCGATCCCAACCCAGTGCAAATATTTGTGTGATGAATACAAATGTTTGCACTGTGTCTGGGTGTTTCTATGTATAATAACTATGTATTTAAAACTATATAAGTATTATATCAGCTATCTGGCTGCCATCACACAAGCTTTGCTTAGTTTGGGGTCAGATGGTGTTGTGTGTGAATTGTCCACCAATATTTATTTATTTATTTATATTTATATATCATCGTGAAAGATTCTGCGAATAAACCGCTTTCCTCAAAACACTTTCTTTCATCGTTTTCAAGCTATCAGCATTACAGATATGACTTTAAAAAGACAGTGGCGGGATTCGAACCAGGGTGTCTTGCTGGCAGACGTATTATTTTTAAATTGCGTTCTAGAGGATGTAACCGTTTTTTTTTTTTAACTTTTATAGGTTTACACTTGACCGCCATCTCGCCTGATGTTAAACGACGATGCGGTCTACGATGGAGCGTGTTTACCTAGAAAAAACCGATTCACTCTCGATTTGAAGACACCAAGATTATAACTATCGGGGAAAACCCACTCAGGCAACTCATTCCACAGCCTAGATGTTCTTATCACAAACGTAGAGTCAAACCTCTTCGTCCGTGTCTTTGGAATATCCACCATGAAACGGTGCCGCTTCTTTGAGTAACGAGAAGTACGATAGAAAAAAGGGCAAGGAGGTATTAGATCATGCAGATCAGTTGCACACTCTCCGAAGTGTATCCGATAAAAAACCGATAAGCTAGCAATCTTGCGGCGATGTTCAAGACTATGAAGTCTTTTTCGCGCTAGAGTGTCTTTGCCTATGAGCCTTTAACGTTATACGTAACGGCTGACTAATTTTTAGTTTCTAACT
Source organism: Ectropis grisescens (assembly GCA_017562165.1). Classification (NCBI taxonomy): domain Eukaryota; kingdom Metazoa; phylum Arthropoda; class Insecta; order Lepidoptera; family Geometridae; genus Ectropis; species Ectropis grisescens. The sequence goes on along the minus strand of CM029784.1, from coordinate 25,663,432 downwards.
CATTAGGCTGGCTCCTTACGGCTAATGCGAACTGTGAGTATATGAGCGCATGACCGCTCCTAGCAAGGTCCGAATGACAAATACGTCAAACAATTCAAACCACTATCTGCCAAAAAAACTTTGTTACATCAGAAATACTTACAAAAATATTTCTATTGTATGAAATAATAATAATATAATAATATTGGTGGACAATTCACACACAACACCATCTGACCCCAAACTAAGCAAAGCTTGTGTGATGGCAGCCAGATAGCTGATATTATACTTATATAGTTTTAAATACATACTTATTATAAATAGAAACACCCAGACACAGTGCAAACATTTGAATTCATCACACAAATATTTGCACTGGGTGGGGATCGAACCCACGACCCTCGGCTTCGCAGGCAGAGCTACTACCAACTAAGCCACTAGGGCAGTCAAATGGCAATGCAGGAAATGGCAGGACCATTATCAAAATCACGGTAGTGTAGTGGTAGGACTCTTGGCAGAGTCCGCCTGGGGAAGTACCACACCTTTGCCAGTTATTCTACCGCTAAGCAGTAATGTGCAAACATTACTGTGTTCCGTTTGAAGGGCAATGTTTCCAGTGAAATTACAGGGCTTAGAGATATAAGATCTTAGATCTCTGGGTGACGAGCGCAGTGCAGTGCTAGGTAATGATTTGGACTCTTCATGTTCCAATAGCTGCGTGTCACTGTGCTGTTATGTGTCAGGCATGTTGCTTACCATCAGGCACATGTCCTGATCGTCTCGTCACTCTTTATATAAAAAAAAAAATATCACAGACAGGAGATGAAAATAACTACATAATATTGATATTTGATGATAAAAAAGTTGAAAAGTTAGTTGGAGTTCTAATGGGAATGCTTTTGGTTTGAAATTTCGCCTGTACAACTTTACTACGCAAGCGAAGTAGGGGGCTCAGTTAGTACTATTATATTTAAAAAAATTGGTTGTCTGGTAAGTCGGTTGGTTTACGGACGATAGTTTAACGTGACAACGTTATAACAAAATATTAATAGAGGCGGCGCAAGCGTACAATGAGCGTAACGGGACAGTGATCATAACGGGATAAAGACTGTAAAGGTATAATTGGTGTAACGGGACAATGAGCGTTATGGGACAATTAGCGTAACGGGACGTAACGGGACACTTTTTCGTGCAGTAACTGGCGTTCATCGATTTATTAGACGTTGTCACGTCAAAATATATTTATACTAAAGATTTTCCCACTTAGTAAACTGTCTAGTTACCAAGGACACAAAAACCAACTGTGTATTAATAACTTCAAAAGAGAATCAGTTACGTTATAGCATAAGATAAGAAAAACTAGTGATATATCATCTCTAGATTTTGGCGAAGATAGCGAAGATTAAATGAATGTTTTTGTGAAGTTGTTACAGAAACATGTAATTAGCAGTCCATAAGACGCTCAGCTGAGCGCGGCTGATGTAATCAGTTAACTAGTTGTTAAGCCGAGCAGACTGACGAACTTAACTCTGGTTTATGTGAAAATAATAACCCATAATCCGAGTTTTCTAACTAACTTCGATGTGGTAGATTTTCAATTCGACGATATTTTAAATCGACTTCGAAAAAGGGGAGATTCCCAAATTAGGCTGCAGGTTTTTTTATGTATAATACGCGATAGCGCCGCTGATTATGTATATGGTTATATTGACGGACAATTCACACACAACACCATCTGACCCCAAACTAAGCAAAGCTTGTACTATGGCGGCCAGATAGCTGATATTATACGTATATATAGTTTTAAATACATACTTATTATAAATAGAAACACCCAGACACAGTGCAAACATTTGAATTCATCACACAAATATTGGCACTGGGTGATCCCACGACCCACAGCTTCGCAGGCAGAGTTACAACCACTGAGTGTTTATATAGGTGTTTCTATGTTTAATTAATATGTATTTACAATTATATAAGTGTCATATTAGCTATCTGGCCGCCATATTACAAGCTTTGCTTAGTTTGAGGTCAGATGGTGTTGTGTGTGAATTGTCCACCGATATTTATTTATTTTTATTATGAAACAATGTCAATGACTACTATTTTGATTGGTAGGTCATAGTTGGTCCCATATAGGTACCTAAGTTTTACCGAAACCGGTGTGACTGTTTTTTAAATTTAAACACAAACTAAACTGATTTCGACATTCTGACGAAATGTGATCGAGTGTCTGGTTTTTTTTCAATGCAATTGGATTTTACGGCGAAAAGATATTATGTCTTAAATAAATACACTCACGTTTAATATAGTCAGTCCAGTCCGACTCAAGTTTCGATCACGTCCGGCGATCTTTTTCAAGGAGAGTGCGCGCGCGGTTTCGCAGTTCGCACTCAATATTTATAAATTATGTCTTTTTTTGACGTGACAACGTCTTATAAATTGGTTTGCCGGGTGACACTTCAAGAAACTGCGTTACGCTCCGCTCACGTTATGCGCTCACAACGAGAGCGAGTGAGAGGCACGCGTCCCTTCCACTCGGGCATGGTTAGCCCGCCTAAGAGCGAGAGAGACAGACATAAAAAGTGAAAGGCACGCGTCCCTTCCGTAAGATTATTTTACCACTCAAAGTCGTTGTCACGTAAATCTTTCGCCCGTATACCGACTTTACAGGCAACCAATTTGTTTTTTTACTTTTATAGGCTTACACTTGACAGCCATCTCACCTGATGTTAAGCGACGATGCGGTCTACGATGGAGCGTGTTTACCTAGAAAAAACCGATTCACTCTCGATTTGAAGACACCAAGATTATAATTATCGGAAAAACTCACTCAGGCAACTCATTTCACAGCCTAAACGTTCTTATCACAAACGTAGAGTCAAACCTCTTCGTCCGTTTCTTTGGAATATCCACCATGAAACGGTGCCGCCTCTTCGAGTTACGATTTTTTTCCAAATGATACTTTTAATTTGTGACAAAAAATTTGTGACAAGAAATTCTATCTAAAATATAATAAACTGATTGATTCTAAATACCCGTTGATGTCAATCAGAGAAAATTCCCTCTGGCAACATATTCCGTTATTTTGCTGTTTATATTTTTTTGGAATGTTGATAATAAAGGATGATATTTGGTTTTGCGCTTCTCGCAACCATCTGCTTATGATTGCTATTCAGTCAGTACAATGGAAAATCAAATGTACCTATGTGACATAAGCTAACAGTGTATCATCACGAAAGTTCGCGGGAATATTTGTACCGACGCGACGTGTGACGAAAACGCGTCCACAAAAACCTTTTTGTCAAATATTACCGTCGTTTTTCAAAACTACACTCAACATTTTCTCTAACGCACTAAAAGAAGTATGAAACTTTAAATAATGTAGTTTTTTGTTCACATTTCAAAAGTCGTCGCACCGATTTCGATAAATCGTATATGGAAATCTCTAAACTATGATCTACCAAAAAAAAAACACCAAAATTGGTTCACAACTGGCGTTGCTATTTGAATTTGGTTAAAAATTGCAAGCGCAGATCGATTCTAGGTGCTATTTCCACGTTTGAAAAGACCCCACTACCATAGCGCATCTTTATCCGATATCCTGTCGTGTGTACACCCTACTGACATTATGTTTTACTGTGTCGTGTCGTAAATGGCTAGTTGGGCCTATAAACGTTTAGCTGTGGTTGCAGAGACGAAATGGCGCCGCCTCTAACGGACCGTGTCGGGCCCAACATTAATAGCTTTAATTTGGTGTATCATTATCACTATCCATACTCCAAAGCAGTAAGGTCAAAGTCAGCGGACTATAGAAAATCATAAGAAATTACAGAAAAAAAGAGTAGAAAATCTTGATTATCTTTAGAGCTTTTTATAACATGTTTTTTTTAGAACGAAGTTCCTAATCGCGCGTTGTGAAAGGGGGCTAGACGGAAAAAATTCTTACGAAAAGTTGTCACGACACTTTTTGCTATTGTAAGCTGTGCGGCGTCGCATGTTTCTCTGTCTGTCTCTTTCTCTCTAATAGAAAGCAAGCCAGATATTTTCATTTCTATTTCGCATTGAACAGTGTGGTGTCGCGACGATTATTTTTGTTGAGTGTATACAGGTTTTTTGTAAATAATAAAAAATAATAATAATTCCTTCACTAAAGGAACTTCGTTCCATCCGGGTGTCCCTTGACACCTCTGAAGTTTTTTTTTATTATTACCTTCACTTGTTACTATGTATGTAAGAAAATCTTGGAATTTTAATTTGTCCCACTTCCCGGCCTTCGATTTGAAATGAAATAAAATTTTGCACACGCTCTGAGTTCTGATGACAATACATGACTAGCTAAGAAACGTCATTACAAATCTAATATGGCGGCCTCCCGAAGATGGCGGACAGGCTAGCTGAATTGCAGCCACATGATATGGGTATCAAATGAAATGGTTTGCTGTCAGGAATACGAAAAAAAGTAGTTTATTTAAATTCAACGTGGCGGACATCCAAGATGGTGAATTGGAAGCGTGTTTTTAGTTTTGTAAACTACTTATTAATAATTTGTAGGTCGACCTGTATGTAACTAACTATGTAATGATATCTAAGGTACCTAATTTAACTATCTTCCAAGGATCGTAGAGTCATGAAAATTGGCAACTGAATATAGTTATGAAGACAATAATACATTAATATAATACTGTCGAACTAATCTCATGATGGAGTCAGAAGATATGAACTGGAACTTCACGATGGAATATCGTATCATAGCTGTGTTTGGGATTGTTAGAAAAGTCTTGTAATGATTTTCTCGACGATAAGGTTTCAAGGTCTGTGGTGACGCCGGAAGATAGGTAATTGTGCTTTTAGTGTTTCTTAAACTATTAATTATTAGATATTTGTATTTGACCGCCATCGCGCCTAGCGAATAGGGTGACATACCTAGAATAGAATACACAATGTGACGTACCTAGAAGGAACCAATTCCGCCCCTAGGTTATCTTTCTAAGTCTATGGATGATTCAGTGTTTTTTTGGTTAATAAAGACTTTATAATATTTGTGGGATTTTGGTAACTAAGAGTTTTCTAGACATGTTCGCTTATTGAGCATTTCAACGCTGACTCTATCATAATTATTTCGCCGATATGCGGTATGGGTAAGCGTGCGTATCTATAACAAATTGAGTCACTATTGACTTGAAGACAACAAGATTACTAGTACGAGTAAATTATGTGTCGAGGAATACGTACTTAGAAATTGTATTCCACAGTTTACGTGTTCTTGTTACGAAAGTAAAGCCAAACTTTTATGTCTGAGTTTTTTGGAACGTCAACCATGAAGTAATGTCACTTTTTTAAGCTAGGAGCAGACCCAACAAAGGTGGTACCAATACCAATATGATAAAAATAAAGAGTTTCTTTGTTTGAACGCGTTAACGTCAGCAACTACTGGACCGATTACAAAAAAAAATCACCGTTGGATTTGTACGTCCTTCCTGATATAGACTATATGTGTACAGCGGGGAAACCCGGAGCCGCCAGCTAGTCACAACACAAAGATTTGTTTTTATTTGTTAATGACTATGTTGTTGGTCATTGACATCAGTTTGATTGCGTGATCAACGTAAATGATACTTGTTGTAATATTAATGTTCAACTTCCTACAACAAATGATTTACCATTACCATCGAGCATGGATAATTATTAATAGACTCTAGGTTTATTAATAGAAGGAAAACAATTTAGGACTCAACCTGGAGTAAAGTTAGGCCAAAGGTTTTACTATAATATATGTGGTTAGGCTTAAACATTTTTAACAGGTTTAATAGATAAACATCATGAAAATAATAATTTTACTATACATTATTTTACTATATCATCCGAATTCCGTCTCCATTAGAGGGCCTGGCGTATCGGACGTTTAGGGTCATTCGGTACGTACCTTACCTAGAGACGGGCTTCTGTAGGTTTTCCTGAGGAGGTAACGCGCCGTTAATTCGTAACTGGAGAACCCTGTGCCACGCAGCTATTTGAACAAGAAGAGTGCAAAACTCTACTTAGCACCCAATGTGATAGTCACCCAGAGATAATAAATGATTCATCGATTTACCTGTGATTCCTTTCTTTGAATTACTGCAGGTTGATCAGTAATTTACCTGATACGCGGTCTTCGAAAATAAAATCTCTAAAACATTACTTCTTAAACCAAAACACAGCAGAGTTTCTGACGTCAAAACTATTAAAAGAGACGCAAAACAGTTTGCGTAGGAATCAAAATTCCCATCGAAAGCCATAAGAATAAACAGCTTGATTCATGTCCCACGTGTCTGCACCGGTGGTGCGTGTATCAGGACCGTAGCGCAGCACGATGCTAGGGATTCCCATACTTTATGAAAACGTCGGGCGCTGGCGTGTGGTGAGCGTGCGTCAAAGCTGATATGAGATTTGCTGAAATAAGATTTGTATTCATAACACAGAGATACATGGAGAGCTACATGCTTGGCATCAAACTCCAAAATTATGTCCGAAACACCGAGTTCTAACGAATAATTATTAATGTTCAGGACGTCGGAACTACAGTAATGCAGCTAAAGTGGAGTTGGGCTGGACATGTTGGTAGAAGCGGTAATAATAGGTGCAGTAGAGGAACCGAATGTGAGAGGAACCGAGTGGCAGCCGAGGTAGCCGAGCAAAATGGGTTAAAGATTTTTTTGTATCCCGGGTCGAACCTAGACTCTATTGACACATGCTCATAGGATGACGGCATGATAAAAGAGAAGCTTGTTACTAGCATTGGGATTAAGAATGCTGTGGGTGATAATAATGAATCTATTAAAATGAAAACTACCAAAATAACAGAATAATCTCTCTCAATGCAAAGTACACCTATATATTACTCTTCACAATATATAGGCATCACCACTGTCTTCTTTGTATTCGTCGGCAAGTATGAGTGTCTTTTTGAAGTAGAGCACGACCACGCTTCTTAACAGTGCTTGGACCTGTTTTATAAGTGGGGCTCCACCAGCCTTTAAGAGCTCTGTAGTGATTCCGTCGGCGGATTTTCCATTTTTAAGTTCCCCAAAAGCAATCACGATTTCGTTGAGACTTATCTCAGGTAGGTCTTCTGTATAGTGGCAATTCATAGTAGCTGTCTTCATTCTGCGGAAGATGAGGAGCATGTGAAACGTGCAGCTGGTCATAAAAGTTTTCCACTGACATCATTTGCCACTGACTTCCGAAACACAGTTCTAACCAGCTCGGGGCAAGTGGACTCTTCTGTTTCTGTGTAAATGTGTAGTCTCATATTCATCCAAATAAATGAATTTGTTTATTTACCGTAAACTTAATACTAGTCTCTTGGCCAATGCTACGTGGAAGCCCTAATGATGACTCCACCGTACTTTGCCCTGGTTTACTGTGCAGAGCCATGAAAAAAAACCAGTGAAATTACAGGGCAAAAGGATGCTTCAGCTTACATCTCTGGATAAAGAATGCAGTGCAGGGATGGACAGTATTATAATCATGTATAAATAGCTGTATGAAATTGTGTCACTATAGCCAAGTATGTTGTTTACCATGTCACACTGGAGTGACAATATACGGAAGACATATTGACATTGCCTGCTCACTGTCAGGCAGTGGGTGAAAACATAAACGTGACGATCAGGCTGAGTGGCAAGCCATGGGAACAGTGTTGCCGTTTTAGTGATTTTGTCACTAGATTTAGTGAATTTTTTATGTCTGTGATGTCATTTTTTTTGTGATTTATTAACCAATAAACCGTTGATTTGGTTTATTTACTTGTAATTACTACTATTATACATGATTTTGTTTACAATGATTGATCGAGATCTATAGTGACTTCTAGTGGCTTTTTGAATTATGTTTTTTTTTAATCTAGTAACATTTTAATAACAGTCTGGTGCCTATTTTTTTTTGCCTAAGCGGCAACACTGCATGGAAAAGCCTCATATTCAACCGTGGACTAAGATATTCAAAAGGAGTTATAGGTAGACCAATATCGTTTCCAAGTACACAGTTAATTACAGTATTTCACGGAGCGTTTGTCTAACAGAAGACTAGGTCAAGGCTATTCGCATGTGTAGCGTACCTGAGGTGAGCAAACACGAAACTTGCGAAGCTGGTGCGAGTTCTAACGCGAGACAGTGTGGCCATACGTGATACAGTTGGAGTGTTGAGGTAAAACTTAGACTAGAAATGCTTACACTTAGTAAATACACTTTTCTTATTATTGGTTATTGTATCTAATAGTTTTTTTTATAAGTAAAGAGTGACGAGACGATCAATACATGTGCCTGATGGTAAGCAACATGCCTGACACATAACAGCACAGTGACACGCAGAGGAACACGAAGAGTTCAAATCATTACCTAGCACTGCACTGCGATCGTCACCCGGAGATCTAAGATATTATACCTCTAAACCCTGTAATTTCTCTGGAAACATTGCCCTTCAAACTGGAACACAGTAATGTTTGCACATTACTTCTTGGCGGTAGAATAACTGACAAAGGTGTGGTAGTTCCCAAGGCGGACTCTGCCAAGAGTCCTACCACTACTGTAGTGGTAGTTTCTGAGGGTATAGACTAAATCGGTACCAGCTGTGTTTAAGCAAGAAAGTGTATAACAGTCATACATAGTTATTTTAGTATTTATAAAATACTAGCAACGCTAGATTATTTTACCCGTGCAGTTCCTGTTCTCGTTATCTTCACGGGATAAAAAGTATATTCTATACTATGATCTAAAGGTGCGAAAGTACTTCCAATCTGAATAATTACTTTTGTTATACAAAGCACAAATTCGCTCCTGTATGGAGTACTGTTCGCACCTTTGGGATCGGCTAAGTATCAGCTTGAGGCTCTGGAATCGATCGATGTGCCAAAAGGCTTATAGGCAAAGACGTTCTAGTTTAACTACGCGAGTAAACCCGTGTGTTACTGGTAGTTTATAACATAAGTAGAGGTAAACTATAGAATTTTACGTCGGTCACCGTAAAGTAATAAGCTGTATGATAATTTTATAATACACTAGCGGCCCGTTCCGGCTTCGCTCGGATAATAACCTAGATACCAACTGGAGCGCCATCTGCCGGGCTGATTTGTGAATTTAAACCATCCAGGGCTCTACCTAAACGTATACAAAAAAATGCACTAAAATCTGTCGAGCCAGGAGGAGTTCACTTACAACGAAAAGTGGCATTGATTTATGTATATATAGATTTGATTTCAGTATCTACAAACACTAGGTATATATTTCAACAAAAATGGATTTTCAGGGCCTAGTTTATTCTATTACAAAATAAATAAAGAAAAATTTCCATTGGCATATAAATACATATTTTAATGCGAATCCAGGCGTATTTTTTCCTTTTGAATTAAACCTGTTCCACACATTCATATGCATTGCAAATGCATTAATATGTCACTTCTATCTAATCCAATACCCTATAAAAACAAGTCAATTTAAAATTCAAATTTATGGCATGGATCTTATTTTATGATTTGCGACAAGTTTTATGCTTAAATGTGATTTTTTGATTTCTGAATTAGCACCTTATTATAGTAATATAGTCGGGAGAACCACTGTCTTTTCGAAATCATGTGCGTAATGTCGCTAACTTAAAACGTTGAAGGAAAACATCACGAAGAAACCTGCTTGTAAACAAAACCTTTCGAGATCGTGGTTATCCGGCAACACGTACTGGACCAGCGTGGTAGATTATGGGCTTCATTCTCTCCCCGTAATGTCCCGAGTCAGAGTAGTGGAAACATTTAGTGGGTGGCCTATTCTATCTTTCTTTCAAAGTCCACAACAACATCCTGCTGAAGCTGAAGACGTTGGCGTAATTGTGCTCACCGAACATATCACACTTACATAGCACAACCGGATAGAAGCTAGAAATTACAGAAGATGAATTAGATATTAGATGACATACAATATAATACAACCAGTTAAAAACTCAAAATTAAAAAAGAAGAAGACTTTATCAGCTAATTATTATCATTGTATAAATTCAGACCAATGGAAACTGTGTTGCCAGACATATTACATGCCTCTAGAAGAAGAGGCCATTTTGTATGGGTCAACTTTTAAAATGTTTTGTATCAGCTTATCTTACCTGCAAACAGCAATACAGATTTTTGTATTTGTAGTTGTATTTTGTATTTCTTATATCTCTATTATGCTTTTGCATCAAGTCCTACTTTTGCCACTTCTCGTTATTACGTCAGAATCTGTCTATTTCCGAGATCTTATAGGTACTTACATATATTAAATTAATGTTTGTTAGTATGTCCTTTATAGAATCGTAAATTATGCATTTGATGATGTGATTATCTTTGGCGAAGTGTTGTAGTGAGCCAAAGAAAGTTTCTGAGTTAGTACAACCAATATTCGATAGGTGGCGTAGCTACGTGCGCAGAGCACAGCTAGTTTTTATTTTGTTAATGTTTTGTATTGTTATGTCACAGCCACTTTTCTCCGAAACTAGAAGAACTATGCTGTTGAAACTTGGTAAATGTATTCTGTGAAAAATAGAAAATAACAATAAATTTGGGGTGGGTGGGAAGGGGTGTCCCATACTTAGAACTGAAACTCATTTTTTTTTTTCAAAATCATTCGTTTGGATTATCTTCTATGGATAGGTCTTCAAAAATGATATTGAGGTTTTATAAAAAAAAAAAAACTTTTCGCGTAAAAGTTTGCGCGAGAGACTCTTCCAAAGTGGTAATATGTGTCCCTTCCCCTGTAACTTCTAAAATAAGAGAATGACAGAACTAAAAAAAGATATGATGTACATTACCTACTATGTAAACTTTCAACGAAAATTGGTTTGAATGAGATCTAGTTAGTAGGTTTATTTAAGTACTGATTAACACTGATTAAAGTAACAACGAACTACAAGAACTTTTGTATTATGTTACTTGCTGCTACGGAAGCCTTCATGGGCGAGTCCGACTCGTACTTGACCACTTTTTTTCCTAAATTGGATAATTTGCGCGAGAGACTCTTCGAAAGTGGTAAAATAAGAGAATGAATAACAACCAAAAAATGTATGATGTACATTACTATGCCAACTTCCACCGAAAATTGGTCTGAATAAAATCTAGTCAGGAGTTTTTTTGTAATCGTCACATATAGAGTATTATGAAAATATCGATCAAAGTTACAATGAACTAAATGATTTTCTATATTACGCTACTTGCTGCTATGGAACCGGTCATGGGCGAGTCCAACTTGCACTTGACCACTTTTATTATTTGTACTAACGTAAGTATGTTAAAGACCTTGTTATAAAATTATATTATGTTGGTGATTTTCTGGTCACACGTTGTTTTAACTGCCTTAAAAACTTATACCCTCCTACGGTTTTCCTAGGTAGCCTTGTTTCAACTAAACAAAGCATAATAAAACATATTTCATAAATATGTAAAAATAACAAATGTATACATAATTGAGCTAAGTACTGTAATTTGTGTGATATGTAGGTACGTTATTGTTTCAAATAAAAAACTTCATACATTCATGAGTGCTTTTTAAACTATGCTATTTTATATTAAATTTTTCTAGGCATAAGGTTTTTTTTTAAACTTTTATAGGTTTACACTTGACCGCCATCTCGCCTGATGTTAAGCGACGATGCGGTCTACGATGGAGCGTGTTTACCTAGAAGAAAAGGTCGAAAAACGAAGTGCCTATCTACTTATGTATCTTTTAAATTATGCTATTTCATTAAAAACGTAATTTCTCTACACATAAAGTCTTTATTACTATTTAAGTTATTCCGAAATGACCTTTAAGTTGAATTATGAATCATAGAATTAGGTGCAGCTCATGAATTTTTTTTTTTAAGTTAAGGTCTAAGCCTGGCCTGGCCTGGTGGCTTAGTTGGTAGTAAGTCTGCCTGTAAAGCCGTGGGTCGTGGGTTCGATCCCCACCCAGTGCAAATATTTGTGTGATGAATTCAAATATTTGTACTATGCCTGGGTGTTTTCTATGTATAATAAGTATGTATTTAGAAATATAGTATAAGTATTATTATTACAAGCTTTGCTTAGTTTGGGGTCAGATGGCGTTGTGTGTGAATTGTCCACCAATATTTATTTTTATTTTATATATATTTTTATAATTGACGTTTCATCATCGTTATCAGCGGGTGATTCTAGGAACATCAAGGTTTCCTCATAATGTTTTCCTTTACCGTTTATAAGTTAAACATAGGATTTCGAAAAGGCAGTGTTCGTGGGATTCGAACCATGGGCTTTGCATCGACAATTACTCGTATTACCGTTATTCTAACTAGAGCAGTTGATTTTTAAACTTTATTTTGAACTTATCACCTATTAATATTAAAATTGCGTGAGTTTTTTTGCATCTATGTCTGTTACTATTTCACACATACCCCAGTACAGTAGAACCTCGATAACTCAAACCTCTATAACTTCAAAAAAAAATTGGTTGCCTGTAAAGTCGGTATACGGGCGAAAGTTTTACGTGACAACGACTTTGAGTGGTAAAATAATTTTACGGAAGGGACGCGTGCCTTTCACTTTTTATGTCTGTCTCTCTCGCTCTTAAGGCTTGTTTCGCATTAGGCTAGCAAATTAGTCTAGTAGAGAGTAATTTAGTAGCTAAAATACTCGCTACTATTCAAAAATCGTTCGCACCGTGCTTTAGTACAGTTCACAAGTGAGTAGGATCTTCATGTTGCGTTTCGCAACATGAAGATCCTACAACGCATTTGTTTGAAGTTATTTTTCTCTCCAGACTAATTCGACAAGTTCGAACCTGTTTAATCGGCGAGCCAATGAGCGCACTGCTCGCAACGAACGCGTGGTGGGGGGTGCTACTCGCCCGTTGAAAATAGAACAAAATGGATTGACTCGACTAAATCACTTCCTAAACTACTCGACTAAATTCACTGTTCATACACGTTTAGTTGCTAAATTACTCGCCACTAGGCTAAATTACTAGCCTAGTGCGAACAAGCCTTTAGGCGGGCTAACCATGCCCGAGTGGAAGGGACGCGTGCCTCTCACTCGCTCTCGTTGTGAGCGCATAACGTGAGCGGAGCGTAACGCAGTTTCTTGAAGTATGACCCGGCAAACCAATTTATAAGACGTTGTCACGTCAAAATAATATGTTCTCTTCCCATCAGAGCCTAAAACCATTGATAACTTAAAACCTCCATAACTTAAAATATTTTTGGTTTCCTTTGGACTTTAACTTATCGAGATTCTACTGTATTGGCATTAGATCGCAGAGTTGAAAGATAAGGCATCTATAGCAGTTTGCCTCAAGTACAAGTAGCTTCTACTTTATCCCGAAATGTGCGCTAACTTGACAGGCACAAGACCCTACTACCTTGAGTTTACTAACTATACTAACGCACATACATAATGCATACTTGAGACATACATAAACGCATACATGAAGCTCAAATAAAGCATAAACTTCCTAACTATACTTACATGAATGTGTACTTACTTAAGTATAAGCATACGTAAAGCATACTTAAAGTATGCATTAAGCATACTCGAAACATACATAAAGCGTACATGAAGAATATCTGAGAAAATTCCATATACCTATCACACTCACCGTACTTAAGGGAACATAAGATACATACACAACTTAAGATACATTTCACAATTCCTGCTATTAATATTATAAATGTCAATGTATGGATGTTTCGATGTTGCTTGCTCTATCACGTCGTAACATATGAACGGATCGGGCTGAAATTTGGAATACTGGTAGATAATAATCTGGAAAACATATAGGCTACGTTTTATCCCGGCAAAATATCGGATACAGGAACTCCGCGGGGGAACCCACGGGGCACTGTTAGTATATAATATTTATGTATAAAACTTGTGCGAGGTAGCAGACATCATTTCGTCTTAATATAATATTTAAAATGAAATTATGACCTGAGTTCGTGCATTTATTTGCATTCGTTTTGGATTAAACTCTATAATTTACAGTTAAGGAAAATCCTGGTAAGTTTCAAAGGTTATTCTACTTTCATGTCAACATGGTAAATAGACATAGCTTAAGATTAATTAGGTAATATATTTTTAGTTGCAATTTTCAATCGTGAGGCCGTGGGTTCGAATCGCGCATTCACCTCTGAGTATTTTCCAAGCACCAATGAACGAATTTGTCATCAAGGAAAACAATGTGAGGAAACCTGCTAGTTTCCGATGTTTGTTTCAACTTCAGATAGAGAATAAAAAAAGAGATCAGGTTTACCGCGCGGTTCCTTTGTACCAATCGTAAGCAGATGACGTGCATACTAGCTATGGCAACAAAGTGATGTGCCGCGACAAAAGTATGACACTTCCACAAGAGCGACAAGGCAAGAGCGATCAGACCCGTGAATCGGTGTAAAGCGTTTGTTCCAACTCTATACATAGTACCTATATGTAAACTCTTTGGTTTCAACCATTAAACTAATGTTTTTTTCTTAAATGGTTGAGTTGTAAATTAGGTTTGAAAGTTATGTGAGTTTGTGACTTCAAAATAGACCTTATTCCCCAAATTTCTACCAAGCTGCACTACTGGTAGTACGACACTACCAGTAGTGCATACCATAGTGGGGTTTTTTCTAACAGCCTTTCTAACCCTTAGCTTAGTTCCGAACTATGTATGTAACTCGTAGTGGAGACCTGACCTCCACCTTGGTACCGCCGCAGTGTCCGCTGTACCGACAGCTCCGAGCCCCATTGTGCGGTAATTAAAACAAACACCGTACATCTAGGTCGCGCGTATTGTGGCCGACGCCGCCGGATTTTACGGACAGAACTCGGCAAACTGTGGAGTTGAGACATTTTATTTTAGACCATTTCTGTAATTAACTTATTTTTATGTTCATGATACTAGTATAGTGAATTACGCGATATTAACTCTGGTTTTATGGTTAATTATTGATATTTCAATGCAGTTTTATGTATCAGGGATAAACTTGCGTTTGTCAACTGAATTGAAATCGGGGTCATTAACTAAGGTAAACATTCCCCATGTTTAAATCACTACCTAACACTAGGTGCTGGGCACGTTTGTACCTACCGAATAAATATCTAAATGTTGATTTATCTTTTGGCTCTATAATTTGTCTCATTTTTTTGCTCTACATTTATCTGAATTTTTTACCCTTCAAACCGGAACCCGGTACAGTTTGCACATTACTTGATAGCGCGAAAAACGGTGACACTCTCGATCTGAAAGCACCATTATGTTACCCAGAGATTTGTAACAGAACAACATTCCAATGGGGAAATAAATTAATAAATTTTGTAGTCAGGGTTTTATTACAAACCCACAAAAATACAAATAATTCCTCATTATAATATGAGTACAGACGAGCGTACCAATTAAGAATAGGAAAGTTAATGGTTATTGTCAACAAATAGTTCAGTCGGGGCAGACATAAAACTAGCCTGAAATAGAAAAAAATCCGGGGAGCGATTTTTTTAAGAAAATAAAATTCCACCCATTACGATTTTTTTAATAAACTTGATAGTGTATAACTCTGCATATATTGATCCTAGCGTAAAAACGATAGAGATTAAACTTGTAAGAAATTAATTCCCAACAACTTTGCATACCACTGTTTTTGCTCTAAAGTTGAAAATTAACGAGTTATTTCAGAAACACGAAAAAAAATAACTTTATAACAAGATGGCGGCGAATCCTTTACCGGGATTAGTTAGAAAATGGAGATTTATACTTCCAACCAACCCTCCCGACTTTAAAAAAAAAATTGCTCCCCGTATTTTTTCTATTTAAATGTCTACCCCGACTGGACTAAAAGTCAAACTTAGTCAAATCAGTCTTTGAAACGTCAGCAATAAATTTCAAATATAAAAATTTATTTGTTACTATACCGACATAACATCCCAGCGGGGCGAGCACGCTAAACGCTTCTTGAGATGGTGATTACTTGTGAGTTCGCCTTAAAACGACACGTGTAGTAGTAATATAGGTATATGTGGCTATCATCATCATCAGCCGCAAGACGACCACTGCTGAACATAAACCTCCCCCTAGGTTTCCTCTACGAACGATCAAGGTGCAACCAGCTATACAAGTGACGTATTGATGTATATAAGTGCTATTTAACACTAAAATTCAAAGCATATTCTATAATAATTACATTCGTTTGGCAATCCATACCACTGCCTTTTTATTTCACTTGTCTCAAGTCCAAACACACAGCGTCCCCGTATGTATCTCCCAGCATCCACCGCACTCCGGCGACCACGCATGTCACACATTAGCCGCGCCATTGAGGATACGTGCGCTGACTTATTAACTCTTACTCATAACTATTACGTTTTATTCACTTCTGCACTTAGGCTTGTCAACTACAAATTACTCTAGTGCTAGCAGACCCTACTCTTTGAGTACAGTAAATATAACTCTCAGAGATGCTTATTGTATTCGCATGCATCATGTACTTTTAGGCATGCCTTGTTTTTGACGCTTGTAAAGAGTGCAAAGCAACAACAAGAAAAAAAAATATGTCGTTACTTATGATAGTTAAAAATAGACAAACTATTTAACAATAAACACACATAATTTTGATATTAAAAATACACTCAATAATGAAATAACAATGAACATACGAGAGATATACACAGAACCAATTAATATAGTGATTATACAGAAACAAATGAGAAGAAAGATTGAAAGAAATAAAGATGGATTAACCGAGTAATCCAGAAAGAAAATGTTTCCTAATATGAACCTTGAAGGAGTCTGTAGGAGCACTAAAAAAAACCCCGCGCATTCCTAATACCTATCGGAAGTGAATTCCAGAGAGACAGACAGACAGAAACACTTTATTATGTACACCAGCAACACAGCCACAGGCACAGAGGGTAGCCACTCTGGAGTTAAGCTGGTAATAGAAAAGTTCAGAAATTTTCAGTAGGATGTCAATGGCTCGACACTATATAGCTTCTTGTCAGTGGATGCTGACTTTACATTGAGTCCATTGTCTCATTTATTCTTGTGTTTGTATCTTTGTGTCCACATCAGCGCGTAACCGAAAGTTTACACGTGACCAAATAACACGTTTTTCTGGAAACTAAAGTCTACAATAGTATCTTTGTAGTATTGTTCTTATTGTACGAATAGGTGTATGATAAAAGAAGTGTATTACGTAATTTTGTTGTTAACAGGAATCGTGGAGGTGGTCTACGAGTATCTGAATATGGTTTAACATAGATTGAATCATCCATTAAGTACCGCTAACTCAAAATGACAAAGCGAAAAATTGCCAGCCTATCGGTTTTTTATCGGATACACTTTGGAGAGTGTGCGACTGATTTGCATGATCTGATACCACCTTGCCCTTTTTTCTATCGGAATGCTCGTAGCTCGAAAAAGCGACATCGTTTCATGGTTGATGTTCCAAAGACACGAACGAAGAGATTTGACTCTACTTTTTGATAAGAACGTCTAGGCTGTGGAATACGTTGCCTGAGTGGGTTTTCCCCGATGGTTACAATCTTTGTGTCTTCAAATCGAGAGTGAATCGGTTTCTTCTAGGTAAACACGCTCCATCGTAGACCGCATCGTCGCTTAACATCAGGCGAGATGGCGGTCAAGTGTAAACCTATAAAAGTTAAAAAAAAAAAAAAAGCAACATGTACCTAAAATCTATCGAAGTCAAGTGTCAACATCCCGCACTGGGTCAGCGTGGTGGATGATGGTACTGGCACTCTCCTTGCGAGAGAAGACCCCGAGTCCCAGCTGTGGCAACATTTAGATAGATAGATAACTCTTTATTGTATAAAACAGGAAACAAATACAGTAACACACAATTATGAACTAGCGCCACAAATGGCGGCCTTATTGCTGAGAGCAATCTCTTCCAGGCAACCAACCATTTAGTGGGCTGTTTATAAATAATATTTTCCGTAAATTCTCTGAAGTGATACTTTTACTGGCTTTGTGTTTCAAATCCAATGAAATATTTTTGTACCTATTTTGGGTTGACCGCCATTTCGACTGATGTAAAACGATGAGACATCCAATGAAGCGTGCTTAGCTAAAATAAATCGATGTGTTTTGACTTGAAAACACCAAGATTGCAACTATCGAAAAAAAAAAAGGTTTTATATAGGTTAGGTTCCTTTTGGGTCCTGCGCCCTCGGCGCTAACCCGAATAGTCAGATCGGTAGTAAAGGCGACTAGCGGCCAGCTGCCATAGGTTAATTCAAAAAAAACTATCGAAAAAAGTCATTCAGGCAACGCTTTCTGCAGCCTATAAGCCTAGATGTCCGTTTATTTCCTTTGACAATACCGCTTGGCACTACTGGTAGAGTCATGGAAAATTTTACTACCAGTAGTGCCACGGGTATTTCCCCTGACACTACACTGTCGCTAGTAGTGTCACGGGAGATAATATTTCCCGTGACACTACACTGTCGCTAGTAGTGTTACCGGAGATAATATTTCCCGTGACACTACACTGTCGCTAGTAGTGTCACGGGAGATAATATTTCCCGTGACACTACACTGTCGCTAGTAGTGTTACCGGAGATAATATTTCCCGTGACACTACACTGTCGCTAGTAGTGTCACGGGAGATAATATTTCCCGTGACACTACTAGCGAAATGATGTTTCCCGTGCACGTGTGGTTATTTTTCACTGACATTTAATGGAAAAGCATAAAACCCTATTTATTTAATATAAGTAGTGCTTTGTAAAAATGTACTAAATTACGTTATTGCTGTCTTTTTAACCGACTTAAAAAAGGATGAGTTTCACAACATTTTTTCTAAGTACCTATGTGAAGCGATATCGCCTACATGGTAAACCGATTTTGATGGTTATTTGTCCTTCTCAAGTCAACGAGAAGGTTCGACCTCTTCGTTCAAGGCATTGGAACATCAACCTCAAAACAAAATCACTTTTTTGGAGAAAAAGGGCAAGGTCATATCTCTGTAAGACTGGACAAACATTTGGGACCACCCACTCAAGTATTCCGCAACCGACATGCACACATAACTGTCACATAATATCTGGCTTTCATTGTTTCTTTCTTACGACCTAGATGTGTTCAGTGGTGTGATAAAATGATAGATAGATAGATAGATAGATAGATTAACTCTTTATTGCACTTCACAAGTAAACAAAGTTACAAAAATATACAAAAACTAAGAAAGAAATAAAGTAACAATTGGCGACCTTATCGCTAAAAGCGATCTCTTCCAGGCAACCGCTGGATGGAAAAGGAGAAATGAAGAATAAGAAGACGGGGAAGTACAAACAATAAGTATGTAAAAGATATTTAGAAATCTGTATAAACGAAAATTTAAAATGCCTAAATTTACGTTAAAAAAACGTTATTACAGCTAGTTCAAAGACTACCGCTATTTTACAACTTTGTGAAATGTACAAGATTGTTATCAGCACAATATAAGTTAAATTAACGAGATAGTTTTTAAATTGTGTAGAATAACAAAAATGCATTTTTTTTTAACTTTTAAACGTTTACACTTGACCGCCTTCTCGCCTGATGTTAAACAATGATGCGGTTTACGATGGAGCATGTTTACCTAAAAGAAACCGATTCGATTTGAAGACACAAAGATTGTAACTATCGGGAAAAACCCTCTCAGGCAACGTATTCCACAGCTTTGATGTTCTTATCACAAAAGTAGAGTCAAATCTCTTTGTTCGTGTCTTTGGCACATCAACCATGAAACGATGTCGCTTTTTCGAAATAGAAATTGTGAATGTTTTATATACATATATAAATTGTATTGTTGTATACAGCGTGGCGCTTTGGTGCCGACATTAAATGAAACCACCTATAAAATATCATATTTTGACCCATTCTGTCAAATTAAATTTCAATTATCATTATTATTTACTGAGTTATTCGCAATTTTCCAAAATACCATAATAGAGCAGGCTGTATCTAAAATTTCCTGCGCAGAGGTCATTACACCGCAGCCCACAGTCCATCCGATTTATCAATTAAAAATCAGGCGAAAAGCAAATACTAAAGAAACGAGATAGGTGATGTCCTGCAACACACGTGCAAACGTACGCACGTTGTGAATGAAATGCAGACGAAAGAGAAATAATGCACACGCCTATTAACTAATGTTAAATGTAGTCTTTCTCTTTCTCTAATTTTTCACTAGTTTTGTGCTAGCCGCCGGGATGCGAAGTTGACCGTGTTGTCCCTGACACATTTCTCTAAATGGCGCGCTAAAACTTTTACTGTAAATTCTTAACTAGAGAATTTTGTAATCTAATTATTCGGGAAAAAAGACGCTTACATGTTATTTTTGTTCGTTCTTTTAGTGTAATTTATTTTTAGAGTCAGTGTCAATAAGATTAGGTTGCTTTTCGTTTTGTTTTTGTGTGACTCTGATTGTGTTGTGAATAGTTATTTAATTAGTGACGCCGAACGTACAGTGTAGTGTTTTCTGAGTGTACCTATGCACATGTGATTTTAGTCTGATAAGTCCTACAATAGGATTTTGAAAATCGACCCAGAACATGTTTTCAACCGTTTAAAGCTTGTAAGTATCCTAGCAACAATAATTCGATTTTAAACAAAATTACCTTTTCTCTCAAAGGGTTTTATTGGTTAGATTGTTTACGAAATTTAAATCGTATTGCGAGAAGTTGTTTTTATTTTATTTCTTAAGAAAGTTGTAGGTACCAACCAATTCAGCAGCTTTCACGCTAAATGCTCTTTGTTATTACCAAGTGCTGGTCTAGTCCCGCGTTTAAATCCTACGCGCACCACTGTCTTATCGAAGTCATGTGCGTAATGCTGCTAACTTAAAAACGGTGAAGAAAAACATCGTGAACAAAAAACCGACATGTACTTACCTAGAATCTTTCGAGGTCATGTTTATGTTAACCACCAACCCGCACTTGGCCAACGTGGTGGATTATGGCCTTGAGTTTTCCGTGCGAGAGAAATGCCCGAGCCCCAGCAGTGGGAACATTTGGTGGGCTTCAAAAGCAATCATTTTGTAATGTTTCGCCAAAGTTACAATAGATACCTACCAACGCATTTAAGTACCTATTTACTTTATGTTATTTTATTAGCTTTATTATTTGGTAGGTATTCGATTTATTAGTGATGAACATGCATAAAGTTGACGGGGAATCCCCGTGCCCGTTCCAAATTATCGCGCATTTGTAAGTACCTACCCCTCTCGACCGGGGCGGCGTTGCCGCGCCGTGCGCCCGCGCGCGCGCGCCGCGCAGATAGGTACTTTCGTGCGACGTTGCCAGCTTGTTTTACGAAAAGCGAACGTAAATCACGCACACATCTGACGTTGAATGAATTTAGTGCACAGGATGATTTTCATTCTATCGCATGATACAATTATTTAGTTTGTTAGAGAATAATTTTTTTCCAAAAAAGCGAATATACATTTTTCACACCTTTTGTATGATTACTGGTCAGTAACCCTACCCGTGTGTTCATTTAATGTCGGCACCAAAGCGCCACGCTGTATAAATGGATCTAAGACATCTATAAGTACTAATATTATAAAGTTGTAGAGATTATTTTATTGAACGCGCGAATCTCAGGAACTAGTGGACCGATTACAAATGTTCCTTACTAAGGGCTATATTATGTGTACCACGGGCGAAGCCGGGGCGGACCACTAGTCTAATACCCGCTTCTTACAAACCATTTCCATCCTAAGGTTGCCTGGAAGAGATCGCTATTAGCAATAAGGCCGCCGATTGTAACACTAGTTTTTATTGTTTTTCTTATCCTGTTGTATACGTGTTTTTTCTTTGTATTTGGTGTGTACAATAAAGATTATCTATCTATCTAAAATAAAAATACTTTTTGTTTTGATTTTGATAGTTCCGTTGTCAATAACCCTGCTAAGTTGCTTACGTTTACACAAAGACGTCGAATGCAAAAAAAAACAAAATTAATGCGTTTACACGATAGTGTCGCCGCTCGTCAACTGTCCTCTCTGGTGCAAATCGCGTAACGTTGCATAACCTTAGATCGTGAACTTGAAAGGCGGCGGCCGGCGCGCGGCGCGCGGCGCGCGGCGCGCGGCGCGCGGCGCGCGGGGCTCTGATTCAGCGGTAAAGTGTATTCGATTAAAACTATGAGTAGTCTGCAACGAAGTATTACAAATAGAAGCGTTATAGTCTAACAATCATGCAATAAATCACAGCGGAACTTGCACACATACACATATACCTACACTTCCATTTGTATTAATAAATAAGACGCGGAAGAAAGAGACAACATATCCAGAATATCGGTAGTTGGAAAGGAAAAGATATAGGTTTAGCAAACAGCATCATACCACAACACAATCTGCTGCCATGCTACTAATCGGGAGGTTTACCGCCGAACGAAACATGTCTTAGCTTTGATATTTCTCTCTCTTTTCTTTCCGGTTGAAATGATAGAGATCGCAATACAATGGCAAAGCGAAAGTCGATTTAGTTAGAAGGCCGATTCTCTCTTACACTCTCGTTCTAATCTGACTATATCCATCTCGCTCTATCCATTCGTAGGAATAAACAACCAAATTAAACAACAAATAATTTGAAAAATAATTACAGTGTTACTTACGCATGAAATGAAACATTTTTCTCTTTAACAGTTGCAGTATAATTTTTACAATGTCTAAAAACACAGGATGGCATTTTTCCTTCTGTTCACATCACAATGTTACCCGAAAATACCTGCAAGCGATACGGACTGCTCTCGACACTGGAGAGTGCATGACTGAGCCCGGCTAAGGTAATTACCTCGGTTTCGTCTTGCCAAAGTTTTGCTCGAGGAACTCGTCTATTAATAATAGGTCATTGGTAGTCTGCTACAATTTTACTTTTCGCTAATTTTAACCCCCGAAGAAAAAATAACAGATGATGTTGATGTTATACGAAAGTTTGAAATGTTCTTTGGCAACGTAACTTCAGAAACGAAAAAGCAAGCATTTGAAGCAAGAGAAAGCATTGTATCTTTGGCTATATAAACGTAGTGTGCAACGTTAGTCCTGTCTTATATTAGAATTCTAAGTTATAAGTTTTACCTTTAATCGACAGTCTATATGAACACTATTATAATTATAATTATACTATTACTATTATATATATATTAAGATATTGTTTTTTGTTGTTTAAGTGTTTGGAAGAGAGGCCTTTGCTCAACGTTGTAGCAATATAGGCTAATATAATAATTATAATGTTATGCATAATAAGTGTTTGTAATTTACTGGAGTGCATTACAAACCACCAGTAAATTACAAACACTAATTATTAATAAAGAGTTTCTGTCTGTCTGGCTAAAAATAGCCAAATTCCATCGTCGCCGGCCATCGCCGTAAAATTGCTAGCTTATCGGTTTAGCACTGTAGCACAATCACGTCGATATGAACGGATCAGGTTGAAATTTGAAACACAGATTATAGTCTGAAAAAATATATAGATAGATAGATACTCTTTATTGTTCACACCAAAATAAAAACAGATTTACAGACAAAGAAAAACAATAATAGCTTTAACAGGCGGCCTTATTGCTGAAAGCGATTTCTTCCAGGCAATCTTTGGGTGGAAATGGTTTTTGATATTTTTAATAGCAGGGTCTGCCAATCCAGACTACATCAGTTAAATACAAATTACGTAGATATATACGCTAACAATAGAATAAACAAAACATACATACTGATAAAATTACATGCTAATACTTACATACTTCTATGATATACTAATACATATAGGTAGGTATATAAAAATATTGTTGATACACAAATATTATTGATTTCCAACAAAAAAAATTGGTTGCCTGTAAAGTCGGTATACGGGCGAAAGTTTTTGTGACAACGACTTTGAGTGGTAAAATAATTTTACGGAAGGGACGCGTGCCTTTCACTTTTATGTCTGTCTCTCTCTCGCTCTTAGGCGGGCTAACCATGCCCGAGTGGAAGGGACGCGTGCCTCTCACTCGCTCTCGTTGTGAGCGCATAACGTGAGCGGAGCGTAACGCAGTTTCTTGAAGTGTCACCCGGCAAACCAATTTATAAGACGTTGTCACGTCAAAATATTCAAACATTACTAGCATGTTAATGACACGAGTTCTTAAGATTTTCTACTACCGTGTTCAAAGCGAAGGCTAAAAAAGGACATTCACTTGAAAAAAAAAATACGACACCCGGAAAGTTGATCATCGCACTCTGCCACACGGAATTAACTGTATCGAGCGAACGATTGCCGACATGCTTTCAGAGGTCATAATATTTAACGCTGCAACAAGTATTATATCGCATGAATAATTTTATTGAGATGCTTTATATTTATTGTATTGTAAGGAATATGTGAAGTTATAATAATTGTGACGTTTTGAATACATTCCAGTACTGTTCTAAGCGTTCTGACCGAAAGCTAGGTCCCTGACAAATTTATCTTTTTATTGCATTATATTGCATTATATCTTTGTATTGTTTTGTCAATTCTGATTTTAATTCTATTTAACCATGTAACCATGTGTGTAACCATGTTTTTGGAAATAAATTATTATTCTATTCTATAAACGTATTCTATTCTATTAAGGAAAATCTAACTCTATGCGTAGTATATGTAAACTCTTTGCATTTTAGTGAAATACTAAAGTTCGACATATATTACAATGTTCAATAATAGTTTCACAAGAATTTAGTTCCTTGAACTTAGCATACAAAGCCATGTTAATATTGAGGTAGGGAATGGAATTGAAATAATACATCGAGCGATCAGCGGGCCGGTGTACCGGCGAGCACCGCCGGGAAATCAGGCTGGCTTTATACTAAACTGTCGTCAAAATACGCGGTACAAATGCATTGCTTGCTATATTATTACCATTTATATGTCTGTATTAATAATAACGCCCAGTGCCATTTAAAACACATATTTTTTTTACCTTACTTTCTTTGTCATAGTGAATTAGCATAGTGTCATAATGTAACTTTTGAATAATCATGTTTTGGCGTTATGTGTTTTTAGCCCCGACCAAAAAAAGGGGTGTTATAAGTTTGACGTCGATGTCTGTCTGTCTGTGTCTGTCTGTCTGTGGCACCGTAGAGCTCAAACGGATGGGCCAATTTCAATGCTTTTTTTTATTTGAAAGTTAATATCCGTGCGGATGTTTTTAGCTATGTTTGGTTAATATCGATTCAAGATGGCTGCCGCAACAAAATGGCGGACAAAATATTTCTTCACAATCTGCCTCAATATGGGTATTAAATGAAAGGGCTTGACTAGTAGAATATTATACACTATAAAAAAATTAAACCCAAGATGGCCGCCACCACAAAATGGTGTTTTATATTATTTTTTTCACTACTACCTCAATATGGGTATCAAACGAAAGGGCTTGATTAGTAGAATGTTGTACAGATAACAAATCTGAGGTAGTCGGGGCTTCATATTTTTTTTTAATTTTGTTCTTGTAAGCATAACAATCTATTGTACTACATTAATTCCGACTATTGACGAGACGCATAATAGTCTTTAGGCATTTTTCATTTATTTGTTGTGCTACTACATAGACCCAGGTTACATAAGACCCAGATCCGACTGGGAGCACCTCGACTAGGCACCTAGTCTTGTCGCTACTACTAGTGTACAAAATTTGCAAAAAATTGGCAACGTCAAAAAGTACACAATTTTTCTTAGATGTACTGTCTGCTTTTCACAATGTGTTCCTTTATTTATTTATTTATTCATTAACTACTTTGAACATTATGCTAAGTTATCTTTATGCTCTTAAGGGTTATGTGTTTACAAATTGTGCTAAGTTATCTTTATGCTATAATATGGTTATGCTAGTAACAAATATGTGAAAATAGTTATGCATTTAATTATCATTAGTCCTAAAAACGTTATGCCTACTTAAATTAGTACAAAAATTGTCTCACGTAGTTCAGGTTCAAAAAAGTTTCAAATTATAAGTTTTCATTTCAATCGGCAATCCTTAGGACTGCCATTTTGTTTGCTTGCACTTTGCCACCATCTCCCCCGATGTTATGTGACGATGATGCGGTGATGAGGGGTTAACATCATCATCAGGCGAGATTGTTTTCAAGCATTCGCCTACACCAGTTAAAAAAACGACCAAGATTTATAACACGCCAGTTACAACGGATACAGCTGTAAGTATCTACATTTGTGATATTAATTTGATTATCCTCAAGCCCTTGGAAGCAGTTCCACTAATTACACCGCTGTACTGTGACTCACACTGTCGTTACAATCTTAGTCATAAAGGAGTTGGTAGATCAATCGCAATAGCTATTTTGTAATGCCTTTATAATTGACAAATCCAGCGTCCAGCGGTTACAAAACAGATAATAGATAGATAGATCATCCATTCATTATCATCTGCAGCCTGCCGACGTCCACTGCTGTACATAGGCCTCCAGCTAGATATCTAGATAGATAGATAAAAACTCTTTATTGCGACACTGCTAAGAGCAATCTATTCCAGCCAGCATAATACTAGCATCGCCCCGTGATTTTCCCCGCAGTTCTTGCCGTCCATCCGTCTAACTAGCACAGCTTTGGCTTTGCTACTGATGTTAATCGTAGTGGTAGGACTGAGCAGTTCGCCAATTTTGCCAGTAAAGTTATTCTACCGCTTAGTAGTAATGTGCGGACATTAGGTACTGTGTTCCGCTTCTAAGAACAATGAACGACGATGAATTACAGGGCCGATAATACATCTTATATCTCTCGTTAACGAGCGCAGTTCAGTGCTAGGTAATGATTCGACCTCTTCATGGGTAGCCATGTTGCTTACCATTAAGCACATGTCCTGCTTGTCTCGTCACTCTATACTATAAAAAAGCCAAATTAAATTACACAGCAATATACAACGTGTGGCGGAAAGGTCCAACAATATTTGAATAGGTCTTTCCAACAATGATGTGGACTTCAACTCCGAAGATCTCTTTCCCCTCAGCACTTTAGATCGCGAGAAACGAGTCAAAGTTTGATGTAAAATTGACCAGCTTCAACCCTAATGCTCGGCGGCGCGGCGTGCGACGACGCGCGACGGAGCGGCGCGCGGCGGCCGGCGGTCAGTGACCGCGCCGCGCCGCCGGTGATTAGGGTTGTCAAATAAAATAATAAGCAACGAATTTTTAACTTTGTATGGAAAAAAATTGTTATGCTTTTGTGTCAAATATTCACATAGGTGATTCGATATGTATGTCGGGGAGACAGATGGATCGCCCGACATCAGTGAGGGCGGATCAGCCATTTTCCGTCACGTATGCCTGATTTCTTCAGTAGCGGGTTTATTGAAACCAATACTTAATATGAATCAGCGGAGTTATATATTCCGTTTTACAATTTATTTCATACAATTTAATCACAGGCAATTAAGATGGAGATGGATTTATAAAGCAACAGATTTGTACACGAGCTCAACTGACGTTCACCCATAGAGATAGAATGGCATAGAGAATATTGTCGTGAGGATTTGTGTACTAACCTTGTTCAACCTTTTTAACTCACTTGTTAATGTCAACCTGTTACAACTTCTCAACGCCATTCCACTCCAATGTAAGCGACCGGTGTTGCCGCGTACGACCCTGTTCGAGCAATGCTCGCTCTAAATCCATATGCACTAATTGGCCCCGTCACGGCCATCCTGCTGTTCATACGTCCTCGTGTGAATCTTCATGCTCTGTTAACAATACAAATATACCCATGTGAACATAACAGCTGCAAAACGTGTACCGAAGTACAAACAAACAGAAACAATTAATTTTCTAAATGACACCGATCACCGATCAATCGCACAATCTACCGGTTCATAATGAAGATACAGAACACATCAGCTATAATATTTCCACACACCCTACTAGACACTTATCTTCTTTAATTCAATCCACCCCTCTCAATGTAATCCGATCAATTACCACACAGGGGGGCCACACAGACTCTGCCTGCAGATTGATGAACCAGGTTTACCACATACGATTGCCACATAGGCCATATAAGTTTGCCACACAGGCAGGTCATCTACATAGAATTGCCACACAGGCTTGCCACACAGGCTGGTTACCAAGAGTTGCCACACAGGCTTGCCACACAGGCTGGTTACCAAGGGTTGCCACACAGGCTTGCCACACAGGCTGGTTACCAAGGGTTGCCACACAGGCTTGCCACACAGGCTGGTTACCAAGGATTGCCACACAGGCTTTTTTTTCTCACACAAAAACTCTTATGATCACAGACATAAACACAAACACATCCTGCTCTAAAACTATCCCGAACGAATTAAAATAAAGCGCTTAGTGTAAGCCCACATATCGTTTCAAAGCAGCAAATACTAGTGAAATGTTATTAAACGCAATGCCTAGCAGTGTAAGATGGTTAATGGTGTTCTTACCTGACGAGATTTCCAAAGCCTGATTTAACTCCAAGGGAACGGTACATTCAGGCATTGCTCGGAGACGTTCATGAGCGTATTTGTATGTGCGATTTGAGTTCATTGCCTTCAAACAATATCTATCGCCATCCAGCAATTCGATCACCTTGTACGGGCCCTTGAACTTTGCATCAAGTTTGGTCTGATTTCTTTCGTGATTCTCTATTAAAACATAATCACCAAGGGAAAACTTCTTAATTTTGGCTTTACTTTTATCAAACTTCGCCTTTTCGCTCAAGGCGCTGGAGTTTATTGCTTCAGCGGCGCGTTCTCTAACTATTTCTAAATTTGTATCCGATATATCGTCCAACGTCATTAAGTTTAGAGGTCTAGCTACTCTTCCTATCAAAAGCTCTAATGGGCTTGCTCTTGTGACACGGTTTTCGGTACAGTTAAGAGCAAGCTGAACATCGGGCAAAGCGCTTTGCCACGACTGATTATTACCCGTTTCAACCGCGGTTAACATATTTTTAGAGTGGACATAATTCTTTCTACCTGACCGTTAGCGCGGCTGGTCCCGGTAGCAATCAAATGCAATTTAATATTGTGGTTACTACAAAAATCCTTGAACTCTTTACTAGCAAAACAGCGCCCTTGATCTGCGATTATACGAGTCGGCGCTCCGAATAGAGAAAGGCTAGCTTTTAGAGCTTTTATAGCGCTAATAGAGTCAATATTACGTGAATGATGGAGATGCACATACTTTGTAAAAGCGTCAATACTAACGAACACGTATTCTTTGTTATCTTGTTTGCCACTGAGTTTACCAGTGGCATCCATGTGTATGGCATGCCATGGTATCGAGACTTTTGGTATGGGATGCAACTCTGATTGTATCTTTCCGGAATGAGACTTGGAGACTCTACATGTAATACAATTGTCGACGAACTTTCTGACGTATTTGTTCATGTTTGGGAACCAATAGTGACAATAGGTCTTTTCGAGGGTCTTTTCCCAGCCCAAATGCATAATACTCTCGTGAACGTGATTTATTATAGCCCACTGAAATGCTCTTGGTACGATTGGTAAGCAAGCATTTCTATTATTCCGTTGAATTTTCCTGTGTAGTACGCCACCTCTAACTTCGTAAGTAGAAGCGATATCTCTCGCGAGTTCTCCAGATTGTAACTTATTAACAAGAGATGATATCTCACCGTCCTTTTCTTGTTCCGCTTGCAGCCAGGAACTCGATATTTGGGTCAAATTAATACGCTTTGGTTCTACTTTCACAATTGGCTCAGAGGAAACTGGGTTTCGAGATAAAAAGTCGACATGCCCCATGTGTTTTCCTTGACGATATTCAATATCGAAATCGAAAGATTGTAAATAGCACCACCACCGGTGCACGCGTGGCGTGAGGTCAACTTTTGATTTCGAAGCCTTGACCGCGTTGCAGTCTGTAACCACTACGAACTTTTTACCCTGTAAATAATGTCGAAAGTGCTTTATGGCATTAACCACTGCTAGGGTCTCTAGCTCGTACGAGTGATATTTAGATTCTGCTAAGCTGGTCCGACGACTATAGTACTCGATCACCCTCATCTTACCATCAACACGTTGCATTAACATAGCACCATAGCCATCGGCACTAGCATCTGTATGGAGCTCTGCAGGAAGATTTGGATCGAATATGGTAAGTACCGGGCAATCTGTCAACGTTTTTATTATGTTTTGGCGGATTTTTTCAAAAGCTGGCAACCACTCTATTTTACCCTTACCGGATGTTAGCTTATACAGAGGAGCAAACTTTAGCGAGAAATCAGGGATGAATTGTCTAAAGTACGAAGCTAACCCTATCAACTGACGGAGTTGCGTCACAGTCTGTGGAGGCTGAGTTTGGGTGAGGGCTTGAACTTTTCGAGGATTAGGCCGTATTTCTCCAGCTGACACTTCATATCCCAGAAACTCTACTCTTGTTTTAAGAAATTTGCATTTTTTAACGTTGAAGGAGAATCCGGCATCCGTTAATGCCTTCAGCACCAAGCGCAGTCTCTCGAGCCCTTCTTCAATACTTGGTGATGGTATGATGACGTCATCAAGGTATACTACAGCAAAAGATTCTGTTAGAGGCCCTAACGCTTTATTAATAGCTCTTTGGTAGACAGCAGGAGCATTCCGCAACCCAAATGGCATTGAAAGGTACTCATATTGTCCGTCGGGTGTGACAAACGCAGTACGTTCTATAGAGTCGTCTGCTAACGGCAATTGGTGGTACCCACTTGCCATATCAAGACACGAGAAATACTGTGCCCCAACCAAGCGTTGAATCTGGTCGGCAATCAGAGGTAATGGGTACCTGTCGGGAATCGTGTTACTATTCAATTGACGATAATCAACACACAGTCGGTGAGAGCCGTCCTTTTTCTGTACAAGTAAAGCTGGACTTGCAAAAGGTGAATTGCTCGGACGTATAATACCGGCGTCTAAAAGTTCTCTAACCTTTCCACGAACGATTTCACGCTCACTCGGACTGAGTCGGTAAGGTCTACGTTGCACTAATAAATTAGGGTCAATTAATTTTATTTTTAGTTGACCTGTAGTGACTCTACTCGTAGGAGTACCTTCTACAAAAAAATGAGCATGTCGATTTAACAATAGCCGCAATTTATCCTGATGAGGTGTGGGTATGTCACATTGAATTAACTCTAACTTTTGTGTTTTTGCCTCTACATCGCACACACGTACCGCTTTATTTTCTTTTAGCACGAGTTTGTTTTCAGAAACTTCCATTGAAAAACCTAGGAGCAACAAATCGCGGCCTATCATGATATCATATTGAATACTGTCGTTAGGCACCACGTAAAACAACAAGGGCACTGAAAACCCCTGAATAAGTACTGACGCAGATAATTGAATATTACAATTCACGTCAGCGCCACCGATACCTACCAGTCTCACTGAATTACATGATCGAACGCCGCAGAAACGTTCTACATTACTTTGTTTTATTAGAGAACACTCCGAACCAGAATCAAAACAATATGAAAATTGCTCACCGGAATTTACGAGATAATCGAACGCTGGTTGGACAGAACAAGCGTTCACTCGACGTTCCACTCGAGTGTCGCTATGTTCTCTTTCTTTCTTCATGCATTTCGACGCGATATGTCCAACTTCTCCGCAGTAGTAGCAGGTGGGCGCCGTCGCTTTATTTTGCTGCTGCATTTCATCACTCACATGTTTTTGTCCGGTTGTACCTGCGATAGGAGCTGAAGACTTAAAAGAACTGTTGACGGTGGAGTCGCGGCTTAGTTTGGATTTACATTCCACCGCAATATGACCTAATTTTCCACAAGTATAACATTTCTTCAATCCTGCGAGCCTCGGTCTTTTCACTTCTGAGTAACCAAATTTGTCTTGGATGGGTGCCTCCCTTTTTCGATAAGTATAGGTCATCAGTTCTTGTTGTAGCTTAGTGCGGGTACTTATGTCATGTGTACAAGCGAGCTGGTGCAATCGAGGTTCCATTTTGGCTACATGTGATAAAGTTACGGCTATGGCGATTTGGTCTTTGGACATTTCACTCCATTGATTCGTTAGAGTATTTAATACACGATTAGAATATGCTGCCAAACATTCTCCGTCCTTTGGTTTGCCGTTTAGAAGGCGATACAACATGGCCGCGGGTGTCTCGACGATATCAAAACGCGCCAGCAACAGTTCCTTTAATTGAGGCCATGTAATGCCAGCGAAGCTATGTTGTGTTAACCATGTAGCTGCGCTACCCTTTACGGCCTTGCTTATTGCTAGAATAAGTTTACTTCCACTTAGTAGACTTTCATCCATGCACAAATCCACGGTTCTGCACCACGCACGGATATCGTGATCAGGCGAATCAGGGTTAAATTCCGGAAACGTAATCCAATTACTTTCATTATGACTTGGTTCTTTAAGGGCAGCAATTAATTCGCGTATCGTGCGTTGCTGCATGCCCAATAACATCTGCCACCCGTCATGATCGAGATTACTTTTAATATTACTCTGACCTGCATCTTGTTGGTGTGGACGTTGTCGGGATCCCACTTCTGATGTCGGGGAGACAGATGGATCGCCCGACATCAGTGAGGGCGGATCAGCCATTTTCCGTCACGTATGCCTGATTTCTTCAGTAGCGGGTTTATTGAAACCAATACTTAATATGAATCAGCGGAGTTATATATTCCGTTTTACAATTTATTTCATACAATTTAATCACAGGCAATTAAGATGGAGATGGATTTATAAAGCAACAGATTTGTACACGAGCTCAACTGACGTTCACCCATAGAGATAGAATGGCATAGAGAATATTGTCGTGAGGATTTGTGTACTAACCTTGTTCAACCTTTTTAACTCACTTGTTAATGTCAACCTGTTACAACTTCTCAACGCCATTCCACTCCAATGTAAGCGACCGGTGTTGCCGCGTACGACCCTGTTCGAGCAATGCTCGCTCTAAATCCATATGCACTAATTGGCCCCGTCATGTATATTATATACTTTTTTTAGTTTTATCATTCTCTTATTTTAGAAGTTACAGGGGGAGGGGACACATATTATCGCTTTGGAAGTGTCGTTCGCGCAAACTATTCAGTGTAGAAAAAAATATATATTAGAAACTTCAACATCATTTGAAAGACCTATCCATAGACACCCGACAGGTATAGCTTTGATAAAAAAATTTTTTTTAGATTCATTTCTAAGTCCCATACTTAACTCCCAAAATTAATTGTTTTTTTAATACTTTTTTTGTAAAAATCTTAATGCGGTTCATAGAATACTCTAATAATCTACTTACCAAGTTTAAACTGTGTGTAGTTATACTACTTAATACTTATAGATTCTCGAGTGGCGACCACTAACCGGGAGACGCAGTGTTGGTCGACCTCCAACCCCCTAGATGGACAGATGACCTCACAAAAGTCGCTGGAAACCGCTGGTTGCAAGTTGCGCAGAACCGTTCGTTGTGGAAATCTAGGGGGAGGCCTATGTTCAGCAGTGGACGTCTTGCGGTTGATGATGATGATGACATAGTTCTTATAATTTCGGCAAAAAGTGGCATTGACATACGGACGGACAGACTGACAGACCCTTATAGATTTGTCATGTACAGACATGTACAGACATGACAAATCTATAAGGGTCTGTCATGTCATGTCATGTCTGTACATGACAAATCTATAAGGGTGTCATTTTTACGTTTTACGGAACCCTAAAAAACAGTGCATCTTAATTTATTGTTTCAAAATCTCCCTCGGGCTTTTGCATAAATAAAAGGTCGGATCTTGTGAACTTTAAATTGACTTTTAAAACACACTCGGTTATTTTTTATTCCTTTTTTCGTTTTAATATTGTTTAGTGAACAAAAAATTCTGAAAAGACACGTAGCATTTCTGAAGAGCATAAGCATCTTGCACACTAACCCGATAAATATAAAAATTGCAGATAACTAGTTCATGTATTAGTGGCGAACTTACAATTGATAAATGAGGATTTATCAAAAAAATAGAATTGTGCCAAATTTACACACATTTGTTTTTGTGGTGAATCGCCTATAACCCATTATGTTTGAGGTTAAAGTGTTTTACAAATCTTTATTTAGTTTGACGTGTACAGATGTGTGTTATCAAGTCTTGCAAATTAAATATTAAAGAGTTTATATAATAAGTAAACTCTTTGTTAAATATGATACATTTCCCGATACCCGACTGAATTGAAATTTTGCATAAATGTGTCAATCATGACTCTGTTTAAAACCTAAATATCAAAGAATATTCGCAAGAGGCTGATTAAGATCTACATCTGGAGTATTGCATTGTATGGCAGCGAAACGTGGACCATGACTCAAAGGGATAGGGAAATATTAGAGGCATTCGAAATGTGGTGTTGGAGGAGAATGGAGAGAATCAGCTGGAAGGAAATGAAGAGCAATGAAGAGGTTTTGAAGATGGTAGAGGAGAAAAGAACATTAATAGAAACAATAGAAGAGGGAAGATGTTGGGACATCTGATTCGACACGACAACTTCATTAGAACAATAATGGAAGGTAAATTAGAAGGGAGGAGGAAGAGAGGTAGACCTAGGAGAAGTTACATGAATCAAGTGAAGGAGAAGATAAATGTAGTGTCGTATCAGGAAGTCAAGGAGAAGGCGGAGTGTAGAAGTACATGAAAAGAACTCCACCGACAAGAGCGTCGCTCTTAAATTATGAATGAATGTGTAAATCAGGTGAACAAACAATTTTATGGTGGGATAGTGCTGATTTATGATGAAGCTAGAAGGTGGCCAAAGGACCACTGAAATGAAACGACCTCATGGAGTTTAGGTTCATTTGAATTGTCTTGACAAGTAGTTTGTCATTACATTTTTGGCTAATCTTTTTTTAACGGGATTTTCACTTTCAGATGGCTAACATTACAAGGAGTGATTGGGGCTACTTTTATTTTAAAAACATGAAATAGAGTTTAAAATAAACAAAGATAACAATCAATATTTTAGGTAATAGTTAGACGCCACTAGTTTATGAAATCCTAGTAGGATTTTGCTTCCAGTTCTTAAAGCCTTATATCCGTAGTCAAAGTGGAAAACGTTCTTAGATCGAGCAATAGACACGTCTCTTTATTGTCAAGTACATGAACAATGGCCCACAACGGTTCACAATGGCCCGCAACGGCCCACAATGGCCCACAATGGCCCAAACGTCTCGCGTCAAATATTGAATCTCCAACGAGGTTCTTTCAGACACGTTAATAGGTCACCTTATTTGATCCTTCAAAGAGGGATTTCTATAAATCATTCTGTATTGTTAATTTCATAATTTAAAGACCAAATAATAACGTTACAAAGGTTAACCTAGATAGCTAACGTTCCAGAACTTCTATGATAAGCTAACCATTCGACTTTTTGACGACCATTTTTTAAACGTGTTTTTATTAAAATTGTATATTATTTTAATTAGATTTACTATATTCCTGGGTAATATAAATTAAAGATAATTATTACATAAATTAATATTTATTTAGCTTTTAGGTACCAAATCACAAATCTTAATGGGCACTTGTTTCTTTGAGGTCAATAAGGCACTAAATCTTACAATGACTAAATTAGGACCAATTTTTTTAAAAACGTTTTCTGTTTCTTTTGTTAATAAAACTAACAGCTTAAAATTAACCGTAAGTATAAATTTACTTAGATTTTTTCGACACAAGTTGGGCAAAAGTCGACTGTATATTCACCTCTGTAAACTCTGTGTTCTCTCAAATGGAAACTCTGGAATTATTACAGTGATTCTTCGATGTCAAAATGACGATTATGCAGTAGGTATCTCAAAAATAAAAGTACTTACCGGCTAAACGCGACCACCACGCGACGTAGTCTAGCCGTCGCTTAGTTGGCTCGAATCAGCGAATGTGTAGGTAAAACCATTAAAAAGGGATAGAGAGATATTTATTAGATGCTCCTCATTTTGACGAACGTTAGCTATCTAGGGTAACAATACTAAAAAGTAATTTAAAAGAGATCGCATTATGAGCTCAAAATGTTTTGACTAACTACTAATATTATAATTACGACTGGCCTCGTGGCTTAGTGAGTAGTAACTCTGTAGTAGTAAGTAGTTTTTTTATCGCGGAGAAACGATGGGAACTAGAACTGCACGGGTAAGACGTGGGTAAGACCAAACAACGCTGCGAAGACGCTGCTCACTTTATACCAAGCATAGAATCGATTTTGTACGAACCACTCAAATACATACCTACTAAAGCATGGACGTATAAAAAAGTCGGTCGTATTCGCGCTAAAACAAAAACTGTGTCTATCGAGTCGGCCACATAATATGCACGTCTGCGTTGTTACATACAGGTTGACCCGCACACATCAGTGGGCCAAAACACGCGCTACTTGTGTATATGTGTGTGTGTCAGGCAGTGACAATCTGACAATGCACACGTGCCAATGTGGTCGACTCTAGTGGCACAGTTTTTGTTTAGCGAGACTACGTCCGACTTTTTTATACGTCCATGTACTAAAGGTAAGAAATCCTAAGTTTAGAATAATAAAGTCTATACAAAACTGTCTGAATTTACGAATTTTATTTCACAAATTCAACCTCGCCCGTGAAAGCTTTTCGACAAAACTTTAAAGCCCATCTAAGATCGTTTAAAAGTTCCTAACTAAAGGTTGCCGCTTAAAACTTGCAAATCACCTCACCTTAACCTCTCTAATCGTGTGTACCCGCATCGAGTGTTCCTACTCGATGTTGTTCATTCATAATTTAAGAGCGACGCTCTTGTCGGTGGAGTTCCTTCATGTACTTCTACACTCCGCCTTCTCCTTGACTTCCTGATACGACACTACATTTATCTTCTCCTTCACTTGGTTTATGTAACTTCTCCTAGGTCTACCTCTCTTCCTCTTCCCTTCTAATTTACCTTACATTATTGTTCTCGTCGACTCGATGTTGTACGTAACAAAATTTATTTGTAGTGGAAGTGGGGAAGTACGAATCTTTGGCAGTTGTTCTACCGCCAGTATTAATGTGAAAACATTACTGTGTTCCAGTAAAGGGCAATGTTTCCAGAGAATTTACGGGGCATAGAGATAAAACAACTTATAACCCTGGATGATGAGCCCAGTGCAGTGCTAGGTAATGATTTCGGCTCTTCAAGTTCTAATAGTTTCTTGTCACTGTGCTGTTATGGGCAGGCATGTTGCGTGCAGGCTGCCTGCTTGTCTCGTCACTCTATATGACAAGAAATTGTCTCTACTGTCTGCCCAAATCTTGGCTAGCGCAGTAAACGTAGGGGCCTACTATCCTACTATTGGCGCAGGGCCAATAGAACTAATTTAGTTCACAGTATCCTGACTTATTTTCCCACGGTTGTTTAAAGGCGTGGCAGCGATCTAGTACATGCTTATTAATCTGCCGCTATCATTTAATTCTGCAAGAACCTAACATTACCTTGAATCGTGAGATGTTTTATTTCGATCAGCCTAGTTCCATAACTAAGCCATCATACCATCGTAGCGTAGTGGGCAGAATGTCCAATTTCATCATTATGACGTTTGAGTCTCGTTTGTACTTTTTAGTTTTTTTTTCATGTGCAGATATACAATCTGATATCTGATGTCATCTGGCTTTAACAGTGAAGGAGAACCATCGTGAGGAAACTGGCGTGTTCTAAAAAATACTTCTTTCGAAGAGATGCGTCATCCGCTAAGATAGATATGTAGATACACTTTATTGAACACACCAAAAAATAATTAAAAACTAGAAGCAATTTATAAACTTAAAGCTAGTGCAACAATAGGCGGCCTTATCGCTAACAGCAATCTTTTCAGACAACCTTAGGGTGTAAAAGGAAAAAAGGAATAACATAATAATGTTATGAGACAGGGTGGGCCATTAAAATGGAAAGTAATTAACAAAAAAAAAACAATGAATTAACAAATATTCTACTTAAATATACTTATATTTATATAAGCTATATAGCTATATGGGGCTCGGAGACGGGCAAGCCGCTGCCGATGCAAGTTTGCGAAAGAATTTGTGTTCCGGTTTGAAGGGCAATGTTTCCAGAAAAATTACAGAGCTTAGAGATTTAACATCTTAGATCTCTGGGTGATGAGCGCAGTGCAGTGCTAGGTAATGATTTGGTTTTTTCATGTTCCAATAGCTGCGTGTCACTGTGCTGTTATGTGGCAGGCATGTTGCTTACCATCAGGCACATGTCCTGTTCGTCTGGTCACTTCTTATTAAAAATAAAAAAGGGATTTGTGAGGAACCTCGTGGAACCTCAAAGTGTGGAAATTGTAGTCAGTACAATATACGTTCACGTTTATTTTTTAACTTTTATTTATAGGTTTAACTTGACCGCCATCTCGCCTGATGTTAAGCGACGATGCGGTCTACGATGGAGCGTGTTTACCTAGAAGAAACCGATTCACTCTCGATTTGAAGACACCAAAATTATAACTATTTGGAAAAACCCACTCAGGCAATTCATTTCACAGCCTAGACGTTCTTATCACAAACGTAGAGTCAAACCTCTTCGAGTTACGAGAAGTACGATAGAAAAAAGGGCAAGGTGGTATTAGAACATGCAGTTCAGTTGCAGACTCTCCGAAGTGTATCTGATTAAAGCCGGTAAGTTAGCAATTTTGGGGATATGTTCAAGATTTTGAAGTCTTTTTCGCACTAGAGTGTCATTGCGCCTTTTGGCACGCCTCTCGATCGATTCCAAAGCCTGAAACTGATACTTAGCCGATCCGTCCCAAAGGTGCGAACAGTACTCCATACAAGAGCGAATCTGTGCTTTGTATAACAAAAGCAATTGTTCAGATTTGAAGTACTTTCACACCTTTGAGAGTACACCTAGTTTTTTGGCAGCAAATTTTGCTTTGGAATCGATATAGGTACGTAATTTTTTTTTTAACGTGAACTGGTGTCACGTCTGTCATAACCCAACCTTCTCTGCCCAGCATGGAAAGACATGAGTGATTTTATTCGATGGAGTTATAATGTGTATGAAATGCATTTCATCCACATTAAGAAAATGAAATATCCACCAATATTGTATGTCTATTAATTTATTAAGCCATATGTAGTATTTTTAAACTTCAAAAAAAGAAAAAAGGCTTACAATTAATTCGGTTGCGTGTTTGTTTGTTTGTTACGCGAATGTTCCGCTATTTATGAATCGATTTTGATGATTTTTTTTTTAGAAAATACTTCGGGGGTGGTCGAAAAATTAGGTAAATTTTATCGAAATCAGTGTGGCGGTTATAGAAATATGGACAAAAATACAACATGTGCAAAATTTAGCTGGAAGACGTAGCGATAGCTTCATAAGAAATCTAGTCGAGTATCTGATTAATGGAGGCCAGCGTGGTGGATTATGGCCTTATCTCTCTCCTTGTGAGATAAGGCCCCGAGCCCCAGCTGTGGGAGCATTTAACGGGCTGCTAAATGTACCATGTGTTTTATATTTATTCTGTCTGATTCATTAAGGCCGTTTTTCGTTTCTTTTCGGAGAAAATATATTATTACTGTGAACATGAGTTAATTAGTTATTCGACAAACTTTTCTCAAATGAATCTCCAAACTATAAATCGACGTAGCTCGTAGGTATAAAACACAAAGTCCAAGATGATGGATGTGGTGATACTGACAGGTGACAAATGAGCTCGCAAGAATGCGCGCAGCAACTATGTACAAAGGTCACAATTATATTTGCTCTTTTGAAACTCGAAGGCGCAAAACTGTAATGATAATGTAACGAACTATTTTGCTAAAAAAAAGCGACATCATTTCATGACGGACGTTCCAAATAATAAATGTATATTATATTGTACACACTAAAAACAAACACAGGATTTCATACAGAAAAATAATAAATTTTATTCGTTGAACTCTAGAAAAAATATATTTTCACACATTTTGTCGAAAATAGTTTTTGGTAGAGATATTAATTAAATAAATTAATACAATTCATTTATTTCGAGGTTCAAATGACTCATATTCGTAATTATATTCTATAATATCACATCTAATCCATATATCTAATAATATCATATTCGTAATTCGTAATTGTTTTATTTCAATTTTGGCTAAAATAAAATTGTTCACATAATGAGTTCAAAACAGATTTTTTATGGAATGCATTTCGGCAAGTGCAATCGTGCACACGCTGCTTTTATTACCATGTTCCCTTTTTTTCTATCTACTGGTAGCTCGAAGAAACAACATTGCTATAAGATTACGTCTCAAAGACAGAGAAGTTTGTCCCTTCTTTCGGAATCAAAATTTAAACTGCAACACATTAACTGACTCACCTAAATGTGTACCTATTATCTAGTATCTTCAAGTCGAGAGTGAATCGGTTTCTTTTAAATAAACGCGTTTCCATTATAGACCGTATCGTCGCCCAACAGGCAAGATAGGGATCAAATTAATGCAGAATAATATTTTGTCTAGCTGTGCATATAAATGTAGGCTGTAACCTTGACAAAATCTATGGTGAAAGACGCAAAACATATAAAACAAGTTCACTTCTTACTTAAAAATATAAAGGTTCAATCCATTGGAGAACACATTCCGATCCATTATCATGGTGTGTGATCAAACTACACTTAAAAATGACTACAACTATAACTACTTAAGGGTGTTTTTTCTGTAGTCAGCTCAACTAAGACAGAAGAGTACAAAGACGGTCTATATAGTTTGGAAATGCTGAAACCATACAATCAAAAAGTTGGATACGAGTACCTATATCCTTTCTTAGGCTATTTGAGAATTAGGTATAATCTGTATCACATTTACTTGATATGATACATTACTAGACGTAGAGATATTAGCACATTGCATTGTTAATTTTACTGTCAGTGTCTTGCAGTTCTAGTTCTCAGTCCTTTTACTTTTCAGCTTAAAAAGTAGTCTATGTGCTATTCCAGTATAGGCATATAGGCATAGACATATACGTAACAATCTAACTGTTCCAAAAAAAAACACCGGTAGCACTCCGGCACTTCAATTATATTGAAGTTTTCACTTCTGCCGGCACTCCCGGAGTGCTACCGGTGTTTTTTTTTGGAATAGTTGTGTTTAATTATAAGTATGAAAGTACCACAGATTTCTAAACAGATGAAACCTTCGTGAACGACACTGTGAGGCCAGTCATTAGTTATGTATGCGTGACAGCTCTCACCGACGTTGTCAAATTACTCACGTTGGTGTGCATTTAATGTTCCCAGTCTTAAGAAAAAAGTCCCACTATTGTTGTCTTAAGCTTTGGAAATTTTCACGTATAATAAACACATAAAACATTATTTTAAAATAATTTATTATTACACCGATAATACATAATGCAAGGATTTCTTGTTAAAATTAAAACAAGAAATCTTATTTCCATTTTATGAAGTTAAGAATTTTGATTTTACAAGCAACCAAAAATCAACTTGAATCAAAAATATTAATTAGTATGATTTGCTCGCTTAGATAGTTTAAACAAAAACCAAAACAATCATCTTTATACCAAAACAAGTTTTGATAAAATGCATATGGGCTACCTAGTTAACTTTCGGGAGCGCGAGAAACTGTTTTTAAAAACTAAATTTAAAGTTAAATTAAAACTAAATACGTCTAGACGAGCCGAAGAGTTTATTCAGACTGCCTTTGCTTATTACAATTAGCCTTAAAGAGAACTTAAAATCTAACCCAGACGCAACTATGCATTTCTGGGTGGCATGGCGTGATGTCGCCTGATCCTGCGTAGGCGCAAACGCTAGGTCAGCAACTTATGCAGGTTCGCGGGAACATAACGCCTTCCCCTCAGACCCGAAGTTATTGGAAAAGGATTTTCCATATAACTTCGCTTCTACATTTTCCTTATCCTATTTATGTTATTATATGTACTATACTCTAACTTAATACTAATGTTGTCTCTACAATACGCAATTCCAATACTTGAAAAGGGTGAGTAGAGGCAACGAGCTTATATTTAATTTAAGTACTATGTAGTAAAATTGGATTTGCGTTCACATTTTCAGGGTCGTTTACATTAGAATTGATTTTACATAATTTTCGAACAAGTGGTATAAACTTTTTCCAAATGAGGTACGCCAAGCATGACGATAACACTAAATAGAGAACACTTGTGGCTATGCCAAGGCTTTTCACTTCACTTAAATTTGGAACACTTTTCACACTCTTTTTAAAAGGTAGTTGAGATGCTGCACTTCGTCTAGGTTGATATCTTGCAGGTCTATAGGTTCGGCTTCTTCTGTGGTATTATCTGGTAAGGCAGGTAAGTTTACAATAGGTAAATGGCTGTACGAATTTCCCAATTCACGGAAATGGTTCGCTCGTAAACGAAGAGCATCAATTATAACATCACATGGTTTTGGATTGTAATGAGGTATGCCCTCTCAATGGCTCTTGGGTGACGTCATCGTCACATTTTTGGGTAAGTACTTTTGTATATTTGGAGAATATAATCCAGCTGTTATCAGAAATTCTCTGGACCTTTAAATCTTCTGTAGTAATTCGGTGTGCAACACATTTTGAGGGG
This sequence comes from Ectropis grisescens, assembly GCA_017562165.1. Taxonomy (NCBI): domain Eukaryota; kingdom Metazoa; phylum Arthropoda; class Insecta; order Lepidoptera; family Geometridae; genus Ectropis; species Ectropis grisescens. The sequence goes on along the minus strand of CM029784.1, from coordinate 25,620,954 downwards.
TGTTGTTGGTACTGCATCAATTGTTCAACGCAGGTTTCTCTGGAGTAGGGGGCAATGTCGTTCTCGGAGCACAAATATTCCTTGGCAGTTATCTCCTTGCATTTTTGGGCAATTGGGCGATATCTTTTCTCATCCTGGAGTAAATAAGGATATTGGGGAATAATGGTGAAGGTATCGGTAGTAGAGTGGTTGAGCATGGGTAATGGGTACAATTTATAATATACATAGCATTCCTGTTCTACAAGTGGTACATCTATAATAAATCTTATGTTACTATCCTTAAGGTAAGTTTTGACAGAAAATGTTTCCTCTAAATTAATTAAATTCTGGTCATTTACTGGATACATGAGGTTGCCGTATGTACTTATATCTTTCAACAATTTTAGGATTTCTACAGAGTCTATTACAGTTTTATGTAGTACTGAAACCTTGCTGAGGGCTAAAGCCGTCTGTACATCGCTGAGTTTTGTCGAAATAGAGCGGAAGTTACTTATAAAAGATTGAATACATTTATAATGTGGAAAATTACAAAGTCATCATTATCTCTAGATTTTATAAATTGTTCTATTTTGTTAACTCTGTCGTTCAATATTTTTGTATTTTCGTTTACCATTTTAGACGAGTTTACTATATGATCCAGCATTTCAGAAATAATAGTAATTTTACTAGAAATGGCTTGCTCACGGGTTTTAGTGTCCGTTATCAGTTGTTCGAAATGGATGGCGTCGTCATTGTCTAGATTTCCTGTTATTACTTTAATTAAGGAACCTAGAGGGTCAATAAGGCCACGTTTTACCCGCTTAGTTGGCCTTAGTTGCCCTAATTTCTCTACAGCCTCGTCGCGGATGTAGTTTATTTGGGACTGGAAGTCTTTTAAGTTACTGACAAGGGAAGAAGCATTTTTAGAAGACGATAGTTTGGCACAAAATTTAGAATACTGTTGCGAATTGAACTGTAAATCGGATGCTATGCCTTTCAGACCTATGGTTTTATTATAGACCAGCTGTCGTACTGTACAAAAGCATGGCCTTGTTTTACTGGGAGAAGACCTGGGTTTTCATTTACTTCTTGAAGTTGTAGGCCCTGGCTCAGGAACCCTCGGGTTTGCATCATCCATATCACCACCGCCAGGAGGGGGCGCCACCTGCGGAGGGCGTTTTATATTTTTAACTGGGACTTTAGTTTCTCTATTTCGGACTTTTATAGGTAGTATATTACGTTCCACCTCACCACATACTATTGCTTTTTGATATTTTGGCTTATCTTTAGATTGTCGTTTGTTAACCGCATTTGCGTATAGAGTTTGACCCTCTTGGAACTGTGGTCCTATCTCGTGAAGGTTCTCGGGGTACACTTCAGTAACTAGGGTTGTAGGCGTTTGGATTTTTGAGTCGAGTTCTCGAAAGTTAAGGATTGCGTCACCTTTTTCAATGTCTTCGGGTGAATTTACAACGGTGTCTCTACGGGTGCTACAGGCTTAAATGAGTTTTCTTGGTTGTTCCAAATCGGGATTTTAGTGTATTGTGTTTCTAATGTTTTGTTATTTGGGTCTATTATAGCTTTCAATTTTACTAACAAATCCCAACCAATGACTCCGTCATACTCTGGGTCGACGTCGTAGATGTAGAATTTGTGGTGCATGTCTTGGTTGAAGGTCTTGAAAAGTGGTATTTGGGCTACTTCTGTGTGCGAACTAGACCTATGCGTACTTTTTATTTGGAAGGGTTCACACCTCTTGTACTGGGGGGTAGTAAATATCTGCTTTAGCTGGGCTGATGATGCACTTGTTACTGCCAGAGTCTATAATGAATTTGCTGTTAATTTCTGGAATTTTAATGTATGGTAATTTACGAGTCGCGTTGTAATTTAACTCTACACTCTCTGGAGTTTCCTGGGTTACTTCAATTAGAAAACTTCCTACGTTGTCGTAATCCTGAGTCTCTGTAATTTCTTGTTGATACTCGAGGGTAGGGTCTTCGTAATAATAATTTTGATTTTCTTGGTAGTTGCTCTCATTGAACTCATACGGGCGGTCTGATAGTGGGCGTTCCTCTGTCACCATTTCGTTTAATGGCACCCTTGGTGCTACGGGGGCAGTTCTCATTGTAACATCGCTGGGGTAAGCTTGAGGGTGACGATAGCCTTGGGGCTGTGGAGCTTTATAACCGAATTGTCCCGGCTGTGGTCTAAATCCGAACTGATGTTGTACTGGGGGGTCTGTAGCCCATCTGTTGTTGGGCAGGATGCTTATAGCCAAATTGCTGCTGAACCGCTGGCTTATAGCCAAATTGACCGGGCTGTGGTCTAAAACCTAAGGGTTGTGGGGTCGGAGGCCTATACCCAAACTGCTGTTGTGGTGTAGGTGGTTTGTACCGGATTGATTTTGTGGCACTAATGGCCTAGCTAGCATGGGTTGTATAGCATTCGGTCTGACTCCAAAATACGGGGGTCGGAAGTTATTATTTGGGGGTTGCATTATTGCCTGAAAGGCTTGAGGCTTCTGATCCAGCATGGGTGGTTTGGGTGCCTGGTTGTGAAGCAACCTGGACCTCATTAGATACTGCTCGTGAAAATTAACTTCATCCATCACAGTTTTTAGGGCCTCTTCTAAACTGGTAGGGCTCTTTAGTCTTACTATTCTCACTAGGTGTTCCGGCAAATTATATAGGAAAACATTGAGAGCTGTATTATTATGGATGATGGCCTTTGCATGTTTAACTTCATTGGAATTAGTGACATTAGTGTTAATTTTGGAAATTAAAATGGCTCTTACATCCTGAATGCGGCTACAAAAATCAAGGTATGACTCATTCGATTTAATTTTAATGACTCCAACTCTATGGCTACACACTCTTCGCTTCTATGATCTCCGAAATGCTGAATTAGTAGTGTTTTGAAATCGTCATAACTTTCAAAATCACCCTTTCACTGATAAGGGCGGCGGTTCTACCTATGGCTCTACTAGTTATTGTCTGCATTATATATTCGTTGCGTTGAGCAACGCCTTGAAATTGTCTGATAACCTACTCGCATTTTCTGAGGAAAATGCGAGCATTTTAGTTTCTCCGTCAAATTCGGGGATGAGCTTAAGCATGTCGCGCAACAGGGGCGGCGCTATTTCGTTAAGCTCAGTCATTTTGCTGTTAAACAGTTTCTACTTATACTATTTATATACTTCCTTACTTAATTAATAGTGCAATTCTAGTCCCCGTTTAAATTATGTTATAACCTAGAGTACTTTTGTGTATTTGTAATCACGCTAGTACGTTAACCTAACTTAGCGTATCTGAGCATTTGTAATCACAGTATACATCTAAAATACTTATCTAATTGTGCAGTTCTAGTCACAGTTTAAATATAGAAATATAAAATAATTGCGCAGTTTTAGTCACAGTTTAAATCTAAAAATATGAAATAATTGTGCAGTTTTAGTCACAGTTTAACCTATGTAGAGACCTGTGCAGTTTTAGTCACCTGGTTCTACAGCTTAAAACTAAACAGTATTTCATGGATAGGATGGGAGGAAACGAAGGATTTTACTCCAGTGAGTACTCTGTTCGCTATGACTTACTTGCCCATCTTCATCCGGCTCCGGTTAACAAATTTCTTTGGTTCGAGGATAACCACTGCGGCTTTCTTCCGATTTTAGGGAAAACCGCTGTCACTGCCAATCACGAAGGTACTAACACTTTTCAAGCACTAGTCACGGATTTTACGTGGTCGCGATAGCAGCGGCTGGTAATCCTACCGGCTGCGCCAGTTAACTTTCGGGAGCGCGAAAAACTGTTTTTAAAAACTAAATTTAAAGTTAAATTAAAACTAAATACGTCTAGACGAGCCGAAGAGTTTATTCAGACTGCCTTTGCTTATTACAATTAGCCTTAAAGAGAACTTATAATCTAACCCAGACGCAACTATGCATTTCTGGGTGGCATGGCGTGATGTCGCCTGATCCTGCGTAGGCGCAAACGCTAGGTCAGCAACTTATGCAGGTTCGCGGGAACATAACGACCTTTTATAGGGCCAAAAAACAAACCAAAAAAAAAGAAACAAATAATCGATTAAACGATTCACTAATGCTTCACTGTTTTTTTACAAAACCTCACTTTTAAACCAAGTAATCGTATAATATTCAAAAACTGCTACTATCAAATGATAATATTCTGAGACCTACTGCTGGCATTATATAACACTCTATTCTACTCGTATAATATTATTATAATGTAAGCATTATGTATTTTTGAAAACTCCACAGAACATACAAGTATTAAAAACTCGCTTCATAACTACAGTTTTCATCAACACTATTAGTAATTTTACTAACACTAGTAACGGCGTAGATCACTGCTAGGGATCAATTCACATTATATATATAAAAAAACATAGTAAAATAGGTCTTAAAATTGAATAATAGTAATACCTTATACTAATACCTATACTAATACCTTAATAATACCTTCAAAACAAAAATTATAATCTATATGTTGCCTTCACTTCAGAGAAAACTATTTCAGTTTGGGATAGCCACACGTGTTCCTATTTGTTACCATAATGAAATCGCCTAAATAACATAATAGCAGTAAAAACATTCAAACTTACCTATGAAATGATATTCCTCCTTCCTTTCTTTGTTTTTGGGAACTATGTTTGCAATGTTTGAATACACAAGACGGCATTATTTAAAACAAAACTTATAATCACACAGGATGAACACGTATGGACATGCCCGTACAAGATAAAGTTTGTGTCGTACTGACAGGAGTTTGTATTTGCTTTGGCCACATATTACTGAAATAAAACCTTCTAAACTCCATAGTACACAGAAGTATTAAAAACTCGTTTCATAACTATAGTTTTCATAAACACTATTAGTGTTTTTATTAACCCTAGTAACGGCGAGGATTTGTTCATGGCATCGATTCACATTAAATTAAAAAAATAACGATTATAAAAATAGGGTTTAAAATTGAATTATACAATGTTCATCAATAATTTGGTGTACGAGTATCTTCAAAACAAAATTAGAATCTATATTTTACCTTAACTTCAGGGAAAATAATTTCAATTTAGTATAGCAACACTGACCTATTTTCGTTGAGGTGTTGTGTTTCTATTCATCAATCGAAATAAAATCGTCTAAATTATATAAATACCAGTAAAAATATTCAAACTTTCCTATGAAATTTCCTTTTTTTATTTTTGGAAACAATGTTTGCAATGTTTGATGACACAAGACGGCATAATCTTAAACAAAACATAAAATCACACGGGACTCCCGTACGAGACGGAAGTCAGTTTCGTACTGACTGGAGTTTGTATTTGCTTTGGCGTTTGATATTTGCTTTCCGGACCTAAGGATCTGTGTTCCGCACGTTCCATCTGCCTTTTGTTTTAGAAATCTGTGGAGGTAGAATACAATGTTTATTTATCTGTTCAATCGTGTCCTCACGATAAAGCATATTTTTCTGATCATAATATTAGTATTCTTCATGTATTCTTTCTATTTTAAACTGTTAAAACTTACGTTTTTCTGAAAATTTTATTTATTTACTTTATGTCATCACATTTCAAACATCATTATTGCTAAGCAACCTCTACCATTTTCATAAGGTTGTATAGTTTTTAGGTCTAATTCTCTCTGGCCTCTAATTATAAAATATTCGCGCAAGCGCCCTGTGCCGCCTAAACAGAGCAGCACACTCAGGCACGGTAGAAAGAGTGGGAGATACTAGTTCCTCTTCCTTCCCCTCGATCTTACGCTTTTTCGATCAGCATCACGTGACCCTGACGCGAGTTTTTACTCATACAAAAAAAAGTGCTCAGCGCCGCTAAAGAAGGTTTCACTTCAAAAACATTGAAACATCCAAACTTTGGTAAAACAAAAAATAAGAGATCATTGAAACTATTTTTGCAAAGGAAAAAGTTTCCCCTCACTGCGTCACATCGTATCTCGTATATTTGCTCGCTGCAAAACAGATAAAAAAGTTCAACCAAACGGCTCCATGTTATCATATCAAAGTTTCCGGCTCGCGAGCAGCTAACAAACAAACAATAGAAATGACCTAAACAAAGCGCCGTCTCTGACAGAACCTGCTTATGAGACGCCATTTCCTTGGCTCCATCGCAATTTGCACTCCCTTCCTGTACCACTTGCAATACAAATCTTATCAACACGACTACATCTCTGACAATAACAAACATACCACATCCATTGCTCTCTATGTAGCTGAAGGGTATGTTAACTCAAGGAAAATACAGCAATGTTTGGTATATAATAATTAGGGTCGTGCAGTGTGATTTTGTTTTGGAGAATGGTACATTGATTAGGTTTCCTGTCTGTAGCATTGAAAATACGAGTAATAATAATTGAATGTATTTATTGTTTGTTTCTGTTGGTGAAATATATCACATTATCATGTTTTTAGAATGCAAATAATAATTATACATGCTAAAGTAAAGTCATAGTTTCGTCAATTTCGCCAAGGGCCAATAGAGCCAATGTTGTATTTCGGTAAAGAAATTTAATTTTAGGTATAATTATATAAGGCATAAATTTAATGTGGCACTAAGGCTATGACTAAGGGCGAAGCCGCGATAGATCGCTAGTTTAATTAATAAAATGAAACATTAGCGCCATCTTTGTCAAAATTGAGTAATAAACACCTTTGAAAAATATATGAAGAATACTTTTCATTCCATAAAGACATCATAAAAATACTCATTTGTGAAATGCGTAAAAATATTTTAGTAAAATAATTCATTTATACTTTTGGGGCGCCTAACGACGATATCCGTGAAGTCACCCAGATCTCCGAAAAATAAATTATTACTACATACATGATTTGTAGTCATTCCATATTTCCGTAATGATAAAAAAACCTATAAATAGCTCGTCAATCATTTTAGTTCTATCGATCTACCTAGATGGCGCCACAAGTAAAAATAGCTCGCGGTGGCGAAGTAATTACTGCGGCAAGGGACATTTTTGAGCGCGGTTTGATTCGTTGCCATCAGAAGGGTCTTAACTGACTCGACTGAACAGCGGGTGATGATTCTGGAAATGATCTCTGTGATTACAACCCGCTCGCCCGCTTCTCAACTATCGCAGAGGAGCGGAGCGAAGAACTGACGCTGTTTTTGGCCCATGTTTAACTTTAATATGAAATCTTGTAAGATCTATAACGTTGATACAGCTATCAGCGTTATAGTAGCATTTTATTAGTACCCGCCACGCTTCGCTGTGTGGCACATTGTGATGCAAAAAAGGGCTTATTCGCGTAATATCAGATTCTCAAAATATCAGCTTCTTAAAATAGCAGAAGTACAATCAAGAAAAAAACTATTAAATTATTTTACAATTTTTAACAGACTTCAGACAAAGCGGTTTCTGAATTCGACCGTATATATATATTTTATGTGTTTGCGAATAACTTCGTCGTTTATGAACCGATTTTGATGATTATTTTTTATTTCTAGATTTGTTTACTTACAAAGTAATTAAAACAAATAATACAACTTCAATTTAAAATTAAATTAGACACTACACAACATTAAGAAACTACTTTTGTAAGTCACCTGATCATAACGTGACAGTAAATTTTAGTTCATATTTCAAAAACTCCACATTGATTTCGATAAAATGTATATGGGTGGTCCCATATTTTTAGGCATCCGTAGCAAAATACGGGATCCTTATAGTTTCGTCATGTCTGTCTGTCTGTCCGTTCGTATGTCACAGCCACTTTTCTCCGAAACTATAAGAGCTATACTATTGAAACTTGGGAAGTAGATGTAAACCACATTAAGATTTTGATACAAAAAATAGAAAAAAAAAAAAAATTATGAAATGGTTAAAAAGGTGTCCTACACTTAGAACTGAAACACAAACATTTTTTTTTGATCAAAACCATACGTGTGGGGTATCTATGGATAGGTCATAAAAATGATATTGAGGTTCCCAACATATTTTTTTTACTAAACAGAATAGTTTGCTCGAGGGACTCTTCCTAAGTAGTAAAATGTGTCTTGACTTGAATGACAAAAATAAAAAAAGTGTATGATGTACATTACCATGTAAAGTAACAACGAACTACAAGAACTTTTATATTATGTTACTTGCTGCTACGGAAGCCTTCATGGGCGAGCCCGACTCGCACTTGACCACTTTTATTTGTAGTGGTAGGACGACTCATTACAGAGTCCGTCTAGGGTAGTACCACGCCTTTGCCAGTTATTCTACCGCCAAGCAGTAATGTGCAAACATTACTCTGTTCCGGTTTGAAGGGCAATGTGTGGTGCAGTGAAATTACAGGGCTTAAAGATAAAACATCTTATAAATATCGCTCCTTTTGTGCCCAAAATGTTTTGATGTTATGTTTAATCATTGTTCTTGTAATATTTTTGTGGTATAATAAAGTGGTTTTGTATTGTATTGTATATCTGGGTGACGAGCGCAGTACAGTACTAGGTAATTATTTGGACTCTTCATGTTCCAATAGCTGCGTGTCATTGTGCTGTTATGTGGCAGGCATGTTGCTTACCATCAGGCACTTGTCCTGCTCGTCTCGTTACTCTATTCTATTTAAAATATATAAAAAAAAATTGAACTAGTTTTGTTCCTCTGCGCAAACAAAAACAGAACCAATTAAATTGATTCGCTATTAAAAGTTTTGAATTACTGGCGAAAGCAGCTTCTGCAGCCGACTGTTTCTTTCTCACTCTAGCACACTCGATGGTATCGAGTCCACCCTGAACATTACTTTTATTTCCGAGCATGACAATGTGATATAATATATAGTAAATCACTATTTACGGTGATGGTAGATGGTAGGTACTTTTAAAGTAACACCGACTCCATTCTATCAATTGTAACGTTGCATATTGCCATCATTCACAGCCCACGAACAATCTGTGTATGATGCGCCAAAAGAAGTTTGCACTTCAAAAACGTGTTACCGAATTGAGAACCTCCTCCTTTTTTGAAGTCAGTTAAAAAAAAAATCCACGTTTACCTACTTAAATGATTTTTCACTCTATGCTCTATGTTTCCTGTAACGACAAGGACAACTGTGCAGTGTCAATTATACCTTCTTATTAAATTTAAATCACTTTTTTATTATTAAAATTATAGGTACATTTTTCAAACATTGTCACATTTGGAGTATTATTTCCACTTTTATGGGATAAATTGTAGATATTACTTAGCTTATTTACGGAGAAATGCATTATTAATAAAGTCAGTGTCGTTTATAGAACTGTGATAGGTACCTAGGTGGTCTAGATATTTTTGGGTATTTTACTGAAGCATGCTTTCAAATACCTATGTGCTTTGGTAGTGGCATAATATGCTTGAAGTCGCCAAATACATTTTTCACGTTGAATGTCCGATTTCAATTGTTTTGAGAATCTGCTATTTCGAGAATCTGATATTTCGAGAATCTGATATTTTGAGAATCTGATAATATGCTAATAAGCCAAAAATAGATGTAAACAATCCTTGATGCGGATTATATATTATTGTAAAATTTCAGCTCGATCGGTGCAGAACTTTTTGAGTTTTTGAAGCGTACACAAACCAGCATAACATATATACAGAGATTACAATTAGCGGTGGGCAATTATGAATCAGTCGGCAAAATCTATTTATTTTGTATGAAATGGTTTATACTAGTCTTGATATTGATTATGGAATTAGTAACTAATGTTTTCATAATCGAATGATGTTACTAATTAGTGCTACTAATTTACTAATCGTGGTTTATGAAGTCTATGACAGTAGTTCCGTGACATATGTTAGTTTACAGTTTTAGTTTAGTTAGTTAACATTGGTTTAGTTTGGTTTGTTTTGTTTTTATATTACGGTGGAGTGAAACGTGATGCTTTTCACTATTATAGTGGATTTAATTAATGATTAAATCCACTATAATAGATTTTTTTATTCATAGATTGTTTTAGACTTTTAAGATTTAGGTAACTCTTTTCGCTCTACAAATTTTTTATAAACCCTGTGAGAGACCGCATTGTGTTGTCCCCTCCTCACCACACGTAGCTGTACTATGAGGCTATGAGTGAAACGAACGGACTCGCGACCGCGCGTGCCTGCCTGACCACTAATTAGTAACTACTGATTATAATCGAGATATCTCGAGACATTCTCATAATCGAATGATTTCATTAGTATATATATCTCATAATCGCCCACCGCTAATTACAATAAAGATGGGCCAAAACCTGCGTCAGGTCTTCACGCCGCTCCTTAATTTTTTATTTTTTAAAGTCATTTTATTTAAAGTCATTTATTTATTTCCATGAGAATAGCAGCACATAGGTTAACAAAAGTAAATATTTCAATAGTGTCACATCTGGCTCTGCAGTTGATATGATGGGTCCCAAACTAGGCTACGCCTGTATTTTAGGTATATATCTTTTTAATAAACTTTATAACAACAGTATTATGAAGTTTATTAGAAAGGTATAAACTCTGCGCTCGCTTGTCGCTTAAAATAGGCGAATAGAATAAAAGTTATAGTGCTCTGTCAGTACATAACTTTGAATTTGTTTTCAAGAAGCAAACAATATAGACTGCAGGCCCGTGAAAAAAAAATATGGGTCATATGATACAGCAGGAGACCTATGTAGGATGATAGAAGGGTATAAAATAATAAGATTGAGCACTACCTATGCCGTCACTTGAAAGCTATCCAACTGAGCGCAGTTGAATAGGGGGGGTTCTAAACCTTGATCATTTCTGCTTGTCGCACGATTTTTGTACGGCGTTGTTTCGCAATGCCGTACAAAAATCAATGGTCAAGGAGAAATGATCGAGGTTTAGAACCCCCCCTCTTCAACTGCACTCAGTTGGACAGCTTTCAAGTGACGGCATAGTGCTCAATCTTATTACTTTATACCCTTCTATCATCCTACATAGGTCTCCTGCTGTATCAGATGACCCATAAATTTTGTTCACGGGCCTGCAGTCTATAATCACCCAAGTGTCCTTAGGTAGTATATTGTACCGCATAAGGTTTTTTACAGTCGGGTTTTTGAAATCAATGTTATTATTTTAGAAGTGGTAGGTAGCTTATACTGTTTCATTTGAATTCGTCGTGTAAACAATCTTATGACACGAGAACCCTTTCCAAATGAGATATTATACGAGGGCTGAAGTTTTATCGCTTTTCTAAAAGCTCTCAAGATGCGCATATTTTAAATGTTGCCAGTTGGGACACTTCTGTAAAAGTATCAGAACTTCTTTTATTTGTTCAGGGTTTGAGGACTGAGAGTTAGACGGATCGAGGAGTTGGCAACAATTTGCACCTTTTTTTCTTTGTATTATTTGTGGCAATTATTTAAAAAGTTTTTTGACGTATGTGTGTGAGTCATCCTAGTAAGTTAGCCGTTAGCGTTACTAATATATGTAACGTATTAAAAAGTAAAATTAAAAAAGAAACCAGAAGAGGGAAGATGTTGGGATATCTGATACGACACGACAACTTCATTAGAACAATAATGGAAGGTAAATTAGAAGGGAGGAGGAAGAGAGGTAGACCTGGGAGAAGTTACATGAACCAAGTGAAGGAGAAGATAAATGTAGTGTCGTATCAGGAAGTCAAGGAGAAGGCGGAGTGTAGAAGTACATGGAAGGAACTCCACCGACAAGAGCGTCGCTCTTAAATTATGAATGAATTAAAAAAATATACTAGCGAACGTACATATTATGCACTTTTCCATAATTGTACAGATATCATACCGTCAAGCAGTAATGTGCAAACATCACTGTATTCTGGTTGGCAATTTTCCCAGATACATTAAAAGGCACATATCATCTTACATCTCTAGGCAACAAACGCAGCGCAGTGCTAGGTAATGATTTGGACTCTTCATGTTCCGATAGCTGCGTTACACTGTACAGCTATCGGCGGCGCGTTGCTTACCATCAGGCGCATGCCCTCCGGTAACTCTATACTTTTACAAATGCTTTTTTTATTGCCCACAGATGTCATCTACTGACCATCGAACTCAAGGCTAGACCAAAAAAAATAGCGCTCTACTAACCGAAACTTTAATATTAAAAGGCTTTATTGTCAAAGTAAACAAATTTGAAACATTACCTAATTACAATCTAGGTATAGTGGCAGGCAAACAAGTTGACCCAAGTGACGTGGAAGGGGAATGTTCGTGCATGTACACTTCCACCAAAGAGACCTTAAAAACGTTAAGAGTAAGATCTTCCCAACGATGGCATAATACCGTGCGCCTGAAGTTGGAGAGTGCACATCTATGGTTTATATCGTTGCACATAGGCCTCTTCCAGCTGTTTCTACGATGTTAGCTCTGCTAAGCCAAAATGGTCCACCAGTTTTTGTAATATCGTTCATCCATCATTTTAAGTGGATTCCATATAAACGTACATCATACCTACAGCATACACGAAGAATACCTGAAAACATTCCATACCAACACGCCCCATACACTATACTCGATACAACTGTAGTAATTTTAGTACATAAGCTGTGGAACGCCTTGCCGGTCAACATTAGGCAAGCTCCATCTCTTGTCGTCTTTAAGGACCAAGTCAAACAGTACTATTTGTTGCAGTCATCAGCAAGTTGAATTCATTATTTATGATATAGTATATTCCTGATTGTTTAATAGTAATTGTTTTCCTTTATGCATATATTATTTTTAGTTATACATATATGTTATACGTTTTATATATTACTTAGTTTATTTATTACTTATTTGGGTATTAGGATGTAAAATTATTAATATGTAATATTGGTACATTATTGTATAGAATTAAATTATGTATGTTAGTAATTATTAGTGTGTTATTTTAACTATATACTACACAGAAGTGTAAGCTTCTATGTACTCCAAATTGTACCCTCGTCTTCCAATACTCATATCTTCTTCACCATCCTACGGTTGCCTGGACGAAATCGCTCTTAGCGATAAGGTCGCCCATGGTTACTTTGTTTTAAGGTGTTTCTGTATTTTGTTTTATTATTTAAGTGCAATAAAGAGTTTATCTATCTATAAGTAATTATATTATGAGATAATAATATGACAAACCGTGTTTTTGCCAAAACACTGGGAATTTCCCGAAAATATTGCCGTTTAAAAAGTATTTACAGAAAGATTCACAAAATCACTATGTAACAACAATTTTAACAATTTGCACAATATTTTGTCCTTTACATTTATTGCATAATCCGTTTCCGGCGAGCCCCAAACTAGGCAGAGCCTGTATCATGGGCGCCTCTCAGCAGTTTCCTGATTAGTTTGCTTTGAGTACACATTTATAACTTTGTAAATTTCTTAATTAATCTTATCTTATACCTTTAAACGACCAAGTTTTGTAAGTATATATAGAGTCTGAATCTCGGAAACGGCTCGAACTATTTTCATGAAATTTTGTACACAGGGGACGGTAAATCGATCTAACCAGGTTTTATTTTTAAAAAACGCCATTTTTTGCGCGTTTTTAGACAACAAAAAACTGTTACATAAAGATTAGAATGCGATGGTAAATTTCGCGACAGTATATTAGCTCAGTCGGGAAGATGGATGGTTGAAATATGGTAGGTCCGGGTTCGAATCCAACCCGCCGCGTTCTTTTTTCAAGTTAATTTTTTTAGAAAATCAGTATGTATCAAAGTAACCGGTCACCCAGGTACTTAAATGATAAAACAGGAACATAGTTAAGTTCGCACATACAAGGTGTGGTTAATTTGTCGCATACTCCCGTACAAGACATCAGAATGTAAGGGCGGTACTATAATTACTTATTGGTGGTAGAATAACTAGCAAAGCAAAGGTGTGTACTCTCCCAGGCGGAGGAAAACAAAGAGTCCTACCACTACAAATTTTATGTTACTAGGCTTATGGGCTAGAGCTCATTAGGTAGTACTCGAAGAGACTAACAGAGGGCAACTGCCAAAGGTCCCTTATATATGCCGATTATTATTTACCATCCAATAGGCTTCCTGCTTCTTTAAATTTTTATTTAAACAGAAAAATTGTCAGTCATAAGGACTTCCGATAGAAGTGAAAACTGAAAACTAATAGCTCAGAATGTGGTAGCTCACTTTAGAAACTACGCGGGTGGCGTGGCCAATGACCATGCCGGCCTCTTGATCGTCGTAGTTTACTCCAAAAATTCTTTCCTTCACGAATGTGACGCTTGCACTGAATTCACAACACACGGAAAATGTGGAAAATGTGTGCGGCGCGCCAAAATAATTTTTCACTTCAAAAAAACACTCGAGTTATACTCAAGATTGGCGGAAACATTACCGTAGATATAAAATCCAATAGAGAGCTTATTCTCTTCTGAACTAGATTGAGAGCATCAAAGATGTCGTTAATAGTATAATGCGGGAATAATCATGCCATGTTTACGTCCAGCCAAAGCTTCTTTCGTCAAAAAACCTATTATTTTAGTTGAAAGACGCTCAGGGATAATCCGAAGCCGGAAAACAAAACAACAATAATGGAAAGGCTCATAGGCAACGATAACCTTGTACGAAAAAGACTTCAAAGTCTTGAACATCGTCATCGCCGCAAAATAGCTAGATTATCGTGTTTTTATCCAATACACATCGGTGTGCTAAAAATGAAATATAAGAACTTTTCAGAAAACACCATCTAATCTTAATTGGAAGTACTAAGAATACCAGAGAGCAGACAAAAAGAAACACTTCATTTCACATACTAGAAAAAATACAATGAAACAACACAAAGAATGAATTAAAATCTAATGTCAGAATTGGTGGTTTATGTATTCATTCCTGTAATAAAATTTGTACGCCGAAACAGGCAATAACATGAGACACTAAACTGGAATTGCATTTGTACACTGCTGTTAATGTATGTGATTACACAACCATGTTTTGACAAATAAATAGTTTGATTTTGATTTTGAAACTTTCATCCCTTATTTCGCCCCTTTAGAGGTTGAATTTAGAAAAACAGTAATACAGTTTTTTCAAAAATTCGACCATTTTAAGTGATATGTTAAATTTTTTTTTTATTAATTAATCATAAATATATTCTGGACTGAAACTTATTGGATAACCTATTTTCAATTTATTTGTTGACATTTAAATTGAATATAAAATACTTTTTGTCCAATAACCAGCTCAGTGATGGTCGTTGGATAGCGGGATCTTAGACTATAAATAATTTATGTATTTATTCTGTGATTAGGTACTCCAATAACATAGTCCTTTGAACCGAAACGTCGTTCGTGTAATCAACACTCCTGCTAATAACAGCACAGTGTCACGCAGCTATCGGAACAGGAAGAGTAAACCATTACACTGCGCTCGTCACCCGGAGATATAAGATGTATAAGGTAATAAGAGAGTTTTATCTCTTAGCCTAGTAATTTGTCTGGAAACATTGCCCTTCAAACCGGAACACAGTAATGTTTGCAAACTGCCTTTAGTGGCAGAATCATTGGCAAAGGTGTGGTACTTCCCGAGGCGAACTATCCATCTAAAAAAAAAGAAATGAAATGCCAAGTTTGAGCCGACATTTCCAGAATAGCAAACGAAAGTTTTACCGGCCTACCTATCTCACATAATCCACAACCCAGCAGAAATAACGAATATATCTTATCGTTAGATCTAATAAATTCGTCACATAATCTGGCCGCTTGTCTTCTGCAGTCTCTGTTTATTTACGCACCCTTTTCAAAGTAAATCTTTATGGCTCGCCTCGTTGCACCGTCAGTAGATTGGCTATACCTATTGGGATGGGGTGCGCAGAAATAGTAACAAAAAATAAAAGGAGTTCTAATCTTCCAACCCAGTATATTCTAGAGAGAGCCCTATTCCACAGATTACTTTATATTAATATTTTTTACACTAACAAAAATAGGAAGTTAATTCTTCTAAAAACAAAACAATTCAGGTAGCCAAAAAATGTTCTTACTTAATCGTTTCTTAACGCATGTATATTGCCAAAAGGGTACGGTCGTGTTATGAAAAACTCCGAAAACGACCAAAATCTTCACGGGGTTCCATTTCACTACTAGTAAGAACGTGGAAATGATCTCGCAATCTTCTTTGAAACCATCACGGCTTGCCCGTTACTAGACTTCTCATAGGAACAACGCTCCGTCACAAACACAAAACACATAAACTGTGGTCACGGATTAACCAGAAATTGAGTGGCAGGTGACTCCACGTCTGGACACCCTTGGTCTTCCGAGGCTGGCTCGACTTTTGGCCGAGTCGCCCACCACCCTCCGGCTGCAGAGGAAAAGGAAAGCGGCACACCTTAATAAGTAAACATTATCAAGTAAAACAAAATAGAAATAAGCTTTTATAGAAAACCGAACATACAAAAAAGTAAGTCAACATTTTCAATAAGCATAAAAAAATATGCATAGCGTGATTAATAAAATAATATTTTTTTAAGTAAATGCGTGAGGTACTTGATGTCAATTGCTATAACATTAATATGTTTAGTGGTTAGTTGAACCCAACCTTCCTGCGTTACCCTGTAAGTACAAGATTTATATAAACGGCCGTCTTATTTTACAGGATTTATGATTGTCCTTTAGTTAAACATTTCCCTGGAAAAGACTTACGTTCTTTCTTATTACAATCATAATACGCGGACAAAAGTGAGTTGGATGGAACATTTTCCAGCCTACTTTTAGAAAGACAAGGTTTTAAAAGTGTTTTGAAGTGAAAATTCCTTTTGGTGACATATTTTTCTCGGGCTGTGAATTTAATTCTAACGTCACGTTCGGGAATGATAAGAAAACTTTGGATAAACTCGGGACCATGGCCATTAGCCATCTAAAAACGCCAAAACATTTCCCATTGGGTGACGCATATCTAGTTGGCCATGCTCAGGGCGACGCCCTCCTGTTTCAAACCCGCGTAGTTTTCAAAGTAAGTTATCAAATTCTGAGTTAAAAGTTTTCACTTCTATCGTTATTTTTTTTTGGATTCCGTACCCAAATGGTAAAAACGGGACGCTATTACTAAGATTCCGCTGTCCGTTCGTCCGTCCGGCCATTCGTCCGTCCGTTCGTCCTTATGTAACCATGCTGTAACCAACTATCTTTAGAACGGTGATAGCTAGACAATTGAAATTTTCACAGATGATGTATTTCTATTACCGCTATAACGACAAACACTAAAAATAACATAAATATTTAAGAGCGCTCCCATACAACAAAATTTTATTTTTTACCGTTTCTTGCTCGATACTATAGTCCGTTCCACGGAGAGGTGAAGAAAATGTAAACAAAGGTGCTACCATAATATAAAAATCGTTTAATCTTAGTATTTTTCTAAAACTGTCTTAAAATATTTTTCACACATATGATACGACTTTACTGTGATCTTAAATACAACATACTTGGATTTGTATTGATCAAATAACGATTTATTAACTTATCTCGAAAGTTATAAATAGTAATAGTAGAATGTGGTAGATACGGTTTTAAACAGTGGCAATTTGATATATGTTTCCCAAACTGCGAATCCCATCGAAACATAAATGTGAAGTGAAAGACAAGTTTAATATTATGATATTAAAACCAGCCAAGTTAGACTGATTTTAATAATCATCATAAATTATAAAAACAAATCATATTTTAAGTGGTTAAAACTAGTCTATGTTATTATAAATAGATTTTAGAACTGACCATTTAAGACCATTTAGATCTCTATTCTTTAGGCGTTGAAGTCAACAATCAAGGCAAATAATATCATAATACTGAACTTTGATCTCACTTCACTCATGTTTACGCATGTTTCTGATGAGATACCATTACTTTTTGCACGTAAATTATAAGACGTTTACCTAATGAACCACCAAATAATGTCTATTTATTCGCAATAAAATCTACTAATACTTTTTATAAGTGCAAAAGTTTAGATGTACGTTGCTCAATCAAGTTGGAACAGCTAAACGGCTCAGGTTTAAACGCGGAACACGGTTAGATTATGATCTGGAACACATAGGTATAAGTTTATTTTTATGGAGGGAAAATTACGGAAAAGGAATCTAAGCGGGTAATTTTGCGCGAAACTGCTCACATAAGCAACCCGCTAAAAGTTCCTCGCTGGGGCTATAATTCTTCCGTGTTAGTGGTAGATGACAAAGCTCTCTGACCTCGAAAATTTTTAGGAACATGCTAGTTTGCTCTAGATGTTTTCTTTTACCGTTAGCAGCATTACGCTCATGAATTCGAAAAGGCAGAGGTGGGCGTGAGATCAGAACCAGGCACTGCATCTGCGTATTGGTGTGACAAGACCACCCGAGCCGAGCAATAACTTAATGTTAAAATAATAAATGTAAAAACAATTTAATGTAAAAACAGAACGCTCATTAACAAATTTGTTTGGATGTAAAAATCTTATATTAGGATAGATGAAAACACTACCCAGTATTCGGTACGTTTTAAAATTGATTGCAACATCATCTAACGCAGTAGAAATTAATTGCATTTTTGAATGAATTACACCTAACTACCACTCTTATTAAAAAAAAATATCCAATGGGGCACTGAATATTAAAACTATTTGAATGTTCTCAGAATGGGTAGGAATAGTGCCACTAGTCTTTTGTGTGTCACCATTTGTTTTGTTATTTTACTTCCCTTATTTGTTTGTTACGGAATCAAGTATAAGGGCCACGTTAGCTATGTACTCAGACTGGATTGCTTTTTTTAGTTCAAATATAAAACGTAGATCAATAATTATAGCAAGGAAATAGTATATAGGTTGCCACTTATATAGGTACACCACTTTTTATTAGGACAAAAATTAAATAATAACAATGGCAGCTACACAGGTAGTGATGTGCTGGATTGTGAAAAAAGTACATCCACGGATACGGATCTGAATGTAGATATATATACGAGTATCTAAAGCTGCGCTAGTAGGCTCATATCAGATTTGGCTGGGCAGGGAGAGAAAAACGAATAGTGAAGGTGAGTGTTTATGTACGTCAGAAAAGGGCCCCTTAAACCTACGCCCGAGTCACAAATCTCGAGATCTACTCAGGATTTCTCTCTCTGCCACACGATGGACCCGGTACCTGCACGGTGAATCCATGGAATGCTAAGAAGATCGTCTCATATATATATATATATATATATATGAGACGATTATATATATATATATTATTAGAGACCAGAAGTGGGGAAAGAATAAAAAACACAATTAAGTTTTATACAGTCACATTTATATGCGAAACTTAACAGAAATACAAACAAAATTGAACCGATCTTAAACAATTAAACTGAAACATCTTAATAACCGATTCCTAAAGTAAATTCGATACTGATAACGATTACAATTTAAACTTTGGCTGGTCAAACGGTCAGAGCTACCGCTTGAGCGAGTGTATGGTGGCAGAAAAGAGACCGAGCTGAGCGCACGAGCGTTTATAAAGGTTTCCCCACCACCGCGGACCCTTAAATCTCGTTTGCTGCTAACACGGCCTCTCCTGACTGGAGACGCCCTCGTCCTCCAATACTCTAGTCTGCAGGTTCCCAGTTGCGGTGGAAGAGCTGGGCACAGGCTCTGGCATCAAAGGCACGTCATCGGCCACAGTGGCTCGCTCGTGCGTGGACTCCGCATCATCATAATAATTACAGTCGGCATCTGGAGTCAGAAATAAAGACACATTGAACTTATAGCTGTTTGTAGAGTTTCATATGCTCTATGAAACTCAATTTTACATCTGCTAAAGAACTGAATTTTCTCACTGCGCCACTGAAGCAAACACAGTGGCACAGATTCACATGAACCATAGATAGGCACGACGTTAGCATAGTTCAGTGCAGTAACACAAATTTACGAGAACCATAGGCACGACGTTAGCATAGTTCCGTACAGTAACACAAATTAACAAGAACCATAGGCACGGCGTTAGCATAGTTCCACACAGTAACATACTTACGAGAACCATAGGCACGACGTTAGCATAGTTCCGTACAATAACAACACAAATCAACATGAACCATAGGCACGACGTTAGCATAGTTCCACACAGTAACATATTTACGAGAACCATAGGCACGACGTTAGCATAGTTCCGTACAATAACAACACAAAACAACATGAACCATAGGCACGACGTTAGCATAGTTCACATTGTCGACAACATGACATAGGCACGACGTTAGCATATCATGTGTCACTTACATGCGTATAACATAGGCACGACGTTAGCTTATTATACACATGTAGTAAACCATCCGTGTGACATAGGCACGACGTTAGCGTATCACACGGAGGCAAGATACCTCAACCTCGAAGAAAGCAGCACACGTTGCCAGAGTTCACTCCACTCGCCACGGCACCATGATTCTGCCGGGCTCGAGTCGACTTTCCATACGAGCCTGCCAACAGCCGCAGCTCATATCGACCATGGGGTGCGCTTTGAGCACACGGTACGGCCCGCGCATACCGGAGTCGAGTTTACCAGTTGTATGTGCCTGTTTTGTAACAAAAACAAAATAATCAATTTCAAATATTCAAGGAGGCTTGCGGTTAAAGCTCTAAGTTTGTTCGCTCGGTCGTCCCTGACCTTGAGTTATGGTCCAACTAGGATAGTGAAATAGGTCATTAGAAGCACTGACGTCGTGAATATTTGGATCAACATTAGAAACTTAGTAGGTAATGCATAGATCTCACCGAAGTTTGTTCGCTCGGTCGTCCCTGACCTTGAGTTATGGTCCAACTAGGATAGTGAAATAGGTCATTAGAAGCACTGACGTCGTGAATATTTGGATCAACATTTGAAACTTAGTAGGTAAAGCATAGATCTCACCGAAGTTTGTTCGCTCGGTCGTACCTGACCTTGAGTTATGCACCAACTAGGGTAGTGGAATAGATCATTAGAAGCACTGACATCATGACTATTTGGATCGACATTAGAAACTTAGTAATGGCTAGATCTCACCAAAGATACTGTTTTAAGCGCGTCGTCAAGACTCTCCTTAGCGGCTAGCTGAACCTGTACTGGCCCGAGATGCCCGAGCGCCAAGCCACACGCCACATGGAGGCTCAGCCGCAGCGACACCTCGCGGACGCTCTGCCGCAGCGAAGTTATACGGATGCTCTGCCGCTGCGACGTCACACTGATGCTCTGCCGCAGCAGCGCCTCGCGGACGCTCTGCCGCAGCGACGCCTGGCGGAGGCTCTGCGGCAGCAACGCCTCACGGAGGCTCTGCCGCAGCACTGAAACATTTTAATAACCGATTCCTAAAGTAAATTCGATACTGATAACGATTACAATTTAAACTTTGGCTGGTCAAACGGTCAGAGCTACCGCTTGAGCGAGTGTATGGTGGCAGAAAAGAGACCGAGCTGAGCGCACGAGCGTTTATAAAGGTTTTCCCCCACCACCGCGGACCCTTAAATCTCGTTTGCTGCTAACAATATATATAGATCATTAAATTTAAGTTTACTAAAAAGTCAGTCATTTCACATACATAATGAAAAAGGAATTTAAGTGCTACATAACAAAACAAAGCTGTACCTACTTAATAATTAATATTAATAAAAACTGTTTATATGTTACTATTGTGTTCCATGAAACAACCACCCAAGTTATTTTTGTATTAATGTTTTAAACTTATGCGCACCACATATTTAATAAACATATAATTATAAAATAAGACAAAAGGTTGGAAACGGACTTATCGGAATTTATTTAACCTTGTTATGTGACGAAAATCTAAAACGGCAAACAGAGACGCTTACAACGAACTATCTTCTAAAACAAAGGTTGAGAACTGCTGGTCTGTCATATTGAGAGTGACATTGATTTGTTTACATTTTCTACACCTCTCCGTGGAACGGACTATAATAACGGTGACAGGTAGACCATTTAACTATTCACAGAATATTTAGTTTTATGTTCTCTTTAAATATAGTTAGTTAAGATAAGCAATTAAGGTAGCTCCCATACAATAAAATAGGTTTTCACCGTCTAGGTACTTGCTAATGGTACAGAACCCTTCGTGCGCGAGCCCCACTCGCACTTGGCCGGTTTTATTATGATTGCTATAATATCTCTGTACTTTAAACCCTCTACACACGAGCCCTAAAATTAGAGAAAATTACGTAAAACTAGTGGGGAGGACCCTACATCGCATCATAAATCACCAATCATATTATGGTGCAATGTAGGCTCCTCCACGTTACTTTTACGTCATCTTCTGGTTTTAGGGCTCGTGTGTGGAGCGTTTTAGTACTAAGTTGCGGATGGGCTGCTGATTGTGATTGTCTATGAAAAACAGTGTGCCTAGCGTACACAAGTCGCAATTCAAAGATCCCTAAACATGGCTAAACAACCCCATCAGGCGAGATGTTAATCTATTGTAAAACTTTAATCAATAACAACAAGAATACAATTGATGGTGTTAATATGCTGATTAATATCTATATTGCAACATAGCTCGACGAGCTGGCGTTGCAAACATATTCAGTTCACGTGAAACTGTCTTAAACGACACGACACGGTACGAGGTTTTGTTCAATGGCTCCGAAAAATATTTCTGTCCTTAGATTTTTGGAACAAAGTTCCTTACAGCAGCTTTGGTAAGGGATTTAGATTTTTGGAACAAAGTTCCTTACAGCAGCTTTGGTAAGGGATTTAGATTTTTGGAACAAAGTTCCTTACAGCAGCTTTGGTAAGGGATTTAGATTTGTTGATTTGATTTGTATGAGTTAATAAATAAATAATTAAAATAAAATTTATTTCAATAACATAGATCTTAACTATACAATATTTTCTTACAGCTATACATAGATATATTAATTTTATCAGCCTGAACTAGGTAGAACCTGTGTTTCAGGCGCGAAAATTGCTTATTTTAACTAAGAGTTACATTATGAGTGATTTTTCTGCGTGATCTAACTTAAAAAAGTTCAATAAAATCAAATTTATTTCAACTAAGATAACACATAAGTATAGGAAGTACAAAGATATCTTATCTAATAATTTAATACAAAATGCCCATAATTTCGAAGACACACACACTACGCTAGGCTTGTCCTGTGGGTAGTTTTAATTTTAGGACGGTCAAGGTTTTAACTTATAACGGAAGTGACGTTTAAAAACTGTCCGTGACCAACCGTTGTAGCCGACCTTAGAAAACTAAGGTAGTAGCGTTGTAGCCGACCTTAGTTTTTAAGTGATTATACCATAAATAAAAAGATTAAGCAATATTTCTTTTGCAACTTGCGTGGCTTTTATAAAATATTATTCAAATGAACTTCGTTCCTACCTGCCATACTACCGGCTAGCTAAATCGGTTTTGGTTCTGGTTATTGCTGTCTCTATAATTTCAAGCGAAAAAAAAAGAGAGAGAGCAATATCAAAGCTATGACATTTGTTAGGTCCTCTAGTGTCCCATGACACTACATATTTCAATTTTTTGAGACCAAAGAGGTTGAGACCAAACGCGTTTAAGATGCAGAAATTCTGCCCACCAGAAGTTCTGTTCCCACAGAACTTCCAGACGAGCCCATTATATTCACTTACTTTCCAACGTTAATACGAGTAGCATACAACGGATCTGTTTAAAACTTTCTGTATTTTAGAAGCATACTTGGAAGATATGGGTGTTTCTATGTATAATAAGTATGTATTTAGAACTATATCAGTATAATATCAGCTATCTTGCCGCCATAGTATAAGCTTTGCTTAGTTTGGGGTCAGATGGTGATGTGTGTGAATTGTCCACCAATATTTATTTATTTATATAAAGATAATACCTCAAAGAGTAGTTGGATAAATTCACTTAAAGGTAAACGGGTTCCTCGTTTCACTCGTGAACTGATTTTTTAAAAACTATTATAGGTTCGCGTTTGGCCACCATCTTGCCTGATGTTAACCGAAGAGTTAAGCGTGTATAGTCAGCCGGCAACTCATTTTGAGTTTCCGTGTGAATCAAATCAGACTTTCTTATGACATCGAATGCAACAGAAATGCTTTACAGCACAAATTATTTGCTCGTTTTTGGCTTCAGCCTAAAAGAACCTATGGAAGATGCTCCAGATGCTTTCTTCTGCCTACCGAACTTTGGGCTTGTACAGAAGGTCTTGCTAGCCTAATCTTACTGACTACACTTACGCACATACTTAAAACATACTCTAATTACACCTAAAAGCATTTTTTTTACTAAAAATTATCCACTCCACACACTCTAGGGTCTGTGATCATAATGCATCTGAAGTATAATAGTTACTTTACTTGCAAACGTACATAAGTGTCTAAAATTAGAAATAATTCCGTTGTGGTTTTTTAAATGTTAAACTTCACGTTTAATTATTTAATGTATACTGTGGTCGTCGCATGTAAACACATGCTATATTTATTATCAGCTGCATCTGAGCCGAAAGCTCCTCGGTCGCTAGTTAAGCAACTCCCGTCGCAGATGGCGCCGGCGTGCGGCGGTCATATTCGGACACGGAATTAAATAAGTTAGCGCTCGGCAGTATTTATCGTAAGCCGTATTGGGTCAGTAGCAAAAGCTATAGATGCTGTGACTCAACTGTCACAGTTGAGTGGACAAAAAGCCACGGCGTTTAAAACTGAACACGCTGGCTAAAGAAGGAGCAAAGAATATCAGAGCAGACATAGAAAAACTGTAAACCAACTGCTTCAGAAACGCGAACAGCAAAAACTACGGGATAAATAATTTGCGAAATGCAAACACACTAGAACTGTGTTCCCGGTCATAGAAAGAATATTTACTAAAAAAGCTGCTGGATCTGACAAAATTTGATCTTCGTCTGATGATTAGGTTTAAACACAAACCACTGTGAGATAAATTACCATCTCCACAAAAAAAGGATCCATGAAACAGCCCAATATAAACAGGCAAAGTGTTTTAGTATGAAA
This sequence comes from Ectropis grisescens, assembly GCA_017562165.1. Classification (NCBI taxonomy): domain Eukaryota; kingdom Metazoa; phylum Arthropoda; class Insecta; order Lepidoptera; family Geometridae; genus Ectropis; species Ectropis grisescens. The sequence continues at coordinate 25,596,063 of CM029784.1, read as the reverse complement.
ACTAATGTGGTTGTTACACATTTTAAATTATTGAACGGGTAACTGAAGTATGTTATATATCAGTCTAGTCCGAGTTAAGTTTCGACCGCAGTTTGGCCTTATGCGAAACGTGCAGTCAGTCAATCCAGTTCAACCTAATACTGAAGTCGAACTGGACTGACTACAGCTCACGTGATTTAGGTGGGTGCCAGGTCTATCGTGTGGCAGAGAGAGAAATCCCGAGTTGATCCCGAGACTTGTGATACCGTTGCAATGACTCCTACCACTGTAACTACTTCTTGTTCATACCTATAACAGACAAAGGTAAGCCTTATTACCCTCAGTTTTGATGTCAGTTTGGGACTCACAGTAGCGGCAAGCGACAGGTACTAGCCGCCTCTTCGTTCTAATAGATCATGTCCTCTTAATTAAACTGCGCTTTCGTGGCGCCCGCAACATAGGTGATTTAGTGAGGCATTTATGGCCAAGTGAATTCCGTTATATAAAGTAAACTATGTCCCTATTAATTAAGGAAAAACGAAGATCTCATTTATTTTTATAACTTTGCTTAGTTTGGGGTTAGATGGTGTGAGTGAAATGTACACCAATATTAATTAATTTTATAACCAAACTTGAGAAACAAACACCAAGGTGGTAGACATTCCCCACACACAAAATACTAATTAGTCAAACTAATCAAAACCTATATTATGGGAGCCAAATAACATAATTAAATAATGTATTTTTATTTTATGATATAGAGTGACAAGACGATCAGAACATGTACCTGATAGTAAGCAACATGCCTGCTCATAGCCGCATATTGACACGCTGCTATTGGATCATCAAAATGCCAAATCACTACCTAGCCCTGCATTGCGCTCGACACCTAGATGTTTTAATAACCACCATACCCATATAAGATGTTTTATCTTTATACACTGTACCATCACTGGGAACATTGTCCTTCAAACTGGAATGCAGTGATGTTTTCACATTACAGCTGAGCGGTACAATAACCGGCAAAGGTGTGATACTTCCCCAAGCGGAGCGAGCAAGAGTCCTACCATTACTGAAATAGATATAATAATATTAATTACGGAGTTTTTAACATAAACTTTTAAGATCTTATTGTAATTATCAATTTTCGCAAGTAAAGAAATTTGTTTATTTATAATAATACTTAAAACCGTAGGTGTATAATAGGTATAGAGTTATAATACAGAGAAACACATTGAATCCATTACACAAATATGTATATATTCTGGATTCTGGATGTACATCAAAATCAGGACTCCAGACGCAGACTGACTACGTACTAAGTCGCAGGACGGTCTAAAAAAGAGTCCTAAATATTTTGTTTTATGTGAATACTCGGCTAAGGTCAAAACGCTTTGATGTGAGGTCATCTTTTCAAATAGACCCTTTGATATATGAGTACATTTATTAATGCTATGGAAAGAGCCTTATTGACCTTTCACTTAACGATGAACTAGCTTCTGCACTTTGACCTGCTTGTTTTTGCTGAAATTGGCTTCTGGCCACTGCCAGAACAAATTGAACATTTTGTAACTAGCAGTTCGCCCCGGTTTCGCCCGTGGTGCTTATATAGCTTATAATATAGGGATCACGTACATAACCAACGATGAAGAATTTCGAAATCGGTCCAGTAGTTGCTGAGATAAGCGCGTTCAAAAAAACACTCTTCAACTTTATCATATAAGTATAGATTGTAAAGATTTTTAGACGATTCTTTACGCTACTGAAAGTTACCTGCCAGTACAGAGTTAATGCAAATAGTTTTATTTGAAACTAGTGGTACGCCCCGGATTTGCCAGTGGTACATGTAAAATATAGCCTTAGAGTACTCAGAGATCATGTGCATAAGGGTAAAATAAACTTTATTAACTACATTAATTTAGTGTTTTTGGTGGTATTGATTCATTCAGAGATTTTCTACACCACTTTCGATAAAATGTATGTAGGATATACCTTTGAAGCTCCTCGATTCATAATTGGCGCAGCTGTCGCGTGATTTACCTATTTTTTTTTTGTTTATATTAGCCACTCCACAGACTCCGTGACAGACGGTATCCGTGAAATTTGTCATATCAATTGTCTCACGAAGATAGAAATCTAGTCTTTCTAACGCTAGCTTGCTATCTTAGCATTCAACTTTATAGACCTTCTTGTAACACAAATGGAACTTAAACAAACAAGGCACAATAAAATAAATAATACTTACTGGTATTTTCGAGTTCAAAATACAAAAGTATGAATGTTGTCAAAAACCAAAAAGGAATTTCATAACAACCTTTTTATGACTTTCACTTACGTAAAACTCTTTCAGCGCTTGTCAAACGATTGTCAACTGAAACTCGATTCATAAAAATAAATTTAGTAATGTCTCGAAATGTTACGATATTTTTACATAATAGTTTGTATCCAGGTGTGTTTTTGTAGTGTGTATGTTGATAATAACGACTACGAGACCTTAGAAAGAAGAGTAAGATGCAAGACGACGAAATCAGACAAGAAACAGACGAGGAGTCCGAGGAAGTCGCGGCTGGTGCAGTTCGATGTGCAGGATTTCATGCGGACGCCAGATGTTGATGCGGACAGCAACATGCTTTACGGCTATAGGAATAAGAGATTGCAAAACAGGTATTCATCCCCCATTTGAGATTGCAAACAGGAGTTCATCAATTAATTCATTTAACATTCCAAAATAAAAACTCATCCTTATTACTTCATAGGTGATAGGTATGTCATTTAAACGTCAACAGATTTATCAAAATAATAATAAAAACAAAGATGTCGAACAAAAAAAATCGAAATCCATCAATAAAAATTAAATTTAGTAGACAAAATAACGCTAATAATACATTTCGAATGGATTAAATTTCAAATACTGAGCAACCTGGACGACTCCGTTGCCATCACGAGATGGATGGCTTCTCTTTGTATGTATCAGTCGACTTAATAGGTTTTGGCAATAATAAATTGACTAACACTATCACAAGCTTCCTAAACAAGGTTTCGCCGACCTCCTCTTTAAATCCCTCGACAATAAAAAGTTAGGCGACATTAGTTTTATCTTTGATAATCAGCCAGCCGACTCTAAATATGTTCTGATAATAAGTCAGGCTATATTAGTCAAAAAACAAAAATAACTCAATCAACACTTTTATCGCAAAATATCAATCAGTCAGTTACCAAAGATAGACCTTTTTCAACGCAATCCTGTTATAATGAGTCAACTGACAACAATTACAACACACAAACAAAATAATATATCTATGCTAGGAAGAATGACACTACCACTACTTATATGAAAAACATCCTTCTGGACCACAATGTTGAATTTGCAAAATATTGGATTCTTATGATGTTGTATTCGTAAAATGTTGATTCCCAAAAATATAGCCCAAAAGAGAGAAAAGGAAAGTTTTAGATCAACATATCGTATAAAAATCGGTAGGCGCCACCTTCGATCTTTGGTTTTTCTTATTGCCGCGGCAGTATTCCAAGTCATCCGATGTATGCCTTGAACTAGTCGTAGTGCGAGATGTATAGCATCTACTCGATGTGCTCGGTGAGTATCTGTACAAAATGCTTTGACCACCCTTCAGGTATGCTCTATGTACATATAAGTGAAAACACAGGGATATGCAAGCGGGGTTAATACCTAAGACAGGATTGTGAAATTGGACGTTCTCACCACTATAACAATACATATTATTTTGTTTAAAGTATATTATTAAAATAGTAGTTATCACAGTGCCTCAAAGAAACCACCCGCCGACCTTTTATTTTAATCTTTCTACAAGTATTCAGACAACAACGTACACAGACAAGCCAATAAATGACCGATGCCACTATATACGTCCTAATAATAAGTCTGTCGATATTTATCACAGACCAGCAATCAGACAGCCGACGGCAGATATTTACCTGCCAATAAATCAATCAGATGGTAAGTATACTAGTTTTCTACCAATAATAAATCAACCGACACTTGTATGGCCGAACAGTTATCAGTCTGTTGACCATACCATCCATTTTGCCAGATCAATAATCAGCTAGTTATTGCAGACCAGCAATCAGATAGCCGTTGGCAGATATTTCCCTGCCAATCAATCAATTAGATAATACTAGTTATATTCCAATAATAAATTATCCGACACTTGTATGGCAGAACAGTAATCAGTCCGCCACGACACCAACCGATATGTGTGTGGCCAACATCAGTTAGCAAAAAGTAATAGGTATATTATCTCTACGTATCGGCTAAGTAGGCAGGTGCCTGATTCTCTTCGCACTGAGACCAAGGACCTTTCGAAGGTGCAGGTAGATTTTTGATTATTCCAACTGTTAGCAACCTAAGCCATCTGAGGTGTCGTGGCGCTGGATATCGTATGAGATGAATTCGTTGAGCACCGCAACAGGGAACGGTAAGTATACGGAATGCTTTAGAGATACACTTCAAGAATGTTCTCAGGAAACCTCTACGTATGATCTAGCGTATGTAGTATTATGATACACATGTAAATAAATTTCAGTAATTTATATATTGGAAATAGGCTGCGAAGTATGTTGAAAAAAAACCGTAACTAAAAAATAAATTAACTAATCAACCTCTAAGGCCTCGAATCCCAGCTGTGGGAATATAAATCAGAGTCAAACAACAATTAATCAGAAAAAAAAAACAATTTTTATCTCATTTCGGATCCCCATTTTAGGCTTAAATTTAGTTCTAATTTAATTAAAAATCCATTAGTGGCGACTATAATTTTGTCATCGCAATTAATCAGGTTTTTGTGTTGGCTTCTATGAGAGTGATGTTACTCGGCTTAGTATTTATTTGTGGGCGCAAAAACTTGAGTAATAAATTACCGTCATTAGACAAAGTACTCTGGACTGAATGGACGTGTTCATTTATTTGATTTCTTTATACAATCAGCGAGACGAGCGTGGCATTCGGCTGATGGTAGCGCTGCGGTCGTAGATGCCGTTTTTGTAAAGCCATTTTGTTGATTGATTGGGTGATATTGTCACATTACTGTCATTGAAGGTAAAATTCTTATGTACGATGTAGAAGATCCAATGATTTTTCAAGTGGAATCGTCTCTAGGCGACTTGATCACTTTTTGGTAGGGTAAAGTCTTATAGGCTCGCGTTACCAACATGCGAATGTTAGGCGGCTACGGCGGCGTAGTGGCGTGGTGGCGTAGCGTCTGTACATGTAGCGTAACAGCTGTACATGTTTTAGGCCTAGAAATACAAATGCAACAATCTTTGTTGCTGTTTGCAGGTAAGATAAGATGATACAACACATTTTAAAGGTTGACCCATACAAACTGGCCTCTGCGAGAGGCATACAATGTGTCTGGAAAGACAATTTGTTCTAGTCTTAATTTACACCACGAAAAAAAAATTGTTAATAATAGTCAGCTGATTAAAGTCTTCTTCTTCTAAATTTTCTTTTCATTCTGCTTCTTTTCATACTAATTAGAGTAAGCTTGGAATATTTAAACGTCAATGTTCGATCGGACGAAACGAAGTAGGACCAAAGTAGGAAGTCGCGAGATTATCACGTTTTTCGTAGAAAGAGGTACGTGTACAATCGTGTTAGATACTTGTTTAATATGTGAAATCTTGCGGCTTCACTACCATGCGTAATAGCAGTATATTTGTAGCTACACAAGTGACGTTTTGCCAAGCATTAGTGCTGTTTGATACTACAATTCTACGTTATTCGTTTTCATTTGGTTGACCTGGTGGCTTAGTTGGTAGTACGTCTGCCTGCGAAGCCGTGTGTCGTGGGATCCCCACCCAGTGCAAATGTTTGTGTGATGAATTCCAAATATTTGTACTGTGCCTATAACAAGTATATATTTAAAAAACATATAAGTATTATATCAGCTATCTGGCTTTCATAGTACAAGCTTTGCTTAGTTTGGGGTCAGATGGTGCTGTGTGTGAAATGACCACCAATATTTATATTTATTTATTTATTTCTATCGGCAGCTTCTATGACCGCCAATTTTTTTTTCTTGGTCGAGGAGTTGACGAGGCGATGCGAAAGGCAACTAGCCTGTGAAATTGGGCGTTGTTTATGCAAACGTGGTAGTGTCCTAGTTCTTAATTTCATTTTAAAAGAGTCAAAAGCTTACGTTTTCACATCAAGAAGTTTTCTCTTTACAAACAAAATTGTATTACATACATAGTGAGTCGATGACAATACTTTGACTCGTAGAAGCCACATGTTTTTTGAAAATGCAATTATACTAGCTGAGCCTGCGGTTTTGTTCGCGTAAGCAGATCTTGCGGGTGAATTTCAAACCGAAAAAAAAATCTGTATTTCTGTTAGAAACAAATTTTAACCAACATTGAACCAGAAGGAGGTTAGAAGTGGAGTGGAGATGACATGTTTGGCTGTTTGATTTTATTTTCGTCTAACGTGTAAGGTTCATGAGCTAATTACTGTATTTTAATATTACTTTACAGTATATTTAATCTGTGTGATGTTCATTTGAGTGTCTATGTTTCTTGATATTTAGCAATGGCAACATCGTATCAGACTGTTATCTATTATAACATCACCTACTTTTTAATTTGACACTGAACGTATAACAACTGATTATATAAAATCCCATTAAAGCCATTATAAATCAGAGATTTTCTGAGATAAGGACCTGACCCTTCAAATATAAGCCCATTTTTTTAAGACAGAATGACCCGACTAGCAGGACATCTGCCTGCTGATCAGCAACATACAACACAGTGATTTCGGGAATCAGTATTTTATCTACATTACTAGATGTCCGCCCCGGCTTCGCCCGTGCTACATTATATAGCACTCATCATGATCCCGTGAAAGAATGACTGAAATCGGTTAATTCATTCCTGAGAATATCGCTTTCAAACAAAACACCTCTTCAGCTATCTGCTACGCCACCTGTCGGAAATCGGTCGTACCAACTCAGATTTAGATTAGCAAAGGGGAGGTGTTTAATCTGTGAGCAAAGGTGAGGTGTGTAATCTATAGCAAAGGTTTATATTCAATGACGCAATCTTAGACACATGCTGTCATGTGTCATGCGTAAGCAGAAACGAAAACTCGCAAAAAGGAATATTTTTTCCCCGATTTTGTTACATTCTTGATTCATGCTCCACTTCTATTAATAGTAGCGTTATGTTCTATAGCCTATAGCCTTTCTCGATAAATGGACTATCCAATAGAAAAATAATCTTTCAATTCGGACCTGTACTTCCCGAGATCCTAGCGTTCAAACAAACAAACTCTTCAGCTTTATAATATTAGTATAGAATCAGATGTTATATTGAGCAGCGATCTAAATAATTATATAGATGTCATTCAGTGAAATTTACTCGTTTGTTTTCAGACTAGTATCAGAAATCGACGACAATGTAGCGGAGGCAGAAAACGCAATAGGGACTCTGGACGGTTCAGGAACCAACATAGAACTGAACCGGGAAGGGGGAAAACCACAAACCCTCGAAGAAGTACCAGAGTCTCAGGCACTTCAACTTCCACCCGCACGGCTTCAAAGACAAGGTCGAGGCGAAACTTACACACGAACACAAAAAGGCAACGACTGGCTACAAGCAGGACAACTTGGTCGAAGATGGTATCATCAATTATCCTGAAAAGAGATGGTGAGATTGCAATTTCAAATACTTTCCCTAAACCTATTTAACAATTGACAGACACCCATATCCTACTTCCCATTTATTTTGTAAATCCATCTGATATTATGTCATGGTTTGGATGTTTGTTGCTCAATTACGTCGGAACTACTAAACGGATCGGGTTGAAATTTTAATATACAGTTAGATTATAGTTTTGAATAACATATAGACTACATTTTATCCCAGGAAAATTACGGGATCGAAAAATAAACGGGCAGAACCGCGAGGCACTGCAAGTAGATAATTTATTACGCTTTGTTTATACCTCTAGTATAAAGTGACTGCACAAACGAAACATGTATCTGAAGGTAGGTAAGTCTGCCAGTAGCTGCACAATAGCACTGTGTCATGCGGCTATTGTAAAAGGAAGAGTCGAAATCATTAGCTTATCATCACTACGTTTGTCACCCAAAGATATAAGACAATTAATCTGTATACCCTGTAATACATCTCAAAACATTGCGTTTCAAAACGGAACACTGATTTGCGCACATTGCTGCTAAACGGTAGGTAATTGGCAAAGTTGTGGTACTTACTCCGGTGCAATTTGCAAAGAGTCATATCACAACTGAAGCTTAATTAGTCTCAAAAGATCCTTAGTTAAAGTAAATCAAAGGGCATTTGAGTAAAAAAATATAAGCTAACTTGATTAGGGTGACGTCGGTACCAAAACTAGATTGATTAATCAATTTAATGTCACGCCACAGTTTTCTACAATAAAGTCTAAATAGACTCTTACCGATAAAAATATGCTTAGACAATAATAATCACAGGCAGCTTTAACTTCCACTAATATTAATAAATGCGAAAATTTGGATGTTGGTTGCTCAATAGTGTCGGAATGGCCACGGATCAGGTTATTATTTTAAATCTACCTGCCCTAAAACTAAGCCTAAACAGACGTTCTACCCACCCCTCGCCCTTTTATCCCCTCATACTGATTGATATCTTAAACTTGATATATTTCGGAATAAATACTATTTGGAAAATGATTTTGTAAAAGGTAGCGATCTCCAGAAAGTATATTGGAAAACGAGATAATTCAGCTTATGTCTCAGGCTTAAGTGGCAGGTGTTATGTTACGGCTGGTCTAGTCAGGAGAACGGTACCTGCCGATCCGGAGACCCTGGATTCGAACCCCATACGCACCACTGTCTTTTCTAAGCCATGTGCGTAATGCCGCTAACTTAAAACGGTGAAGGAAAACATCGTGAGGAAACCGACATGTACCTAGAATTTTCCGAAGTCATGTGTCATCCACCAACCTGCACTGGGTCAGCGTGGTGGATTATGGCCTTAACTTTCTCCTAGCGAGAGAAGGCCCGAGTCCCAGCAGTGGGAACACTTAGCGGCCTGTTGATGTTGATGGCTCAGGCTGATGAGTGCAGTGCTAAGTAATGATTTAGACTCTTCACGTTCTAATGGCTGGCTGGAATTGTGCTGTCTTAGGCAAGCGTATTACTTACCATCAGGTATATATCCTGCATATCCCGTAACTGTATAATGTAATAAAAAAGTAGTACTGGTGTTAAGGCTATTAGTATTCACAAAATACGCATTAGATATTAAATTTAGTAACTATACCTCCATATTGTTTTGTAGTCGACTAGGCAATCGCTTTATTCACAGTTCCTTCAAAAATATGAAGATCCCGTTTTTTTCCCGTAACAAGGCTACAGCGAAGTCGAAACGGCACAAGAAACGAAAAATATTTTGTTTTGGTTGTACTAAAAAGACTACCACCGTATCTCCCGTGATGAGTGCTACCATCGAAAACTCAGACTTGAAGACTAACGATTTAACGAAAAACACTATAAACTTACCAAGCGCGTTCGACAAATCGAATGGTAAATACAAATTAAGTAAAGTCTACAAACGATCGTACGACAATCTTTGTCCTAAATGTATTAAAGAATTATTCCTTACAATGAAGAGGAAGACTACTACTAAGAAAGGGCTCGATAGTGTCCCAAGCAAGATGGAACCGAAAACAACTAGCAAACCCAAAACTACGAAACAAAAAGCAGACTTATCGGACAGTTTCCAAGAAGGTTACTTGGATACAGGGAGTGAGAGAATGAAACGACACGAAAATGAGGAACAAGAGAGAAATAGAAGGCTAAAAGAATTGGATGAAGTAGAGAGGAAAGTAGAGAATGTCCGTGTATACTATCAGAAATACGAAAAGAATTCTCACCAATAGTTAGAATTTGATGTACACCAAGTTTGATAAGTATCTTTATCTGACTTTTGGAATTAAATGTTAATGTTTAGTATACAGTTAATTTATGTGTACTTTGGCATGTGAGGAATAAAGTATTGTGAGTCAGGCACGTATTTCATATTTTACTCTTTGTCGACAACACAAATGTCCGTAAAAAACAAGGTGATCTCATGGTCTTCCCTTTTTTCACAATCATGAGACTGTAGATTGAAATCTCAGCTGAACCTCAGTACTTTTCTAAGTGTGACTTTGTCGTCATTACTGGCTTTATCAGTGAAGTAAAACATTGTAAAAAAAACGGTGCTTCAGTTTTAAGACAGACATCTTACAATTACATCATTGGACTTGGTTAGAGTGGTAGATTATGATCTTTACTGTTTCCCTGTGGAAGCTAACTATTTTATTATTATTTGTAATTCCTGAATCCCAGTAGCCAGAACATTACACAGCTAATATTTTATACTAGAAAACAGCAAAATAAGTACATACTCGTACATATACTCTTCGATTTGTCTGCCAGTGGCGAAAGTAGCTGATTTCTGTTTTAAGCAACATGCCTGCCCTTAACAGCACAGTGACACGCAGCTATTGGAGCATGAAGACTAAAAATCATAACACTGCACTCGCCACCCAGAGATATAATATGCATTTGTCCTTATGCTCTGTAATTTCATTGGAAAAATTGCCCTTCAAATTGGAATACAATGTTGTTTTCACATTACTGCTTGGTGGAGAATAGATGGCAAAGATGTGGTCCTACCCCAGGCGGACTCTGCAAAGAGTCTTAATACTACTAATCCACAAGCTCCGTCGACACAGGGATGGCTAAGATAAAATGTGCCCCAGGATAAATAGTGGTAATAGAACTGTCAAAGCGGCAAGTGCAGGAACAAGGGAGAATACACAAATTGTACGTCACGGCAAAAATGAAAAACGTTACAATCTCGGCGTAACAATAACGTACGACGTCAGTTTATCACGCGCTCAGGCTAGTCTGCGAGACAGTGCGCGCTTTCATTACGTAAAGTACTAATTTTATTATTGAAAACAAGTACTAATATTATAAAACTAAACTTAATAAAATACTTTTTTTTTTACTTTTATAGGTTTACACTTGACCGCCATCTCGACTCATGTTATGCGACGATGCGGTCTACGATGGAACGTGTTTACCTAGAAAACCCGATTCACTCTCGATTTGAAGACACCAAGATTATAACTATCGGGAAAAACTCAATCAGACAACTCATTCCACAGCCTAGACGTTCCTATCACAAGCGTAGAGTCAAACCTTGTTGTCCGTATCTTTGGTATATACACCATGGAACGGTACCGCTTCTTCGAGTTACGAGAAGTACGATAGAAAAAAGGGCAAGGTGGTATAAGATCATGCAGATCAGTTGCACACTCTCCGAAGTGTATCTGATAAAGAACCGATAAGCTAGCAATTTTGCGCAATACATGTAAATTGTTTAATTAAATCGATTCTTGGGTAACTAATTAATAATTTAGATCCGCGTATTTTTTCACATTACATACAGCAATGTTTAATTTGACTAAATGATACCACCACTATACTTTCAACATTATTTGGGACTCTGTATCTCTGCATACTGTACGGACCAAAGAGTGTACATATACTACGTATAGAGTTAAACAAACGCTTTACACCGAAAGCACGGGTCTGATCGCTCTTGTAGAAGTGTCATATTTTTGTCGCGGCACTTCACTGTCGCCATAGCTCACTTACACCTCTTTGCTTACGATACGACGGAAAATCCTGATCTGTTTACTTATTCTTTATCTAAGGTACGGACATTGTACTGTGTGGTGATGGGGAGGTTTGAATACTTTCCTCTCAATTCATGATTTAAATAGTTTCCTCACCGCTTTGATATAAGTAGGATTTGAAATACTGATTTGCACGATCTAATACCACCTTGCCCTTTTTTCTATCGGAATGCTCGCAGCTCGAAAAAGCGACATCGTTTCATGGTTGATGTTCCAAAAACACGAACAAAGAGCTTTGATTCTATTTTTGTGATAAGAACGTCAAGGTTGTGGAATACGTTGCCTGAGTGGTTTTTTCCCGATAGTTACAATCTTTGTGTCTTCAAATCGAGTTTAAATATTTAAGGTAAAACCGTTCGATCGTAGATCGCATCGTCGTTTAACATCAGGCGAGATGGCGGTCAAGTGTAAACCTATTAAAATTTAAAATAAAATATTTTTTTAAAACTCTTAAGCAAACAAAACGTGCAGTAGCTGCTCCACTACACGGACGCCCCGGGTTCCTCTCGCCTCATTTGCATCGCACCTCACTAGATATTCGCGAGGTTTTCCGAGAAAATAGTTGGACTATGAGTTTATTCAAAGTTTTAAATTTCATTTCGCGTCCATTGGACGTTAGCCTCTGGCAACACTGGCTTAACAAATTGAAAATTCTAATAAATTCATATAATAATTATTCGAACTATGTAGACGTTATTAAGATGAGAGCACTTTAATCATTTTCTGAGTACTGACTACAATGCAGAATGTCGAAATATTAAGCTTTCTTTAGGATCTTAAATTACTTTTTTTTTCAAGTAAAAAAATTATTTACAGGTTTTCGACAAATGATTATTTGAAATTGAATTTGAATGTTCTTTGTGTTTTAACTATTTTTCTTGTTGAACATTTAATGAGAATATTTGAAATTGAAGTATCGAAAATATAGGTACATTCGAAAGCCGCGGAGTCGTAATACTTATTTATATCTATCAGTAAAACAGTGTTGACACTGTCGGATTGTATAACGCGCGTATACGGTAATAAACCTACGGTAGGTTAAGATAGTTTGTAATCTGACGTCGTTAGATTATCATTTATATATCGTTTATAATCTGACGGTTTTTAAAATTTTAAGGCCAAATAAATAAATGTATTATACACATATGCGGTTATGCGAGATAGACGAGAGGTTGACTCGTTATTAATATACTCGTAGTAAATGCGAAAATTTGTGAGTTGGATGGACTCTTGTTGCTCTTTCACGTAAAAACTACTAAAGAGATCTGAATGAAATTTGGTACATAAATGTACATTAGTCCTTAATAACACAGAGGTTAATTTTGTTCCGGAAAAATAACGGGAACTACGCAGAGGAAATCGCGAGGTACTTTTTATGTTTGAAAACGGCCAAATTTTGTACCTTTTTTAGTACTATTTGGAACATTACTTTAAATATTTATTACCTCGATAGGCAGTGAAAAAATAGGAAAAAAAAATGGACAGCCATTTTGACGTCAGGTTGGCTGGACCACAATTGTTTCACATAGGTAGAGACCAAAAATCTTTATTATGTATTTATGAATATTAAGTGCCTTTTTATTTTATGTTTTATTTTATAGTGTTCCTGAAAAAAATGTCGATGATTTTGGTTTCAGCATTTAAACATATCTATTTTATTTACTAAATAAATGTAAGTATATTTATTTGTACCATACACATAGGTGTAAGTTTCCCATATCTGCTATCACAAAATAGTTTTTTACACGGTTGACTAAGATGGACAAAGTTTAAGATGAACCGTTGCAAAAAAAAAACTTTCCACGGTTCACCCATTTGGTCTCAGGAGGTGGACGTTGGGAACGCCGTAATTTTCTTCGGGCTTCAACGATCTGTTGAAGCCCGGTATCTTTGGGTACGCAGATGATAGCACCGTTGTAGAGAGTTACATATCTAGCGCGAGAGCCAGTGGACAGCATACTAAGGTACTGAGAGAGAGTATGATCGATCGTTTGAACATGGCCCTTGAGGAAGTCTCTGAATGGGGCGAAACCAATCTGGCCAAGTTTAACGAGGGAAAGACGCAGGCGTGTCTGTTCTCCGCAAAAAGGAGTCAATTTGAACTGACTCCTACTTTTCGAGGTGTATCCGTGCCGGTTACTGATCATCTTGAGCTTTTGGGCGTTACCTTAACTTCTACGCTCAACTTTGGCTCGTATATCGAGTCCAAGGCTAAATTAGCTGCCAAAAACTAGGTGTCCTCTCAAAGGTGCGAAAGTACTTCAAATCTGAACAATTACTTTTGTTATACAAAGCACAGATTCGCTCTTGTATGGAGTACTGTTCGCACCTTTGGGATGGATCGGCTAAGTATCAGCTTGAGGCTCTGGAATCGATCGAGAGGCGTGCCAAGAGGCTCATAGGCAAAGACATTCTAGCGCGAAAAGACTTCAAAGTCTTGAACATCGCCGCAAGATTGCTAGCTTATCGGTTTTTATCGGATACACTTCGGAGAGTGTGCAACTGATCTGCATGATCTAATACCTCCTTGCCCTTTTTTTCTATCGTACTTCTCGGAACTCAAAGAAGCGGCACCGTTTCATGGTGGATATTCCAAAGACACGGACGAAGAGGTTTGACTCTACGTTTGTGATAAGAACATCTAAGCTGTGGAATGAGTTGCCTGAGTGGGTTTTCCCCGATAGTTATAATCTTGGTGTCTTCAAATCGAGAGTGAATCGGTTTCTTCTAGGTAAACACGCTCCATCGTAGACCGCATCGTCGCTTAACATCAGGCGAGATGGCGGTCAAGTGTAAACCTATAAAAGTTAAAAAAAAAAAAAAAAAAAAATTTCATACTCATGATTTTTAGCAGTGTAACAGAACGAGCAAGACGTAGGCCTGATGACAAACAAAACGGCTGTGTATAACAGCATAGTGTCTCGCAACTATTTTCACATAAAACTGACCAGCACTGCACTGCAGTCGTCACCTGTAGAAATACCTAAGGTAGCGGTTCCCCCGGAGACCGCGACGCGAGACCGCGACGCGAGACCGCGACGCGAGACCGCGACGCGAGACCGCGACCGGAGACCGCGACAGGCACTTGACACTATGGAATTGCGTGGGCGCCAGTTCGCGTCGAGACCGCGACAGGAAACCGAGACATGTGTCGCAAGACATGTGTCGCAGTCGCGGCGCGAACTGGCGCGAACCGCTACCTTAAGTAGTTTTTTAGCTCTTGCCTACCGTCCACCTCCCGAGACAAGCAACCTGGGTGAACCGTGGAAAGTTTATTTTTTATAACGGCTCACCTTTCTGATAAAACTTCTAAGCCCTTATGTAGTGGTAGGACACTTAGCAGAGTCCGCCTGGGTAAGTACCACACCTTTGCCAGTTATTCTACCGCCAAACAGTAATGTGCAAACGTTACTGTGTTCCGGTATGAAGGGCAATGTTTCCAGAGAAATTACAGGGCTTAGAGATACTCGTATAAGATTTTAGACCTCTGGGTGACAAGCGCAGTGGCTAGGTAATGATTTGGACTCTTTATGTTCCAATAACGACGTGTCACTGTCGTGTTATGTGTCAGGCATGTTGCTTACCATCAGTACCAATGACCTGATCGTCTCGTCACTCTTTATTAAAAAAAAAGTTGTTTTATTGGTGACAATACGCCTACGAAATATGTACTGGTCCGATTAGAGTCTATCACTGAGATTTGCTTCTGGGCAGGGTCCCACCAGAAGCTCTGTGGTCAGCCTATTGAGTGTCGCCTCTTTTTTTTTTTTTATAGCATAGAGTGACGAGACGAGCAGGACATGTGCCTGATAGTAAGCAACATGCCTGCCACATAACAGCACAGTGACATACAGCTACTGGAACAAGAGTTAAAAGCATTACACTCCGCGAGGCATAAGCTGAGCTTTGCATTTGTGTGAGTGTACACTGTTAGGCAGACGTGTTGCTTACTGTCAGGCATATGTCCCTATCGTCCGGTCATTTAGTCATCATCATCATCAGCCGCAAGACGTCCACCGCTGAACAAAGGCCTCCTCCCTAGATTTCCACAACGAACGGTCCTGCGCAACCTGCAATCAGGGGTTTTCAGTGACCTTTCTGAGGTCATCTGAGGTCATCCATCTAGTGGGAGGCCGTCCAACACTGCGCCTTCCGGTTCATGGTCGCCACAAACCAAATCCCTCTTCAATTACATTAGTATTGAAATACCAACATATAAACAGAAATAATTTAATTTTCTCCGAAACTGTATAAACCGGCTTCAATTCAAAATTCGTAAAGAGTTGTTGTTAAACTCATAAAAATCTCGACTATATTTTTTGTGAAATCCACGAATACGTCGTCCAGCTTTATGGTTGACATTTCTAAAACCGCCCCAATAATTTTTATAAAACTTATAGTGGGCTACTTCTGAAATATTTAATTTTCTATCAAACAAAACAAAAAAAATACCATTAAAATCGATTCACAAGTGGCGGAGGTATCGCATAAGACAAAAAATATATTTATATATTTTAACTAAATGTCCGCCCCGGCTTCGACCGTGGTACATTATATAGCACTCATCAGGATCCCGTACATATCCAACGGTGAAAGAATGACTGAAATCTGTTCCGTCATTCCTGAGAATATCGCTTTCAAACAAAACACCTCTTCGGCTACCTTTTACGCCACCTGTCGGAAATTGGTCGTACCAACTCAGATTTAGAAACAAATTTGATTAGCAAAGGGAGGTGCTTAATCTGTGTGCAAAGTTGAGGTATGTATAATCTGTGGCAAAGGTTTATATTCAATGACGTAATCTTAGACACATGCTGTCATATGCCATGTCAAAGCACGAAACGTGCGAAAACTTTAAAAAGGAATATTTTTCCCCGACTTTATTACATTCTTGATTCATGCTCCGCTTCTATTAATAGAAGCGTTATGTTCTATAGCCTTTCTCGATAAATGGACTATCCAATAGTAAAAAAATCTTTCGGACCACTACTTCCCAAGATCTTAGCGTTCAAACAAACAAACTCTTCAGCTTTATAATATTAGTAAGTATAGATTGAGTACTTTCTTTTAGCGTCGCCATATGTTAAGTGTATTTCAGTAATGAGTTTAAATGAAGCCGGTAAAGCATTTGAGAATTGTAAAATCTTTTCATTTTTCTTCCTCCGCCGAGCTCTCAGGTGAAACCCAGAAAATGCGGAGATGTCACAAAATGAAGGTGCGAATTTCAGTCAGGAAACCTGACAAGTTGCTCTCACTTTGCTGAGACTCGGAAATCTTTTGGGATCTAGGGATGGGAGGTCTTCACATTGAGCAATTTCTAAAATGTATGTACATTATGTCTCGTAGTCATTCGAATGAAAACCGGATAAATCATAATTGAATGATGAATTTAGAAATAGAATTACTATCACAGTTCTGGTGTGCGATTTGAATTTAATGACAAAAATTACACTTAAATTGATTTAATTTCATGTAAATGTAATGTAATGCTGTAAATTTGTGAGAAAATACAATGAGTTCTTTGAAAAAATTGCAGATAAACCTCGGAAGACTCCATGGAATATCAGATCTCAATATAGGCACAAAATTATAGAACCTAAATCCCGGTTAGAAATGCATAGCGCTGGACCACACTCAATGGCTGTAAAAATATACAATAAGTTGCCAAATGACCTACAGGACTTGGAAAAAAAAACGATTTTATTGAATGTCTGAAGAATATATTAGAAAAAAAATGTTACTATAAATTACACGACTTTTTTAACGACAAATTTGACAACTTAGAAATGGAACGTTCCGTTGCCACTGTTGCCATGCCCTTATAGGGCCATATGTAATAATCACAAATAGCTTTAACCACACATGCATGTATTGTACATATGACGTAATAAATATTTGAGTATTGAGTATAAATAGATAAATGTGAAAGTTGGAATGTGTATGTTTCTATGTGTTTCTGTTACCTCTGAACTGATATGAATGAAATTAAATACGTAGTAATTCCACCTTATTGGCATTAGTGTGTTTTCAAGTTATCCGAGCTTTTTATGACTACTGGCTTCGGCGGTGTTGGGAAACGTCGAGAAAACAGTTCAATGGAAAATCAACTTGTAAGGGCATTTAGTCATCCGCCTACCTGTAGGTACTTGACCAGCGTAGTGGATTACGACCCTGGCTCTCTAGTTTTGAATCAGCCCCGAGTCCCAACAATGAGAACATAAATGAGAACTGCTAAAAACATTACCTACTTTTTACGATTATTTTATTCTGAAGATTTGATTTAGTCACAAATATTTTCATTCGATTGGTTAAACCCGATCGAATGGTAACTCGAATAAATGATTCCGACTCGTCGACACCTGGGTGCTTGAGATATGATTTCTATGCAGTGCACGGAACAGATAACTTGGTTCCTTGGTGATCCAGCCTTAGATGGCTGTTACCTTGTATCTTTATAGTGATTGGGCCGTGTTATATCGAATTTAGACCAATACATTGTGTGCCTATTTAGTTGCTGTATTTGGGCGAAATGCGAACGTTTTTGAAGCAAAATCTTTTTCACCTTTGAGTACTTTTACGTTGTGTAATATTTTATGGGTACACCAATATGTCAACAGCAGTGGCAGCGGTGGCTTAGTAAATAAATAGTAAGTAATATTTGCACATTACTGCTTGGCGGTAGAATAACTGGAAAAGGTGTGGTACTTCCCCAGGCAGACTCTGAAAAGATTCCTACCACTACAAACATTTGTCCGAAAAGTTCCCTTTCAACTAGAATACTGTAAGGTACTTCCCCAAGCGGACTCTGCAAAAAATCCTACCACTAGGTTGCCTCCATATTATGATTTGAAGATATTGTATCCCAAAACCAATCTAAAGGTACAAGTTCGCGCTGACACCGCGACAGGAGACCGCGACCGGAGACCGCGACAGGCACTTGACTCTATAGAATTGTATGGGCGCCAGTTCGTGCCGAGACCGCGACATATGTCTCGCGACACGTGTCTCGGTTTCATGTCGGGGTCTCGGCGCGAACTGGCGCCCATACAATTCCATAGTGTCAAGTGCCTGTCGCGGTCTCCGGTTGCGGTCTCCTGTCGCGGTCTCAGCGCGAACTTTGCCCTATACCAACTTCATTCCTTAAGGTACAAGTTCGCTCGGAAACCGCGACACGAGACCGCGACGCGAGACCGCGATCGGAGACCGCGACAGGCACTTGACTCTATAGAATTGTATGGGCGTGAAGTGGGAGTGAAGTGCCTGTCGCGGTCTGCGGTCGCGGTCTCGCGTCGCGGTCTCCGGGTGAACTTGTACCTTAAGGAATGAAGTGTAGGGCATTGCCAAAAACAAATATAAGTGACAGTATTCCATTTATATATGCATCCTTAAAACCTCAAATATTTAAGAAATAGCAACTTTTTGAAATAATCTTGCATCAAAACATTAAATAGTGGTAGATAAGTAATTTATTACAAATGAAAACTTTTTGAAAACTTGGCATCAAATCTGAAAATTCATTATTCAAATTGAATTCACTTAAACTTCTTCGTTTCTACTCGTATTATTGACAAAACAATACGTTAAATTACGCCCCATAATAAAACAGATAACATATTAATCTTAAATATAAAATACCGTATTACGTTATTCAAATGTATGTATGTGTTTATATTATATTTCTTGGCTTTTTTGTGTACCTTGGCTTTTTTGGTTTGAAAATTCACTCTTCTGTATCAAATTTTCATTTTTAAATGTATACAGAGTCTCTGGTCAGCTTTCATCCATTGAAGGTAATGTGACATGTTCTGTGAATTTAAGCAAACAACGAAAAGCTCTACAACTGTCGCTAAAACTCAACATAAATATATCTCAAAGAAAAGTGTGTGTTGTCTTTTCTAGCACTGTTTAGCGGACTTAAATATAGTCTATGATATAGTTCTGGAAAAAAATCTGTTTATGAACAGATTCAACATAAAAAGGTAGAGGCAAGCGCGCTCGCCCCTAGAAAAAAAAGTCTGCAGAAATGTATGACGCCCATCACCAAAAAAAAAAAATTAAAATTGTGTAGGCATAGGGAAAAATAAAACAAATAGCTTATCGTAACACCTCATAAATTTAAACAAACTCTGTATTAATAAATAGGAAATAAATTAATGAACATTATTATCGTGATATACTTCTAAAATAGTATTAAACCAACTTGTAATCTTCAATCTTCGTTGCTGCCGAAAGGGCAATTTTCTCCACAGTATACGGCCCGTCTGAAAAAAAGTAATAATTAATCGTTCCCCCATTTATTTTCTTCTGTAAAATATATCAATAAAAATGAATGTGTGTCTGTATGTACTTTCTAGAATCGTAATCTATGTATTTGATCTTGAGCAAAGTTGTTGTCCATGAACCAAAGAAGGGTTCTGAGTTGGTACGGCCAATTATCGACAGTTGACGTAGCAACGAGCGCAGGGAAACCATTACACTAGTGTAGTGAAGATTTGTCATAGCTTCATCATCATCATCAGCCGCAAGACGTCCACTGCTGAACATAGGCCTCCCCCTAGATTTCCACAACGAACGGTCCTGCGCAACCTGCAACCAGCGGTTTTCAGCGACCTTTGTGAGGTCATAGCTTAAAGCAATGCAATAATACATCATCCATTTAAATACGGATTTTGGTTGTTAAACCAAAATTAAAGAATTAATTGTTATTGGTGGTTGTAACGCTATCAAAACGTCGAGGTAATTAAATAATAATAATATGAATTATCTTCTTCTTCTTCGTGTCGATGATGTTGTCTTTTTTTTTTTTTTGCTTGTGTGAGTCTTTTAAATTTTTGCTGCCCAGTATTCCGCAACTGTGACTCCTGGTATCGAGGCCTCCATCAGGTCGGTTCTGGTGCAGCTGGTTGGAACCCGCGGGCATGAAAGCAGGTGCTGCATGGTCTGAGTGGCACTACAGTCGCACAGGATGTTATTTGCGTCAGAGTATTCCCATTTCGCCATGTTAACTTAGCAGCGGCCCACTTGGGTCCGGAGTCGGTTTAGTGACTTCCACGTGGGCCACGCTAGTTCGCTTTTACTTTTCAGAGCCAACACTAAACATTATAATATGGATTATGATTATGTCTCTCGTACTCTATCCCTTACTCTCACTGCCTTATTCAAATTTTTTACTGTTATAGGTTTATATCAGGCCGCACTCTCGTTTGGTGTAAAGTGATAATGCGGTTAACGATGAAGCGTCCTTACCTAGAAGAAATCGATTCACTCTCGCTTTGAAGACACCAAGATGATAGCCATCGGATAAAACTCACGCAGCCAAAGCTTTCCACAACCTAGACGTTCTTATTACAATAGTACAGTCAAACCTGATTCAAGTTTTTGGGTCGTCAACTTGAACTCATTAGTGTATTAAACTAGGTACACATAAAGTAAATACCAATTTGGAACCAGTTGGTAGTAGGAATTCCGGACTCTAGCCTTGCTGCAGCGATAGCCTCTCTTAATGCAAATGCTATCACTATAGATAAGCACAATGGCGGTTCTCCAGTGCCTGTAACAAAAATTCATAATCATTCGTTTGATTTTTAAACTTCAACTTGTCTATACCGTGCCTCCACGTGTGTAAGTATGCCCTTTCGTAGACTTAATTCACCTGGCTCAATTCACCTGGGTGCATTAAGTCTACAAATCGTATACTTGATGCACTCAGGTGAATTAAGTGCATCCTTAAGTAGACTCAATGCACCTTATGAAATCGGGTGATTTAAGTGTACACTCAAAGTAGAGTTAATTCACCCAAGATGCACAGATTCAATTCAAACTAAGATCGAATTCAACTTCAACTCTTGGTTTATGGCTTTTATTGTGGTTTAGCTTCACAATTTCGCCAATGTCAAGTATATACATAAAATATAATCTAAATTTTTGAAGAAAAAACGAATGACGCAGACGTCAAAGCGCTATTTTTTCGAAAAGCCTAAGATCGAATTGTAGTTGAGTTAAAAACTCGACATCATCTTACATTATTTACCATCTAATAGTAATTTTGTTGTGGTGGGGCTCTTGACAGAGTCCGCCTGGGGAAGTACCACACTTTTACCAATTCTTCTACCCCCAAGCAGTAATGTGCAAACATTACTGTGTTCCGCTTTGAAGGGCAATGTTTCCAGAGAAATTACAGGGCTTAGAGATATAATATCTTAGATCTCTGGGTGACGAGCGCAGTGCAGTGCTAGGTAATGATTTGGACTCTTCATGTTCCAATAGCTGCATGTCGCTGAGCTGTTATGCGGCAGGCATGTTACTTACTAGCAGGCACATGTCATGCTCGTCTCGTCACTCTATAAAAAAACATACCATCATCATCACCAAAACACATAGCCATCGCAATGAATTATAACCTTGATTCTATCTCTAAGATAGCTTAACTTTAACTAGCTAACCTTTAGCTCCCAATATTGGTTCCAAGCTGTATGACCTCTTCCTGAAGTAAACTCGGAAATCTTGGGGGATGTCCCTGGCCAGGGGCACTTTGTAATACCAGGATCGATCGGTGAGGAGTTCCCCGGTCTTTGAATCATACCTCAGTTCTTCGCAGGTCCAGTATCCGAGACCCATAATGAAAGCACCTTCCACCTAAAAAATACAATTACTAATTCATCATCATCACCAGCCTGGGTCGTACACTGCTGGGCATAAGCCTTTCCAATGTTGCGCCACCAAATCCGGTCCTCTACTCCGCATCCATCTGCTGTCCGGCTCTCTGTTCAGGTCGTTGTCATTATCGTCGTCGTCACTAATTACTAATCAATAATTTCTAATAGTGCCAAGCTTTGTCTGGTGTCTGTGTTGGTTAGAGTAAACAGGCAGCAATGTGCTACCTGCTAAGTCCTCATTCAAGTCCTCATTCTAGTCCACTACTGTACATATACTTCTTCTAGTATATACGATACGCCGATATACGATATTCGATACGCCGGTCGCTCGATCCTCACTTTTACGTTTTCATTACTGTCTGTTGTCTTACCGTACATCATTACTCAAAAATTAACAATTTTTAGTGTTGATATTCATAAAAACAAGTCGCTAATTTATAATTATGGCTAATAACCATGATTTAGATTTTATTTAAATTCATCCGGAGTCATGTGTGTTGAGAAAATTAACGAGACTGCTTAATATTGACTGGAGGACTACAGAAAACTGTGTAAAATAAAAAAGATAAATGATGATATTGCGATTAATCGGTGTATGATACACAGTCATGTCACTTGAATGTAAGTCGTCAAGTGTATTTTGAATAAAGGTTTATTTAAATTCTGTTTATTGTACATGATTACTTACTTGACCCACGTCAATTTCTGGACTGACGCTCTGCCCTACATCTTGATTTAAATCAAGCCTCAAACATTCCCACTCTCCAGTCAAGATGTCCACTTCCACTTCTGCGAGCGCCACTCCAAAAATGTCATATTCGAACACATCCGCAAAACTGACGAAACCATGCGCTTGCAGATCCACGTTCTGATTGTACGCTTCTGTGATTAACTGCTCCCAAGTCGGATTCGTCATTTTTGCTCTTACCGGCTCCAACCTTTTCAGCAATTCCTCACAAGCTCTCCGCACTCCCAACCCAGCGTTTTGTGATCCTAAACTACCACCAGTTATAAAGCCGTTTGGGGCTATAATTGTATTGTTTGATTTAACTTGAATTTTGGTTATCGGGATTTTAAGCAGATATGCAGCTATTTGTATAGCTTTTGTGTTAATCCCTTGACCCATTTCTATTGCACCATGGGTGATGACTACTGTTCCGTCTCCATGGTATACGGAAACGTTTACATCAAAAACTTGGCCTCCAGCTGGCGTCCATCTAAGAAAGGAAAATCGTAATCCTCTTTTTCTCCACCGATTTTTAATATTGAAGTTTTTCACTTTTGCTTTTCGATCAACGTATTCTGCCGTAGTTCTCAATTCTTCTGCCATTTCTTGCAAGGCGCTGTATTTAGTGTTATCTAAATTGGCCATACGAACATCGTAGGAATCCAAATTCAGTTCATATGAAATTCTTTCCAAAATATACTCTGCCATTGATATAGCTTCAAAGGTACCTAAAACAATGAGAAGTTGATTACACATTACTATTTTTTTGCCTATAACCTAGAGTCATGGGACAGAATAGAACATGCACCTGACGGTAATAAACGCGTTATTAAATAATCCTTTTTAAGAATTTCGTTGTGGAAATCTAGGGGGTAGGCCTATGTTCAGCAGTGGACGTCTTGCGGCTGATGATGATGATGATGAAGAGTTTCGTATCGTGCTTTGACGTGACAGCATCTGTCTAAAATTGTGCTATTAAATGTAAACCTAAATCTGAGATGGTACCGCCAATTTTTGACAGGAGCAACAGATGGCTGAAGAGGTTTTTGCTTGAACGCGATATCTTCAGGAATTACTGAACCGTTTTCAAAAATTCTTTCACCGTTGGATATGTACGGCATCCCTGAGTGCTTATAGACTATATATGTACCACGGGCGAAGCCGGGGCGGATATCTACTGTGAAATAAAGGAATTTGTGTTTTGGTTTTCTTACCAGGTGACCTACACCACGTATTTTTAGCGTTGTCCGTGGTGGCGTCATAGCACTTGTAGTTCCACCTGGAGCTGTTGTAGCAGTTGCTGAACACCCCGGTGCCGAGCGCGGTGAGCGTCTCGTTGATTTTGTACCCGTTGTCTTCGTATACATTGTAGTTTATGTGCTGTATCACACCTGAACGGTTCACTTCGCACTGTTAACCAAAAATAATCATATGGTATTTCAAAAAAAAACATTTTAAGTTCGAAAAAAAAGATAGATAAACTCTTTATTGCACTTAAATTATAAAGAAAAATAACAATAACACAGAAAAAATATATAGAAAAAAGTAGCAATTGGCGACCTTATCGCTAAGAGCAATTTCTTCCAGGCAACCGACGAAGACAGAAGTTCTTAATAAATATTGAGTAAAAATATAGTATTGAGCCACTATGCCATACATTAGCTTGTTGGTGAGGTGAACCTATAAAATGTTACCGAAAAGTCCAAAGAAAATTACACTTCGAATTCAAACTAAGCCTTTTTTTACAATATAGAGTGAAGCGACGAGCAGGACATGTGCCTGATGGTAAGCAACATGCCTGTCACATAACAGCACAGTGACACGCAGCTATTGGAACATAAAGAGTCCAAATCATTACCTAGCACTGCACTGCGCTCATCACTCAGAGATCTAAGATTTATATCTTAATATATTTTTTTCTAAGCCTTGTAATTTTTCTGGAAACATTGCCCTACAAACCGGGACAGAGTAATGTTTGCACATTACAGTAGAATAGCTGTGAAAAGTGTGGCAATTCCCCAGGCGGACTCTACTAAGAGTCCTACCACTATAACGCCTGAGAGCCGGACACATTACACATTTATTTTATGCATTTGTACTCACTTCGAAGTCGGTACTACACGGCAATCTCTTCCCGATGGCTCTCATGGTGGTGGTGAGCGGCACCACGAACCGGCACGGGCGGTTCAGCTTCAGGGTGACGAGGCTGCAGCAGATAGCCACCTGCGAGGGACGAGATATCTTCATGCCGAAAGCGCCGCCCAGCCGCCTCACGTTAACATCTACTCTGAAATAAATAAATAAAATAAATATTGGTGGACCTTTCACACACAACACCATCTGACCCCAAACTAAGCAAAGCTTGTACTATGGAAGCCAGACAGCTGATATAATACTTATATATTTTTAAATACATACTTATTATACATAGAAAACACCTAGGCACAGTACAAATATTTGAATTCATCACACAAACATTTGCACTGGGTGGGGATCGAACCCACGATCTACGGCTTCGCAGGCAGACCTACTACCAACTAAGCCACTCGGCCAGCGAAATGAAGACGCTAGACTGTTTAGTAAACTATCATTGGTGGGTCAAGCAAAACCGCCACTGTCCAAAACTTTTTTAGACAAAGATTTGTTTAAATAAAATAAATAAATATTGGAGGACAATTCACACACAACATCATCTGACCCCAAACTAAGTAAAGCTTGTACTATGGCGGCCAAATAACTGATATAATACATGTATAGTTTAAACACATACTTATTATAAATTATGATTTTTTTATGGTTATGTTTTTTCCTCTCAAAGTATAAAAGACACTTTGGTAGATAATAATATTATGAAGTCACAAGCCTAAACCAAGTGAGCTTCATGTTCTGAAACTTGAAGATTATTAAGATCGTCTTGAAAGAATTTACGGGCTATGCGGCATGTATTTAAAATTGCAACTTTCTGCATTGTCATGTACGTGTTCTCGGGAATGTCTATTAATTCTAAGGTCTGAGTCAAATGTTTAGGGATTACTCCTGTACTGGAAAGCATCAATGGTAAAATTTTTTGATTTGTATTTTACGAGTATTTTAATGGCTAATAATAATAAATAGTTCAACAATTAAATCATACTACGAGTAATATCATAAATGTGATTTTTTATGTTTGGGTGTTTGTTGCTCAATCACCCCGGTAGAGCAGGATGGATCAAATTGAAATTAGGAATATTGTGAAATTATAGTCTGGAACAATTCATGGAGTACTTTTAATCGCGGGAAAATAATGGGATTACGCGGAGGAAACCGCAGAACACTGCTGATACAAGCATATTTGTACAGACCATATTCACAACAGTATTTATCTATTATATTTTCAGAGTTCAACGGCGCAAGATTTGTTTATTATAACTGTTATAGGTTTACACTTGACCGCCATCTCGCTTGTTGTTAAGCTATGACGCGGTCTACAATGGTGTTTACTTAAAAAAACAATTCACTCACAAATTGAAGACACCAAGATTGTTACCATCAAAAGCTAATCGATCATCGGTTGCATAAAAAGCCCTTGAGTAGTAGCGGTTTTTCTTTTAGCCCTCGCAATTATAAAATATTGTAAATACAGTAGGGCTATTTGGATCACCCTGCAGGTGGCCGCTCTGTCAATAAACTGATTTGCAGAACAAAAGTATTTTTTTAAATATCCCGTTTCTCTTTTCACCTTTAGAACTAGTATTTAGAGATATTTGAACACATAATGTACATTGCCCGGGGCTATATCACGTTGAATATCATTGTTTAATTACCTCGATGCTTCGGCAGGGCTATAACCGCCGTGGTCACAAGAAGACTCTTCGCTTAACCACGGCGGTTATAAAACAAATATATATATCGTGATTAGGCCCCGTATAAAATATAAACATGATAGGTATAGTATTTATTGACTTGAAAATCTGCACATAAAATTTGTCATTCTTGCCATCTGTTGATCATCTGTTTTTCTGACTGCCACAAGCCCAAAAAAGAATAAAACATTTATTCAACTTACCGATTTTCTTCAATATTGAGCGCCTTTGCAATCATCATTTGCACTCCATCCATCCACTGCGTCGAACAGAACAACTCTATGCCTTCTTCAGTGGGCCTTGTGACACATGAAATATTCTCCATCATGAAATGATACTGAGCATATATAGTGTTCTCACCTTTGATCACTTTATATACATCAGTTCCTCTATCGGTGGAATCAGTTTGTGTATTCAGAGTTAATCTATTAGGATCCTTTTTGGCGACTTTGATATCTATGGTAGGTACTCTAGTGTTCTTGTAAGTGACTGTCACCATTTTGGCAGCAGAGTCAGCGATGCTTTGAGATTCAGCCACAATGATGCCGTATGGTTGGTTGAAATACTGAACAGGGCCGCTGCAAAGCACTTCTTCATTGGCTACGTAGAAAACAGTTCCGCCTGGGGTGAACGAATTCAATCCTGGTATGTCTTTTGCTGTGTAGAATGCTACGACACCTTTTTGTTTCTGGAAGGCAACACGCATTACTGTTACAATTTTTCACGTGAGACTTTCGTTTTATTTATTTATTATTGTTTATTTATTTACTAGCAAGCGCCTCGCGATTTTTGCTACTTATTTCGCATTGTCGTTATTTTCATGCGAAAAGAAAAATCTATATTCAGTGTTATGTTCTATATCCGACTATATTTTGTGTTTTAAATTAATTTTAACCCAAAAATTTATATATTCTTTTCTGTGGCTAATCTGTTCAGAAGTTTCGGCGTAATTAAGCAACAAAAATACAAACTTTCGCACATAATATAATATTACTAAATTAGTAGGAAGTAGGATATGAAAGTGACGGGAAGAGCAAAAAGTATGCTTGATGAAGCAACACGTCTGCCGGTCACACCTTTACATAAATCATTACTCAGCACTACACTCGTCACCTAGAGATATAAGATGTGTTATCTCTATGCCCTGTCATCGTCATAGTCAAGTGCATGTCTATCTATTCCCCAAATAAAAGTTACTATTAAGGCCGTGTACCCCGAGCAAATAACATTGAATTGCATGATAATTACAATTGTTTCTATTTTTTGCGGTTTATTTATGAGGAGATTATTTAAACAATAAATTCATTAACAAAAAAAGAAACTATCATTTTGAAGCCAAGAAATTGTAGAATTTTAATGTATTTTTTACTAGTTGTTATTTGTTTTGGCTAAGGAGTAGGTAACTCTGAAAACTGTACAAAAAACTCTTTTTGCTGGGGGACGCACCTTAAGGCCTTACGCATGCTTATTTCCTATAATGTATTTAGTACCATAGCTCTGCTGGCGTCGATGGAGACGATGTCTCCCAGCGCCACGGTAGTGATGCAGAAGGCGGCGTACACCTGACGCGCCTGCGTGGACAGGTCGTCAGAGTAGAACGTTTCTCCAGCGCACTGCAACTGGAAGCGAAGAACACAGCAAGATGAGAAATTGAGTCGTGAAGGGAAGACTGAGTGGGTCTGTCTCTATGGTAACAATCTTGGTTTCTTCAAATCGAGAGTGAATCGGTTTGTTCTAGGTAAACCCGCAACATATTTATTTTCTTCTCCCAATCCCAGATTAATATAAAAAAGGACCCAAATGTCAATGGTTACAGAACCGGAGTCTGTGGAGTTGCTAAATTTATTTTATAAAAATACGTACCATCGTTGACCGTGTAGTCGCTTAACATCACGCAAGATGGCTGTCAAGTGTAAACCTATAAAAGTTAAAAATAATTCTTTAATCGCGTTCAGTACTTTTTGTTCGGGGAAAATTTTATGAGTTCACGCCACCAAAATGCTACGTCGGGAGGCGAAGCCGTGGGACGAGACGTACCCACACGCTATCCGCTTTTTGGTTGAGCGAAATCTTGTAAGTTCACCTTCATGTGAATTTGTAGTACTGTAGTAACTGTTTCGCACTAACGCATCAATATTGAACCAGCTGAAGATCAGTACGAGTCTCTCCACTATCTGCACTCAGCGAACACTGAAACTTTTCGGACACGTAGAGAAGACAGATACAGCCAAAGCACCATCCTGGTGGAAAGACACCATCTAGGCCTCAGCGAGGACACACATCCAAACTTGTAGATGGATGGTCCAAGACAGGAGAGCCTGGAGGAAGGTGGTTAAGGACGTCGATGATAGACAAGACTCAGTAATGATAATACGATCAAGAAGGAGAAAACGGTTACAGGTGACGTATTATACAGCGTAAGTGCTGTTTAACAATTGAAATTTTCATCAAACATAGTTTTTCATGAATGTACGACTATTTTATTTGTCAAACAAAAAAAAAAACAAAATCAGTTTATCCGTTCGGAAGCTACGATGTAGACAGAGACAGAAACTTAGAACAACCTGTCGTTTTGCGTAGTTGGTAAAAAAGGTGTCTATATTGGGTCAATAAATGTGGTCTTTCTAATCGTTTTCGATGACGGCGACTACTGTTTCGGAACGTGTGTAATGTGGCTCGCAAAACCAAATTTCGTTTTAAATATTCTGCTGCAAATATAACAACAGAGTTGGCCGTCAGAATTGTATGTGTAACTGTAGTTGGGTTTGGGTATATCTCTGCGGATTTGGCGCTTTCGGTCCAACTCGGTGAGATGATTCTCCTCAAACGCATTCACATTTTAGTGGACCACGATGGTCTCTCCGATGCAAGCCCCTCCTACGGATGTAGAGTTTATCCCACAGGCGCCAATATGCTTCTTAAAGACGTCCTAAAGACTTAATAAATGGGTACTTACCAAAGCCTCAACTTTAGGTATAGGTTGGTTGAGCGGCCACAGGCTCGGGTTGGTGGTGAACAACTGGCGGCCGTCTGACACAGGTCTATTGTCTCGGATCTTGCCGCCTTCGCGTTGGTACCGCTTGTTGACGGATAGACTTGGACTCAAGTTGATCAGACCCTGGAAATAATACGGAAATAAATAGTTCGGGAACGCTGGATCTACATTATATGTTAGAAATTGGCAATAAAAGAATTTGTGTTTAAGTTTGAATACGTCATTATGCTACCTGTGTTGACCCGACTGAAAGAAGGGTTATGTTTTTCGCGCGTATCTTGTATGTTTGTCTCAATAACTCAAACGTTCTATGTTATTAGATATATTGTGTTACATAACATTTTTTTATCTGTTGGTTTTTGCAGTTGGGTTTTTAAAATTAAAGTTATTTACAGATATACTTGCTTTTTCCCCTGTCCTGTTTCTTCCTGTGTTCCTGTATGAAAGGCAATGTGTCAAGAAAACTTACAGCCAAAGAGATATATGATCTCATATCTAAGGGTGACGAGCGCAGTGGCATGTGGCTGTGGTTTGGTCTTCATGTTCAAATTTTTTTTTTAACTTTTATAGGTTTACACTTGACCGCCATCTCGCCTGATGTTAAGCGACGATGCGGTCTACGATGGAGCGTGTTTACCTAGAAGATACCGATTCACTCTCTATTTGAAGAGTGCATTAACTGTGCGGCATTGTGTTGTTTCAGGGAGCAGTGTTGGACACCATCAGGCCAAGGAAGAAAAAAAAAAGTGGCGCTAAGCATTTTTCAGTCATAAATGTACAAAAAATATAGAACGTACTACTTGTTGCTCGAAAAAGCGACTTCGTTTCATGATTGACGTTCCAAACGCTCGAATGAAAAAGTTTAGACACTCTATATTTGTGATAGAGTATCGACGCTGTGGAATGCGTTGGCGGAAAGGGTTTTTCTCAATTGTTACAGTTTTGGTGCCTTCAAATCAACAGTGAACAGGTTGGTTTTTTCTAGGTAAGCACGAACCATTGTAGATCACATCGTGGCTTATCATCAGGCGAGATAAACAAATAAAAGATCATGTCTAAACATATCATTAAAAAATACATCGAGGCAATAGTAGCCTAGTAATCCTAGTATCAATCAACAACTACAGAAAAATACTGTTTTACATTTTTTTATTTTTTTTAATAAAGAGTGACGATACGATCAGGACATGTGCCTGATGGTAAGCAACATGCCTGACACATTACAGCACAGTGACATGCAGCTATTGGAACATGAAGAGTCCAAATCATTACCTAGCACTGCACTGGGCGCGTCACCCCGAGATCTAAGATCTTATATCTCTAAGCCCTGTAATTTCTCTGGAAACATTGCCCTTCAAACCGGAACACAGTAATGTTTGCACATTACTGCTTGGCGGTAGAATAACTGGCAAAGGTGTGGTACTTCCCCAGCCGGACTCTGCCAAGAGTTATGTATGATTAATTTATGCTTTTTACCTATTATTTATGCGTATTTTATAAACATATTTTGGTTGACATTTATTGAAGAACACAATTTAGCCCCTAACCGCAAACTAAAACTATGCAGCAAAGTAACTATGGAAGCCAAATAGCTGATATATTAATATTACTAAAACATACTTATTTTACATACACCCAGGCACAGGTTAGTATTCATTACGTCCTCGTAAATATTGGGCCTGGATGGGAATCGAACCCACACAAAGAGTTTGCATATATTATACACTATCTCATTAGATAAAGTGTATTATATATGACCCACAACCTACCATGTCGCAGGCAGAGCTACTAACAGTTAAGCCGCTAATTAGTTAGCAGGTTTATGTAAAACGATCAAAGAAAAAAACATTCAAGAGTACCTTCAATTAAACTGCTATCTAAATAACGTCACACCTATAATTTATCTTTAATACCTAAACAAGAAAAACGTTAGATATGGCGCAAAATGAATAATAAAGCAATTAGCGAAAAGACAACCTGTTGAAAGAGCTACCTCAAATGTTAACGGCAGATACATACATTTAAATACATTTGATTCATGAATAAAAATTAGATCAATAAAACCGTTTTATCAGGTGGTAGGTACCTTAAAGGGACAAGTTCGCGCTGAGACCACGACACGAGACCGCGACATGAGACCGCGACAGGAGACGGCGACCGAAGACCGCGACAGGTACTTGACATTATGAAATTGTATGGGCGCCAGTTCGCGCCGAGACCGCGACAGGAGACCGAGACACGCACGTGTCGCGGTCTTGGTACGAACTGGCGCCCATACAATTCCATAATGTCAAGTGCCTATTGTGGTCTCCGAGCGCGCTCTCCTGTCGCGGTCTCCGGTCACGGTCTCAGCGCGAACTTGTAGCTTAAGAAAGCACGCTTTATTATAGAGAGCAACGTCGTTTAACATCAGGCGAGCAGACGTCAAGTGTAAACCTATAATAGTTAGCAAAGTCATGACAAGTGACTCATACCTTTATAACGGGACCGGAGGAAGTTAGTTTCCTAGTTCCTGAATCAGTTCAATCGGTCCCAAGTTTAGGTAGCTTCGAAAACAGATTAAAATGCTGGCTTGTCAATCAAACTTCTGCTTATTATAGTTACGAGTAGATACTTACAGATTGGGGGTAAAGCTAGGATAAATTGATAAAAAACGAACATTGTTCATTATATTAAATAATTAACACATTGTTCGATAATTATTAAACATTGAAAATGTGTATTAATTGTATGTGCCCACTTTTTGTATTTTATTCACTAATTGACGTACTGATAGTACAATTGTATATTTACGAAGAAAGTACTTTAAATATAATTTTCCTGTTGGTAAGCAACACACATGTCCAAAACAGTACCTACACAGCGCAGTGACATAATATCACGCAGCTATTGAGCACAAGGAGTCTAAATTATTACCTGGCACAGCACTAGGGTCGTCACCCAGAGATATCTCTATATTCTGTAATAAGGAATTATTATTCACTCTTCAAAACGGAACAAAGTAACGTTTGCTTATTACCTTGGCGGTAGATTAACTGGCAAAGGTTTTGGCAATCGATTCTGCAAAGTCCAATCACCTATCACTATTTAGCGTAAGTCACGGTATGGTCAGTCTAGTAGTTTTAGTATCACATTTTTGAAGTGAAATCTTTTTTTTTTCAGATTTTTCGTGGGATTGAATTCTAGCGTCACGCTCGGGAATGATAAAAAATCTTCGGGTTAGCTTGGGACTATGGCCGTTGGCCATCTAGAAATGCGTTAACATTTTTTATTATCCATTGTTGACGCATTTCTAGATGGCCATGCTCATGGTCACGCCCTCCAGTTTCATCAAATTCTGGGTTATGAGTTTTCACTTCTATCGGCAGTTCCTATGACGGCCAAATTATTTTTTTTCACTTCGGTCACGCAGCGAAATCGCTATCTCCTCTAAAGGTACAAGTTCGCGCTGAGACCGCGACAGGAGACCGCGACCGGAGACCGCAACAGCAACCGCCTGTCGCGGTCTCCGGTCGCTGTCTCGTGTCGCGGTCTCCGGGCGAACCGCTACCTTAAGCC
The DNA here is from genome assembly GCA_017562165.1 of Ectropis grisescens. NCBI lineage: Eukaryota > Metazoa > Arthropoda > Insecta > Lepidoptera > Geometridae > Ectropis > Ectropis grisescens. Next base: position 25,562,576 of record CM029784.1, on the reverse strand, counting down.
TACCGTGCTACCGTTACACCACCGGACACCATTACCGGACTACCGTTGCTAGCTTATCGGTTTTTTATAGGATACTCTTCGGAGTGTGCAAACCTTGCCCTTTCTTCTATCGGAATTCTCGTTCCACAAAAGGGTGACATCGTTTCATGGTTGATGTTCCAAAAACGCGAACGAATAGATTTGACTCCACGTTTGCGAAAAGAACGTCTAGGTTGTGGATTGCGTTGCTTGAGTTGGTTTTCCCCGATGTCTACAATCTTATTGTCTTCAAATCGAGAGTGAATCGATTTCTTCTAGTTGATCCCGCTCCATCGTAGATCGCATCATCGTTTAACATCAGGCGAGATGGTGGTCAAGTGCGAACCTTTTATAGTTAAAAACAACTTCGTTCTCATTACAGCCATCTGTAAGTCATTGAAGCCCTTGAGGCAATTTGTATGATCCCAAAGATTACCTTATAGAAAAGAGCGAGCGCAAGGTGTCTCCGGTACTGCACCGATGTCTCCGGGGGGTGTTCTTCCACCACCAGCTCGCTTTGCAGCACTTGCAGTGCAGATTGGAGGGTAATGTTCGTAAACAGGAGCTTACCCACCAGAAACCTGTGGGTCACAGAAGTTCCAGGATGCTTGGAAAATATCTGTACACCGATGCAAAGAGACTAAATAACTAAACTAAACTAGAGATAACTAAATAACTGATATTATTGGCATACTAATGTCGGCCAACTATCTATTTCACTGACTGTCAAATTAAAAAGGAAAATCATAACCATCATTAGATCTTTATCGTCCACTGCTGGACATAGACCACTCCCTATTTCAGCCATTAAGATCGTTTGGTAGCTCCTGTCACCCACTGTTTCTCGCCACTTATAACGTTTTACGCAAATTGTTGCAACATCTTGCCACAGGGTGTCCTAGGCATTGCTTGTCTAGGTGCAATCTCAAATCAACAACTTATCTACCCAAATAGCAATCAGTCCTTCTGGCAGTATGTCAGCCCATATAGAAAATAGCTGATGCTATCTCACTGAACTTAGGACAATATTGCATGAAACAGTGGTTTTATGTGACAAGCGTGCATAATTAACATGCAAAACATTTCAAAAAGCAAAAGGTTCTCAATTAAAGGCACAACTTTGCGCAGAGACCGCGACACGAGACCGCGACAGTAGACCGCGACAAAAGACCGCGACAGGTACCTACTTGACATTATGGAATTGTATGAGCGCCAGTTCAAGCCGAGACCGTGATAGAAGACCGAGACACGTGTCGCGAGACATGTGTCGCAGTTTCGGCGCGAACTGGGTCTCATACAATTCTATAGTGTCAAGTGCCTGTCGCGGTCTCCTGTTGCGGTCTCGTGTCGCGGTCTCAGCGGGAACTTGTACCTTATTATTTTTGCACGTTTGTAACGCGATAGTTTTGTTAATTGTGATTTTTTTTGTTTGATAGAAAATGCTTCAAAGGTGGTTAATATAGGTCAATTTTATCTAAATCGGTGTGGCAGTTTTTCAAATATCAACAAAAAAACTAAAATTTGCTTTCATTTAGATTGAAGTTGGTGCTTGTCTTATCGTAGTAAATTAGGTTAAGAATACGTTGCTTGAGTGGATTTTCCCCGATAGTGATCTTTGTGTCTTCAAATCGAGGGTAAATCGGTCTGGGTAAAAATCTTAGACCGCATCGGCGCTTAACATCAGACGAGATGACGCTCAAGTGTAAAACTAAAAAAGTGAGTTATTAAGTTATTAATAAAGTTATTTTATTTACCGTTCTGTATTCAGAGCTCTAGTATAGTTTGGGGAAAGCCCTCCGTACACTATCCTAGCCTCCAGCACTCGGTTGCTCGGCGTGAGCTTGTACATGAACCCAGCGTTCACGATTGCGTGAGCGTTTTGAGATCTAGGCATTACCTGAAACATGACACGTTTAAAGCATTTGATGTAAGTAAAACGAGCAGTGGACACTTTTCTTGAAAAAAGAGTTGGAATGCGTTGCCTCAGTGGAGTTTTCCTAATATTATTTATCATTTTGGAAAAACCCACAGTAAAAACAAATCTATTGTCCTTAAATCGAGAGTGAATCGGTTTCTTATAGATAAACATGCTCCATCGTAGACCGCATCATCGTTTAACATCAAGCAAGATGAAAGTTAAACCTATAAAATAAAAATTGAAACGTTAGTTGGACTCGAATTAGCAACTACGATTGTTTTCATAGTATAAACCCAGCGTAATGGAAACGGACTACTCAAATGAGCGGCTATTAATCGGATGCTTTTTGGAAAGTGTGCGGATGTTCTGTATATTCTTATACCTTCTTACCCTTTATTCTGTAGGACTGTCCGTAGCTAAAAAAGTGACATAGCTTTTTTGTTCCAAAGATTCAAATGAATAGCTTTGACTTAAGTTTCGTAATAAGAACGTCTTGGCTGTAAAAATGTTGCCTGAGTGGGATTTTCCCGTTCGTATCTGATGTTCAGAGTGAACCGGTTCATTCTAGTTAAGCAAATTCCATCGTAGACGATATCGTCGCTTACCATCAGGCAACGTGATTTTCCAGTGTAAGTGCAAATTTATCAAAGCAAAAAACGGTCAAAGTTAAGTTTCAACCGCAATCAGCGATCATTTTTATTGAATTTAAATTTAATTTTACCAACTATATCACTGCGATGCATATGCGAATAGCCCGTAAATTAATTAAAAATATAAAACAGCCATGTCCATTTTTATGGTATATAACCTGAAGGAGGTACTTAGCGAAACGTAAAGTTAAAAATATACATAAAGTTAGCACTTTTAATATTTCCTCGCAGAGAATTCGTCGCATAAAATATTAAAATATGAGAAAACACCGCGCTTTATGTGCTCCATCAAGTTTATTAACTTCACTACGTGGCTATTGATTCAATAAAGTTTAAAATAAAATGTTTATGATGAGCTGTGTACTGATATTTTGTGATATAATTTTCATACGTACAAAAATTAATGAAGCATACGGGAATAATGAGTTAACATTAATTTACGGAGGTAATATAAACAATAATACTACTAACTTCGAACTAAGTAAAGACTTTTTAGTATAATGGTCGCCAAGCTCAGACCAATGGTTAATCATCAAAGTCCCTAAGTGACCAAAATTCCGCCATAAAGCAACTTTAATCTATTTCCAATTTCACTACAGACAATTGACAAATATGTTAAACATAATATATAGTAGTGTGTGTAATGTTTTTTCAATTGAGTTAAAACATTTTTTTATTTTAGTATTTTGTTTATTATTTTCCTAATTAAGCGGTGTACATACCCATATATAAAGGTGCGTAATTTCGCACTCATCTGTCGTATTTTAACCCCCGACCAAAAAAAGGGGTGCTATAAGTATGATGTCGCTGTCAGTCTGTCTGTGTGTGTGTCTGTCTGTGGCACTGTAGAGCTCACACGGATGGGCCGATTTCGATGCGGTTTTTTTATTTGAAAGTTAATGTTCGTGCGGCTGTTCTTAGCTATATTTGGTTAATATCGATTCAAGATGGCCGGCTTCACAAAATGGCGGACATATTATTTCTTCACAACCTTCTTCAATATGGGTATCAAATGAGAGAGTTTGACTAGTAGAATAATTTGCACTATGTCAAATTTCAAATCCAAGATGGCCGCGACAACAAAATGGCGAAGTACATTTTTTACTACGCTTGACTAATATAATATTGTACATCGCACAGATACATTGCACAGATAACAAACCCGAGGTAGCCGGGGGTTAATCAAAATTTTTAATTTTGTACTTGTGGTTAATTGGGATACAAAGTTTTGATACAAAACAAAAAACATATAATACATGGATTAAAAACTCTAAAGCGATTCCTATTAAAATTTATTAACAAATATATCTAAAATAAATATCCATACAAAACAAGCATCCATATTCCTTTAACAAATATTATTTGTACTGCATCAACATCGGACCCAGAGCCTACAGTTTCTTGACTCGTTACCAACTAGAGCCAAAAAGTGAACTAAATGCTTATAACTAACCTTATATGTGAATAAGTTGTATTCGTCGTTGAGAGGCGGCAGGAGGGCATTTAGTATAACTTTGCCAGTCATATTTTCTTGGAGAAATTGCTGCATGGATACCACTCTGGACTGTCCTCTTGCGTCCACTGATCAAAAAAGAAAATATATTTGCCACTTGCTTACTATTGAATTTCAAATTTTTAAAACTGGTGTGATATTTGAATTTTAAATTTAATTCAAGTGATTACGAATATTCTAACATGTAATCTTTTCGGACTCTGCCTTAATTTGTGATTCTATAGTGAATATTATAGCATTATCAGTATGACTTATTTTGTAAATAAAGTTTCTTACCCAATGTAAGATACGCTCCCACAGTTTCGAAAAGAAGGAAGATATCTGACGGGAACTCCCTGTGTTGGTGCTTTATCATGAGATTCCCTGCTAGAGACCCAAGCTGGAAGGAAGCAAATATTTTAGGAGGTTTTGTTGCTATGAACGTTACATCTGCAGCATAGTTAAAAAACCTGAATAATAACGTTTATTTAATTAATTGACAATGGCAACCACTCATTTGTTTTATAAATCTAATGTTCAACTATTATCAGCTTGTCCTAGTCCTTAGCCTAGCGTCATCCATAGCATAGTGTCTAACATAGCCGCGTACCATGGCTCGTGACTCAGATCGATTTCCGATCTTTAGAATTACGCGACTTCTACTAGTTACTGGTTTTTATACAATAAGTTTACAATACTGATTCACAGTTTCTATTCCAAAACACATCTACTCTAGGGACTATCAGTTCTGCGACAGATATGACTGGATTGGATATTTCAGTTTGCTAATGCGTTGAGCTAATGTTGTCGATAACTTTGGTTCGCTCGTGGATTATCATTCCGAATACGATTCTTGAAAGGAATTTTATTAGCAGTAAATGTAACAGTATACTCTACAAATGATACTTCAATGATACTTTTACTCGTCTGTGAAACTAGGTTATTACAAAATTGTGTTGTTGTGTCAGAGACCAGAGAAACGTTCACTAGTTTCCACCACAGTTTCATGTTGTTTACTGTTTTGTTTTTCTGAACATTATATGTGCACAATAAGTATTCAGTAAGTAATCTAGTTACCGTCCGTACCGTTAGTCCGTTATGGCCTACGGCGCTGAAACGTGGACACTGACAGTCAAAATGGTCCGTAAGCTCAAAGTCGCCCAGCGAGCTATGGAAAGAGTTATGCTTGGAGTTTCTCTGAGAGATTGCATTCGCAATGAAGTAATTCATCAGAGAATTAAAGTGACTGACATAGCTCACTGTATTACAGCACACTCACTCAAAAGCCAGATTTGGATATTTTCTTTGACAAATTGGGCAATTTTCGGGCCGAAGTCCTTGCCTATATTAGCTCAAACATGTATGTGTTGGTTTTTATATAACTGTAAGTTCCATGTTTAAATTGTAAATAAATAAATTAGTAAGCTGAAGTGGCAGTGGGCCGGACACATCTGTCGCAGACCTGATAACCGTTGGGGTAGACGGGTTTTGGAGTGGAGACCGCGAATCGGTAAACGTAGTGTAGGACGCCCTGAGACTAGATGGAGTGACGATATTCGAAAGGCAGCTGGTGGCGGTTGGAGACGGAAGACCGAGGATCGGGCTGAGTGGCGTATCATGAAAGAGGCCTATGTCCAGCAGTGGACAAGTACAGGCTGATGATGATGAAGTAATCTAGTAAGGATAGACAGTAGATGAAGCTGCGGTACATGTACTGTCAGTAAATCATATTATAGAAGATTATTTACTGCCCGGCCCTTTGCACACAGTTTGATAAGTACTTCCGTAAACAACTGCACTGCTTTTGCGTAACAGAACGTAAGTTACGTTATGTTACGTTACGTAACAACAATCAGTATCTCTGCTTTCTCGAAGCAAAAATAAACCATGTCTAAAGGTAGCGGTTCGCCCGGAGACCGCGACACGAGACCGCGACCGGAGACCGCAACAGGCACTTGACACTATGGAATTGTATGGGCGCCAGTTCGCGCCGAGACCGCGACAGGAGACCGAGACACGTGTCGCTAGACATGTGTCGCGGTCTCGGCGCGAACTGGCCCCCATACAATTCTATAGAGTCAAGTGCCTGTCGCGGTCTCCGGTCGCGGTCTCCTGTCGCCGTCTCGTGTCGCGGTCTCAGCGCGAACTTGTACCATACTAACAAAGTGTCATTCAAAACTTTCACTTACATTTCTGACAGGGATGTGAGCGATCAAACTGATGTGTTCATACAACTTAGCCAAATACTCGAAGTACTCATGCTGAGCAGCATCTTTGAAGATGTCTATGACCTCAGTGAGTGTGAGACCAGCTCCGATGGCCAGGTTCTGATCAAACTGGACTATTTTCAGTTCTGGTACCGATGTTATGTCTATCAGTATATTGGGATACTCATCGATTGGATACACTCCTAAAACAAACATTTTTCATTATATCTAGATACACGGCAGAGTGGCCAATCAAGTTCATTCAAGTAAACTAGTGAGCCGCACTATATGTCATATTACACGAACATATTGGTTTCATCTAGGTCGCATCATCATAGGCCGCATCGTCGCTCAATATCAGGCGAGATGGCGGTCAACTGTGAACCTTTTCAAGATAAAATATAGATAGATAGATAGATAAACTCTTTATTGCACTTATTTAGAAAACAAAATAACAAAAATATTCAAAACTTAAAAAAAAACAAAGTAGCAATTATACTATATACTATATATTACTAGCCTAAATTGTTCTACTGCAGGGGAAAGGCTTTTTCTTCGTTCTTTTCAGAAAGCTTGAGTTATGGTTTTGGTAGTCCAGTTTTTACCCCCTGAGCCACTCCATCTGAGCCTTCCTGTGAACACTCCTTGAGGTGTGCCGAGACTTCCTGCTATAAGGCCGTTCTCCGAAACGACTATCGGAACTACGATTTTAGAATCAACATTCCACATGGCGGTTACCTCATAAGCCAAGTCAAAGTACTTGCTGAGCCTGACCTCATCGGTATAAGGTCCTCATCAAAACAATTTTTACGACTATTTTATGAGTGTAGAGTATCCGCCTATTAGGAAAAGCCTATTTCCTCCACTTTCCACATATCCCAATTGCATTGGTTGGAAGATTTTTTTATCATGTAATGAATATTAGGTAAGTAAACTTAATAGTTTGCACTCTCTAAAGTGGTAAAATATGTCCCCCTGTAAATTCTAAAATAAGAGAATGACACAAATAAAAGAGTGTATGATGTACATTACCATGTAAACTATAAACGAAAATTGGTTTGGATGAGATCTAGTAAGTAGATTTATTTTAATACGTCATAAATTGACTATTGTTAAAATACTGAGTAAAGTAACAACAAACTACAAGAACTTTTATATTATGTTACTCGTACTTACTGATACGGAAGCTTTCATGAGTGGGTTCGACTCGCACTTGACCATTTTTATTTCATAATGTAAGTTATATCGAAATATTTTTTTTTTAGTAACTATGACTATTGAACTCGCTACAGTGTTATCGACGTTAGTAAAATGGCCACACACAAGTAGAAAGTTTACACACACGTGTTTTCGCTTTTGTGGGCAGTTCCGGAATGCCACTAACAAACAAATACACAAACATCTTTTAAGTGATGTTAACAAACCAACATTAAATATCGAACTAACTCCTAAGCACATTTGGATTATGCCAATGTAAAAAAAGTTGATATGCTTAATTTACTAACAAAATATACCTTTAAAGATAGGTACTAAAGCTACGATTTACACAGACATAGAAAACAATTACCATTCAAAACACTTTGTTGCCACCAACGAGCAACATTTAAAACAACAGCAAATTATACACACAAAATGCAATGTCATCGGAAAAACGTTACTTTCCAGATAACCTTTGCTTCTTACACAATCTATTTACAATAGTTGAGCATGACAGTGGCTAAAGAAAAAGTTTTGTTCAAGTACGCAAGGCAAGATATTAGAGCAAGATTAGAACTGGCTAAACCAGTTCAGGTGCAATGAACTGCTTTCATAAATATAAAAACAGCTCTACTTTAATGATCTAGATTCTTTTTTAGAATTTTTAAGACCACCATCACATTAGACTGCTAACAGTTAGACAATTAGATATATATATATATACGAGTACGTTGCAGATAAGAGCATGCTCTTGGTACTATGAGACGTGACTTTTCTTTTTATATAATTCTAGCAGAGTACTGTGTGGTTTTACCGGCGTAGTTTCCGATTTCCTCATTTTACCAGGATAAAACTAACTTATGCGTTATTTCAGACTTTTGTCTATTTGTGTACAAAATTTTATCCAGATCCATTGAGTAGTATTTGCGTGAAAGAGTAACAGGCATCCGCTGGCATTAAGCAGTCGCTATTAACATATTGTAGAAAAAACTAGCGGTCCGCCCCGATTTCGCTCGTCCTTAGAATACTACTATGGACTACGAGCGACACGTTTGGGTATACGTATCCAACGGTGAAAGAATTTTTGAAATCAATCCAGTAGTACCAGAGGTTAGCGCGTTCAAACAGAAAAAACTCTTAATCTTTATAATAAACTAGCTGTACCCTGCCATGCTTCGTTGTGGCACATTGTGATGCAAAAGTTAGATAAAAACAATCCTTGATACGGATTATATATATATCATTCAAAAATTTCAGCTTGATCGGTGCAGAACTTTTTGAGTTTTTGAAGCGTACACACAAGTATGAAGCAGGATATAAATATACTATAAATACCTTTAGCAGTGTTTCCATACACCAGCATATAAGAATTGTATCCTACTTGATTGAGTACTCGGAAGATGGAATCCAGTGAAAACACCTTAAACCAGCATTTGTTGTCCTTGAGTTTTATATCAATAATCTTCTTATCCTCAGCATCTATCAAGCACCAATCCTCATCCTCAGTACAGGTCTTATTACAAACAGCTCCAGTTTTCTTGCAAATAGTTAAATCTTCGATATCAACGAGTTGATCTGATTTTGGAGCATCGCTGGCGAATTTCTTGAACGCTTCAAGAATGGGTCTATATCCCGTACATCGGCACACGTTCCCTCCAAATGCTTGTTCTATTTCCAACATTGTTGGAGCTTTGCCTGTAGTTTGATGTGATTTTTCCATCAAACTGAAAAAGGTTTAAAACAATTATATTTTCTTGAAATACAATACAATTGAATATAATTTTAAAATTAACTCGAATTTTTTCAAAGTGAATTACTAAACCTAAACACACCGCCCTGCCCTGGTATAGGCCCTAAATACTGGTAGTAGAGAAGGTAATTACGAATATATAAAATTTTTAGACTTTTGTTGGTTTTTAAGACCGACATTTTTTTTTATGGTATAAATTGACGGGTCGGGCAGAAGTGAAATCTTTGAGGTTTAAAGATGGTAGGGATATGAATGGTAGTGTCGAGTCCAACATAACCCAACGTCTCTTCCAAACAAGAACAAAATTAAAATTTTTAACTAACCCCCCACTACCTCAGATTTGTTATCTGTACAATATTCTACTAGTCAAGCCCTTTCAATTGAAACCGATATTAACGGGTATGAAAAATAAAAAATCGCCATTTTGTGGAAGCGGCCATCTTGGATTTGTAATTTGTCATAGTGCAATGTATTCTATTAGTCAAGCCCTTTCGTTTGATAATTATTGAGGTATTGAACGCAAAATAATATAGATCGCCATATTTATGGTGGCAAAATCTTGATCAAAATTTTTGATAGTATAAACGATTTTGCGTCCCCGTTCACAACTTTCATTTGATACCCATATTGAGGTACGTTGTGAAGAAATATTTTGTCCGCCATTTGTTTGTGAGGGCCATCTTGGATCGATATTAACCAAACTAACTAAGAACATTTGTACGGTATAACTTTCAAATAAAAAACCGCATTGAAATCGGCCTATCCATTTGAGCTCTACGGTTTAACAGACACACACAGACAGACAGACAGGACAGATAGAACAGACCAGACAGACCAGACAGGCAGACAGACAGACATCGACGTCAAACTTATAACACCCTCTTTTCCGGGGTTAAAAGAGCATGCGTAAATGCAATCCTTCACGTACAAAATATTAAGAATGTCTGCAATTATTTTTCAGCAAAAATTCAGTAGGTACCAACCCATTTCAGTCATGGTTATCAACAAAATGTAATACAAAATTTACATTTGGGATACAAATTAATTTATATATTTTGTAATATTGATTACCCATGCATATTCATGATCCACGCCGGAGTGCAGTACCCGCACTGGGTGCCGTTATATTTCGCGAGTGTCTCCTGCAGGATGTGGTACCCTTTCTTCCTGTTGCCCAACTCTTCGATCGTCGTGATGTCCCATCCTTCACACGACGTAATTGAAATCATACACTGAAACCAATAAATATTTATAGACATGTATTGTGTACAATTAAGGTCCGTGCTTGGGTCTATCATTTTTTAAAAGCAAACATTGGTGTTCATTATTTTTTCATTTAAAATGCAGGAAGACCTAAATATTTAATTACTTTTTGAAAACTACAAACAGTACCTCTAAATCTTATTTATACCATATTAAAAAAAGCTTTCTTCCGGCCCAGAGCCTTCATCGCCAGCGCATTGTGGTTTTTTGTGGTCATCTAAAGGAAGTACTGAAAGCACTCGGTTAGTCCGCCTCGGCTTCGCCCATGAAACATATAATATATATAGCGCTCATCGAGATCCCGAACATATCCAACAGGGAAATTTTTTTTTAAAATCGGTTCAGTAAATCCTGAGAATTTCGCTTTCAAACAAAACACCTCTTCAGCTACCTGCTACGCCACCTGTCGAAAATTGGTCGTACCAACTCAGAGATTGGCAAAAAGGTTTTATATTCAAGAGGTATGTAATCTGTGATATTCAATGACGCAATCTTAGATACATGCTGTCATGTGTCATGTCAAAGCACGAAACGTACGAAAACTCTCAAAAAGGAATATTTTTTTCCGATTTTGTTACATTCTTGATTCATGCTCCGCTTCTGTTAATAGTAGCGTTATTTTCTATAGCCTATAATAGCCTTCCTCGATAAATAGACTATCCAATAGAAAAATAATCTTTCAATTCGGACCAGCACTTCCCGAGATCCTAGCGTTCAAACAAACAAACAAACTCTTCAGCTTTATAATATTATAGTATAGATTATAATTTACGCTTACTTGGATGGAACCGATTCCAAAGTGTATCTTCGATCGAGTCTTTGGACCATGAATCATGAAACGATGCTGGTTTCTAGAGCTACGAGCAGTACAATACAAATTTTCATCATGTATATCAGCTGTATATTCTCCGAAATGATTCCATTGAAAAATTTCAACTCTGCTGTGATGTTCAAGTTTCTTCTGAAAGTAATTTATTTTCAATATTTAATGGTGTTGTATGTTTGTCTTACAGCGTTGACGGCCAGCACGGGCCCCCCGGGGCACTTGACGGCGGTGACGACGCAGGCGCCGCAGCCCGCCTCCCGGCACATGTACTTGGTGCCGCGGTACTCCAGCCCCTCCCGGAGGTAGTCCACCAGGGTCACCGTGGAGGATACATCACAGCCCACTGCAATCAATACATTAGTGTGAGGCTATACGAAACATTGTTATGGGGAGTCTAGTGGGGAGGACGGCGACTGCCGATCCGAAGACCCCGGCTTCAAAACCACGCGCACCACTGTCTTTTCGAAGTCATGTGGGTAATGCCGCTAACTAAAAATAATGAAGGAAAACATCATGTACCTAGAATCATTCGAAGTCATGTGCGATCTACAAACCCGCACCCAGCGTGGTGGATTATGACCTTGACTCTTTCCTAACGAGAGACGGCCCCGAGTGCGAACATTTTGTGGGCTGTTTAGTATTTATGCTATTCGAAACATATGGTAGATAAATATTACAAAAAATGGTGAGCTGGTACTGAGGGTGTGCCCTATGGTTGGACCCGGAGACAAGAAAGCCTCGACGGGACCGCGGAAGAATGCGAGTGTGGAACTCTGCGGAGTATTTAGTCCGTAGAGACACCTACTCCGTACATGGTGTAAATTCTGACATTACCCGACGATCTTCCCCCCAGGCAGAAGAGTATGCACAAATGTATTTCCACCACGTACAAGATAAGGCCTGTGGTTTACCACCTGGTTGCTCTACTCTTAATAGTGGTCTGTATCATAAAAATATACTCAGACATTCCCAAAATGAGTATTCTGTTATCGTGAACAGGAGCGAGACGAGCAGAAAATAAGCCAGATGGTATGTAACACACAAGCAGTCCATTAAAATGTACCCACTGCTGAGACTCGGGGTCTTCTCTCGAATGGAACACGTCTGCTCAAAACAGCGCCGGGTCACGCAGTTATTGAAACATGATGTGTCCATATCAATGAATTGGCCTTCAAAACGAACCCAAGAATATTACAATATCATACACAATAAAGAGTCAATTCAATTTGCCTAATATTATTATTTGCCTAATTTAATAAAATGATAATGTTGTTGTCTAAGTTTATGTAGTCGGGGAAAGCTTTGATATCCCATGGTACAGGATAATCCTAGTTCGGGAGCCAAGTTCGTTCTACCAACTATACAGATGTAATTGAACGATTAAAATTTAAATGGGTTCTTTGGTCTGTCAATGTTTTTGATGAAATAAATTATTCTTATTCATCTTAAGTAAAATGTATCGGGAGAAATAGATTATAATACATATAAAAAATAAAGAATAAGTTTTATTTTGTAACAAAAATAATTACATTAGACAACTTTACGACATGAAATGATTTTCTCGATGAATATATTTCATAGTACATAGGCAATATATCTAATTATCGGTGTACATCTTAAAATTAATTTAACAAAATCGAGTACATTCTGGACATATTTCTACATTCGGACACTAGTAGTCATTGCTGTAGGATACCCTGTGTTGCAATGACTAGTGCTCTTCCCAAGTTCTAATAATGATAATTAACGAAGTGTTGAAGTTTTTTTTTAAATTAAAACATTATTATTGAACAAAATCATCTGTCCATTCAAGAAAATATTCGTGTACATTTCACACACAACACCATCTGACCCCAAACTAAGCGAAGCTCGTAATGGAAGTTAGATAGCTGATATAATACTTATATATTATTAGATATAAGATATACATACAAAAAATACCAAAGCACAGTACAAATTTTAAGAGAAAGTAACTAAGGAATCAAAATCAGAATTCACCCAATAACCTTTCGTGCACAAATAAGCAAATAGTTTATAAATTTTACCGACTTCAAAAAAGAAGGAAGTTCTCAGTCGGTTGTTTTTTTAACCCCCGACCTAAAAAAGAGAGGTGTATAAGTTTGACGTCGATGTCTGTCTGTCTATCTGTCTGTCTGTCTGTGTGTGTGTGTCTGTCTGTGGCACCGTAGAGCTCAAACGGATTGGCCGATTTCGATGCGGTTTTTTTATTTGAAGGTTAATAATATCCGTGCGGGTGTTCTTAGCTATGTTTGGTTAATATCGATTCAAGATGGCCGCCTCCACAAAATGGTGGACAAAATATTTCTTCACAAACTACCTCAATATGGGTATCGAATGAAAGAACTTGACTAGTAAAATACTATACACTTTAAAAAATTCCAATCCAAGATGGCCGCCACCACAAAATGGCGAATTATATTATTTTTTCACTACTACCTTAATGTGGGTATCAAACTAAAGGGTAGTAAGTAAAATACATTGCACTATGACAAATTTCAAATCCAATATGGCTGTTTCCACAAAATGGCGAAATACATTTCTTTTTTTAGAACTCCTTTAATATGGGTATCAAATGAAAGGGCTTGGCTAGTAGAATGTTGTACAGATAACAGATCCGAGGTAGTCGAGGGTTAATCAAATTTTTTAATTTTGTTCTTGTTGTTTAAAAGTTACGTGATAGCGCCACCAATCGTGAATCAATTTTGATGTTTTTTTTGTTAGGTACGAGGTAGTTCAGAGGTAGAAGTGGTGCCTTATAAATTTAATTATTTTAATTAAATTAAATTTAATTTAATTAAGAAACTGACTCGTTCAAAAAACGTTTTATTCCATTGATGAGTTTTTAAATAGCAAGAACTAAAATCGGGCTATATATGTAAACACTATGAGTCCAATGTTTATTTGACATTTCATTTTTATTTCTTTTATGTACTCATTAATTTATACATAATATTATTTTATTTGACGTGTAAATCTTATTTTTACAACTATTACAATAAATAACTTTGAACTTTAAACTTTGAACTTTAATTGAAATCGGTGTGACGAGTTTGAAATAATTTTGGATAAAAAAAATAGGTTTCATGTATTTAGACGATATATATATATATATATACATCCCGTTTGACGTCCTTATATGGACGTTGTAAGAAGGTGGACTCCACATTAGATGCAAAAATCATCATAGTGGACGTACAATAGGTTAGGGGATGTATATATTATATATACTGTGACAAATTCTAATGAAATTTGGTCTGAATTTAATTTTAAATTGGAGTTGTTTTTCGGAAAATAAAATTATCTATTATAATCTTGTTAATATTCCGTTGCCAATTACCAATGTATTATTGCACAACGTAACAAGGTACATAATTAATGATTATTTAAATGCCAAGATGTCAAAAAATATTAAAAACTATATTTACGACAGTTGAGTGAATAAATGAATCATTAATTTATGTATTTAAAGGAATTCTATTCATTCGTTTACTCTTCATTTGTTATGTCTGGTCTAGTCGGGAAAATGTACCAGGGATAAATAATAAATAGGGATGGACACTTCACACACAACACCATCTAGTCCCAAACTAAGCAAAGCTTGTACTATGGGAGCCAGATAGCTGGCATAACATCGACTTATATATTTTAAAATACATATAAGTACTTAGAAATAACATATCTAATACATAATAGGGATACTGGGTTATATGTATTTGTGGCATGATATTGTCTTTCTTTCACATTTAGTGACAATAAATAGATATGGTTTAGCTAGATATGCAGCAACAAGGAAAATTGTCAAAGGAGGAAAAAGGTTTCCGTAACCTACAAAGAGCTGAGTAAGCTGGCTATGATTATTTTCTGTTCGGTTCGATAAATATCCTCAAACGAACGAGAATAAATAATAAATATAAATAAATAAATAAATATTGGTGGACAATCTCACACCTACAAATATCCATCTGACCCCAAACTAAGTACAAAGCTTTGGGTAATGTCTCTGCTGTGTGCATGGCAGCCAGATAAATGCTGATATAATAATTATAGTCCGGGAGCATTTTTGTGGCAGTACATTCTTGTTATACATAGAAACACCATCGGTGCTCAGACACAAGTGCAAACATTTGAATTCATCACACAAATATTTGCACTGGGCTGAACAATCGAACCCACGACCCTCGGCTTCATGTTATTTCCGGTTGTTCGCATCAGGCAGAGCTACTACATCAACTAAGCCACTAGGGCAGTCAATGGTTAATTAGTATCATCAGACAAGTGGAAAGAGGGTCTCAGGCCGATTGAGACCCAGCATTGAGACATTTCAGGCTAATAATAATAGTATAATAGTTATACTCAATAAAACATATTTTAAAAGATTAATGAGAATAAATTACTTACCTAAATGAGATATTTTTTTATAATACGATTTTTTTATATAAATATTGTACAAACTTAGACTTAAGGAAATAAAGACCGCCATCTATTATTATACTTAATGTAATGCGAAAATATGAATAAATTACTGACCTAATGATTGAATTTGAGCGAAATTTTTTGGAATTGCACTTGCATTTGACCGCCATCTCGCCTCTCGATGTAAAGAAACCCTGATTGAGATCCATGATTCATTGGAAGGCTGTAGACCCTCTGTCTACAAGCCCTCTTGGGCGGCATATTCCATTATTTAGCTATAAGTACAGTATCAATCCCATTTAGTTTTGTTTAGTAGGCTCTGCTTAATGACGAAATTATCAAAAAAGGTTTTCAATTTATTACTTTGATTTTTTATATTTACTTTCAAAATGGGTCATTTTTTAAACTAGCTCGAACAATTAAAAAAAATACTTTTCCTAGATTTTTGACAAGATTTTTAAATTATTGCAGTTGAGTGAATGGGTTCCATTTAAATTGAAGTCGATTGATTGTCATGGTTGAAATGACTACCATAGGCACTAGTATTATAAGTATCTATAGTTTGATTCAAAAAGTTTAGGTTAGATTATGTATTAAGATAACTAAAAAGACTTTGCAAAATATTGTTTTTTTTTTAACTTTTATAGGTTTGCACTTGACCGCCATCTCGCCTGATGTTAAGCGACGATGCGGTCTACGATGGTGCTTGTTTACCTAGAACAAACCGATTATTTTGTCTATACTATTATTATAAAGAGGAAAGATTTGTATTTTGTATGCAACGAATAAACTCAAAAACTACTTGACCGATTTCAAAAATTATTTTGCCAATAGAAAGCTACATTATCACTGAGTAACATAGGCTATATTAATCACGAAAAAAAAATAAGATATCCTCGGAAAATTTAACTAAAACCAACGCAAGGTGGAATAAAAACAAACATAAAA
This sequence comes from Ectropis grisescens, assembly GCA_017562165.1. Lineage (NCBI taxonomy): Eukaryota > Metazoa > Arthropoda > Insecta > Lepidoptera > Geometridae > Ectropis > Ectropis grisescens. The sequence goes on along the minus strand of CM029784.1, from coordinate 25,545,873 downwards.
TGGCTTTCATCGCATACGCTGCGGAAAGTACTAATGATAGACCAAAACAATGTTCTATAATATTATAGAGCGTATTAAAATCTACAAAAAACCTCGCAATACAATATGTCTAACTACAGTAGTTACGTCGCTACAACTACTTTTTTACATTTTAAAAGTAGATAAAAATGTCTATCAAATTCAGACCATGTTATACACACATTTGTATGAATTCTTATCCAAATAAATTATTTCTTATTCAAGACTCTTTTAATACCTATTGATTACTTGTTGAATTATTGAAGTCGGACATTCCATTCAAAAGGTATTACGAAGTTAAAATATCAATCCTATCAAAATACGGCGCGCGGCGCGTTGGACACCGAGGCACGGAAGAGAAGTGTTTGCAGCTATGAATTTGTAAGGCGCGCGTCTACTTCGCGCGGTCGGCTCGCTATGTAGTGGACGCAAATGATAATATCAAATATCAAATTTCGTAACACTTTTTTATGTTCCAATCAAAAAGTTTTTTCCGAACTGCTTTTAAATAAGTTTATTCTACCTTTACTGTTATTGTTTAAGTTTTCTCGCACTTTCTACATAGTATTAGGTACATTAATTTTATTCCATTTCTGTTTCCTCACGATGTTTCTCATTATTAAAGATACCCTAAACTACGTTGTAGGTGGCATTAGCGAGTTTAACACAAAATTACAACATTAAATTTACTGATTTGATTTGATTACAAGTAAAGGGGAATAAAAACGACGCTAGACACGCCTAAAACTAAAACGTGTGCATGTAGGCATAACGTTTTTAGGGCTTGATAATATACCATAACAACTAACGCATAACTGTTTTCGCATAATTTTTGCTACCAGAGCATACCATGTATAGTTTAAACATAACTTGTTTAAAGGCACACATTGAGAGAAGTATAGACCGCCATCTCGCCTGACGTTAAGCGACGATGCGGTCTACGATGGAGCGTGTTTACCTAGAACAAACCGATTCTTTTGTTATTCTATATAATTAGAAGTTTATCTAATCTCCTAACCGGCTTAGCATCGTCATAACGGTACTTTTCATTAGTGCTCACTCTATGTGTTACTGTCATGCTTCAGGTAGCACATAGTTTTTTTTTACACTTGTAGGCTTACACTCGACCGCCGTTTTGGCGACGACGCGGACTATGACGTGCTTACCTAAAAGAAACGATTTTTTCTCAAATTATTTGCTTAGTTAGAAGAAAATATCACACCCATAGCTAAGTTTGTCGTCATTTTTCTCATTTGTTGATCAATACACTGTCACACTTAGTCGTGGAGTTATGTTAGTCCATTTCCCTTATAAATAACAGTTCTTGTTTTTTTAACTTTTATAGGTTTACACTTGACCGCCATCTCGCCTGATGTTAAACGACAATGCGGTCTACGATGGAGCGTGTTTACCAGAAAAACCGATTCACTATCGATTTGAAGACACAAAGATTGTAATCATCGGGGAAACCCACTCAGGCAACGGATTCCAAAGCCTTAGACGTTCTTATCACAAAATTAGAGTCAAATCTCTTCGTTCGTGTCTTTGGAACATCAACCATGAAACGATGTCGCTTTTTCGAGCTACGAGCATTCCGATAAAAAAAAGGGCAAGGTGGTATCAAATCATGCAAACCAGTCGCACACTCTCCGAAGTGTATCCGATAAAAAACCGATAGGCTAGCAATTTTTCGGCGATGTTCAAGACTTTGAAGTCTTTTTCGCACAAGAGTATCATTGCCTATGAGCCTTTTGGCACGTCTCTCGATCGATTCCAGTGCCTCCAGCTGATACTTAGCTGATCCATCCCAAAGGTGTGAACAGTACTCCATACAGGAGCGAATCTGTGCTTGATATAAAGTGAGTAACTGTTCAGGCTTAAAATACCTTCGCACCTTTGAGAGGACACCCAGCTTTTTTGCAGCTAATTTGGCCTTGGACTCGATATATGAGTTCATTTTTGAAACAAAGTTCCTTATGGTAGGCTTGAAGAAGATAAGTATTTTCATTTTGCAAAAAAAAATGTGAGACCAAAACATAAGAAAATAACGGAAGTGACGTGTAAAAAATTAAAATTCATTTATTTCAGGCCATTATACCCATAAATATAAAATTAACAAATTAAATCCATAAAAAATCCAAAAAATAATAGTATTCAATTGTCACACAAAATTAAAATTAAAATGTCAAAATAAATAAAATCAGAGTCTCAGTCGCCACATAAAAATATAAATTAAAATGGCAGAATAATTACACACAAATTCTTTATAATTTTCATGAAAAATAATTGTTATTAATATCAGTCAAATCGTAATTGTAAAAACTGCCCGTAAAAAGTGTTGTAAGCTTTATTTTTACCCGACTGAAAGAAGGGTTATATTTTTCGCGTGTATCTTGTATGTTTCTAAATTTCTTTATTCCCACGTATCTTCCAAACGGCTGGATGGATTTTGACCATGAATATATGATATAGATATAGATTCGTCTCAATCACTCAAGTGTACTTAAACAGTAAATGATGTTTTTATGTGTTAAGATTTTGCAGTCGGTTTTTTTAAAAATAAATTTATTAAGTTTATCTAAACTAGATCTAAGATCGTACTATTACCTAATACTAAAATTACCCGTAATCAATATGTTTTTCGCAAATTTTGTTGCTTGAAACGAGATTTCTTTGATTTTTATAGATAGTTTAACGTGACAACGTCATAACAACACATTGATAGATGCAACGCAAGCGTGTAATGAGTGTAACGGGATAATGAGCGTAACGGGACATAATGGGACATTTTTCGTACATGAAGCTGGCGTTCATCGATTTATTAGACTTTATCACGTCAAAATGCAAAAAATGCAGAACAAAATTTGCAGTTAAAATATTGCTTAGTTTTATTATTTATCGAACTAAAATCGATTATGAAAAATAAAGTTTGCAACCCTAGTCACGAACAGTGTTCACGCGTCATTTCCGTTATAAGTTTTTCTTACGGTTTTGGTCTAACATTTTTTTCAATTCGGTCGCACAGCAAAACCCTTGTCTCCTCCTAGCCTATAAGGAACTTCGTACCAAAAAATAAAAATTAAAAATAAAGGTAATTAGTGTTTTGGAAAATGGTGGTAAACTCGTCAGAAATGATACCCCCATGTGCAGAAAGCATTCATTGATATACAATGTTAAACTTCCGTTTGATCCGTACCACTATGTATAATAGGGATGTTAACACTAATCACACATTAATGTCAATTTTATGATAGTTTGCATTAATAGAATATCGAAAATCATATTATTATAATTTAATATTACGTAGTAAATTTATTATAAATGATTTTAAATGCTATATTTTTTATCTGTTGTCACTGGACTGTGACTGGAAACACCAATATGAATTATTACGTCACTAGTCGCAAAACAAACTGTCGAAACTGATTAAACTGTTTACTTTTCCGAATTTTTATAATAGTTTCCGATCTTAGCGACGACGATTTTAATTGTTTGTATTCAAGTAATGATAAGAAAACAATAAATTGGGCATGCAGTCAGGAATCTCGACCTATGTTTTGCGACTTTTGTCACGTCAGTCGTTAGTGTTTTAGCGGCAAAATTCAAAATTAGTCTAATATTGTATATTTACTCATCGAAAATACTAATACTTTGAAATAAAATGTTATTTTTTATGGTAAACAAGGGAAAATCTTCAAAATAAAAGCAATTCCGAAAAATTGTTAACATCCTGATTATGATAATTTATTAATATCTTTGACCTAAAATATTATTACGTGTATTGAAACTAAAACATGTTCCCAGGCGATAAAGTTCGTGGTCGCATTTTGCGAAATATTGAAAACCAATTACCGCAAAAACTCATTGAAATTAGAACTCGGTAAGAGGCTAAGTGAATGATGCAAAAGGGATCGACTGTGTATCCAAAATTAAGTAAATCAGTTTTAATGATATATACTTACAGACCTACAGCAAAACTAGACCCCAGTTAAAAATTACATCTTTTGCAAAATGTTTTCTAACTGCAAAATATACCAAAACATTAAAAAAAATTCGTATGAAACCAACAAAATATTTACAAAAATAATGAAACAAAATTAATAATCACCTTAAAGAACAACAACTACACAATTTTACAAAAATATCCTTGCATATGAGGGTACCTGGATGACCGAAATTGCTCGTTTTAAACATTCATAAAACACGTTTTCTAAAACTAGCTATAAATGTAGTTTTCGTTGTATTTTAGTGTTGTAAATAAAGGCTCTGTCCCTTAAAAAAATAGCTAAATCGATAAATCGCCCCAAAACCGCCTGCATACTAAATTTCAGGAAAATCATTAGAGCCATTTGCAAGTTTCATATCATGTGTTTATAAATACATAATACAAATATATTTTGTCACCGTAAAACTGTGAAACTTTTAACATAACAAAGTCAGAACGTCAGGTTACAAACTGTGCGACTGATTTGCATAATTTGATATCACCTTGCCCTTTTTCTATCGGAATGCTCGTAGCTCGAAAAAGCGACATCGTTTCATGGTTGATGTTCCAAAGACACGAACGAAGAGATTTGACTCTACTTTTGTGGTAAGAACGTCTAGGCTGTGGAATACGTTGCCCGAGTGGGTTTTCTCCGATGGTTACAAGCTTTATTACTTCAAATCGAGAGTGAATCGGTTTCTTCTAGGTAAACAGGTAGACCGCATCGTTGCTAACGTCAGGCGAAATGGCGGTCAAGTGGATTATAATCTCAGGCTTTAAGTATGTGATCTGACTGTGTTGACGATTCTACGGTAGGCAACATCAATCGCTCTGACAAATAATAATATGTTATCAAAATTAAAAGTAAACAAACACCAATAAACAAAAAACCAAAATTACAAATATATTTTCAAAAACAGTACCATAAAATACAGGATAAATAAAAATAAATTAGTTATACCTGAATGCTCGACGCCGTTAACTTTGAACGTGATTCGATCCATCGATTGCCAATAGACGCGTGCGCAACAGTTCACTACTCGAGCTGAGCTCGCCGACTGACAGCACGCCGGGTAAGAACTACGAGCGTACGACTTAAGTATAGAAATTATAAACCACTCTCCGTTTCAACTGGGTTCTGTCGGATTCATTTTGGAACGTATTTTTTATTGTGATGGGTAATTTTCTCAGCGGTTTCATTTAAACAAAAAATCTAGACCTATTTAATTGGATAACGGGACACTCACGTATATACGGTCGGCCAAACGGGCAGCCGTCGCGCACTCTCCTTGAAAAAGGCCGCCGGACGCGGCCGAAACTCGAGTTGGATTGACCGACCGTATATACGTAATATATGTAACAACCACGTTAATTTTAATACTAAAATCTAGACCTAGTTAAAAATTTAAAAATATGCGTAATTGAATATCATATTTAATCATTCATAACTAACATAGACACAAAATAAGCTGTGAGCTTTCTAAAGATTTGTTTTAGACTTAATGTCGTTAAGTATTTGCTTAGTTAGTCAAGTTGATAAGATTAAAGTTGTGTAGTATCAATACAATTTTACTTGAAGTATCAAGCAAATTGATCAAATTAAATGACGACTATCAATTGGAAATGTATTTAATCAAAATCGAATCAAAATCTTTTTATTTCAGATATCTTAGATCCATTTACACATACAAAAAATTGGTTGCCTGTAAAGTCAGTAGGTTTACGGACGATAGTTTAACGTGACTACTAACAAAACATTGATATATGCGGCGCAAGCGTACAATGAGCGCAACGGGACATAACGGGACACTTTTTCGTGCATGCAGCCAGCGTTCGTTCGTTCAATTTATTAAAAAATATAATTTACATAACTTTAATGTAACGTACTTTAAGGTAATGTGTGTACCTATTTATGTACGCATACAAAAAGTGAATACCTACTATCTTCGTTCCTCGTTCTAAGAAGTCCAACTACAACAATAAAATACATATTAATATCTTCAACGCAAGAAGTATTAACCTGAAGTAAGTTACAATGTTTAATAAAATATGACGTCTTCCTAACTTCAGAATATCGGCTTTCCGCAAGAGTAATGTCCACGTAGGTATCTTAAAAATTAAATCCCTTCAATTTTCCTAATGCTCCAAAAGAAGTATTATTTCAAAATGAGATGTTATTACTTGGAATAAATAATGAATATTTAACAAAATTATTGCACTTATGTTAAATTACCTGTATGTAAACACAATAATATTGTTTAATATATTATATTATATTGAAAGTTTAAAATTTGTTTTCTAAAAACTCTGACATTTCAATTACTTTAATGCACTGACATTACTTTATAATTCTAATGTTTAATTATGTGTTGACTAAGTGATTTCGGAGTTTTAATTATTTTTGTATGCAATTTATGTATGTTGACTTCAGGGTTTCCGAGTTATAACTATTTTTTTGTTTGCAATGTATAAACTAAATGAACGTATAAACTAGCATTTTTTAAATATAATTTTGCACGCCGAAAGGCAGATTATGGTGCTCTTAATGTTCTACTTACATCTATTTTATGTACCCATAAACGCAAATAAAGATTATGATTATGATTATTATGAAATAAAAAATCTAGGGCCATGTATTATTATTGATTAAGTATTAATTTATTTCTGGATCTTGAAGAGCAATAAATATGGGGGAATAATGTGGCAGTACGGGCTGTGCAGCGCGACTGTGAGCACGTGCGTACGTTACAGTCATGACCGCTCCCATTCTCAACTCTCGCCAACCTCGCAAAAGTGACAACCCTGGGGATCAACGCAAGAGTAGGCTAATAATAATACAGCGGCGGCCTTAGATAACCTACTGTTATGTTTTTACTGTGCCGCTACTCAGGGAACCCTAATGTGATGATTAGCGACCACAGTCTAGAATTGTCACAGTGAAAGTTTATTAATGCATCACTTTTTTTTAAACAAGCTGGTACCTATGTTCTGAATACTCTTTTTAATTGAAGCATAATCGAGAATGTTGTTAAATTAAATTTAACTAAGAACATTGCAAAATACATTTTCATTGAATATTCTGCAATATTTTTTTTAAATGAGGCGTTTTCAAGATGAAAAAAACCTGTCAAAGTCAGTTCTCAATTTCACCATAGGTGGTGCCATTGTTTTATTTTGTTAGAGAAATTTCACAAAAACAAACAGTGATGCCACACTTGGCAAAATTTAGAGCTATTTGCCGCGTAGTAGTGATCTCGACGGCGTGTTTAATTCGAAAATTTGTTGAGTTTTATTTTTATTGTATGGCATAATAATATTATGCATTTGTAAATATTTTATTCTATGTTTTATTTTATGTTTTATTTATTTATTTATTGAATAACAGGCGAGCAGCTTTTGTTGATACCTATGCCTATATCTCAGTGTTGAAATAACAAATTATAGGTAATCAGCTATCTGACTCATTCACACATCTTAGTTTAGGGTTACATGGTGATGTATGTGAAATGTCTACACTTTATTAACCGACTTCAAAAAAGGAAAGTTTCTCAATACGGTTGTAACATATATTGTTACGTGGAATTGTGAATCGATTTTGGTGGTTGGTTTTTGTCTGGTAGATTATAGTTCAGAGGTCTCACATAAATTTTATCGAAATTGGTGTAGCCGTTTTTGAAATATGAACAATAAACTAAAATTTTCTTTCATCATCTCATCTTTCATCAGACGACACGACGCAGTAATAGATTCAATATTTTACTAATAGACTAACAGAGTTGCAACCCCCTATCTTCACCTGCACACAGTTGGACAGCTTTCAAGTGACGGCATAGTGCTGAATCTTATTATTTTATATCCTTCTATCATCCTACATAGGTCTCCTGGTGGTTCATATGACCCATACATTTTGTTCCCGGGCCTGTAGTCTATAAAAAAAACATACAGCTGAAAAGAGAACCTCCTCTTTTATTGAAGTCGGTTAAAATATAAGTATATAAACTGAAGTCGGTTCGTGTTTTTTTAAGAGAAAATAATGGTAGGGGAGCCCACGATGCTAAACGGGGATTTACTCGAGCGTCATAGAGACCTATTGGATTGCAAAGCTTAGGTAATAAGAAGAAAAAATGTTGAATAATGGTACCTTTTCCTTTGTAGGGGCGCGACTATAGAATTTCAAATTTAAAAATCAGGTTTATGAGCTAATTAGTGATGAATTTTTGTTACTTCGGCTTGTGGAATCCTTGGATATTATATTTTTCGTTATCCTTGAATTATTTCCTTTAAAATAAAATAACCACGCTCGAGAATGTAGAAATGTTGTTTAATAACTTTGTAGCCCTCCCCTTTCTTTGTGTCACTCTCGAATTGTCAGATTAGTGGAATATATACTTCTTAGCATGTAATTAACTTACTCTAGCTTAATCTGAAGTGCTCGAGAGTAACTGATGATCAAAAAATTTTTTTTGCTAATCGGCCTTATATATGATTCTCATATTTGGTTGAGTTACTTTACCGGGTACAAGGTTTCCAACTGTATATTAATCTGCCGCGCTGGAGTAAATCCCGAAATCCCCTCTTGGGCTCCCCTACTATAAATTATTGTAATTGTGTTTACCTGCTTTGTGTGTATTTCCCAATGGTACCCGTTATATTCATGGAATAAAAAGTGACCTATGTTATATTCCAGATAATCTAACAGTATTCGAAATTTCAACTCAATCAGCTCAGCCGTTCCGACGCGATTGAGCAACACACATCCAAACATCGACAATGATGTTATATTAGTTGAATTATCTACAGAACCGTTGTTCCTATTAATTTTCTTTGTAGTTATCGCGTTGCGAGGCGTTTACCTTACGTTGTAGTTACGCACTAATCCACATAATTATGTAAATATCTAACTGTTCTGGTTTAAGTGTAGGCAATAAAGCGAATTTAGGGTTTAAAAGTTAACGAATTTTACAGTGCAATAGTTTCGCTTATTTTAAGTGACTTCAAAAAGGTAGAAGATTCTCGATTTGTTTAAATATCTGTAGTGGTAGGACCCCTAGCAGAGTCCGCCTGGGGAAGTACCACACCTTTGCCAGTTATTCTACCGCTAAACAGTAATGTAAAACATTACTGTATTCTGGTTTGAAGGGCAATGTTTCCAGAGAAATTACAGGGCTTAGAGATATAACATCTTAGATCTCTGGGTGATGAGCGCAGTGCAGTGCTAGTTAATGATTTGGAATCTTCATGTTCCAATAGCGGCGTGTCACTGTGCTGTTATGGTGCAGGCATGTTGCTTACCATCAGGCACATGCCCTGCTCGTCTTGTCGCTTATAATTAAAAAAAATATTTTATTGTACGTACCTATGTAACGCAATGGTTCCGCCCATTGATTATCAATTTTGATGGTTCTTTTTTTGTTTGGTACTATGGCCTATCATAGTTCAAAGATGGTAATTTTACCGGAATCAGTGTAATTTTTTTTTTAATATGAACAAAAATATAAAATTTACTTTCATGAACCTCGATGGCTTAGTGAATGATCTTAGCTTCTTATGAAATTCGGTCAAGTATCTGAATGTAGCTTTAAAATTAGGTCCGTTTTTTGTTTCAGTGAAAATGAATTATAATTTTATTTACAGACAAAATCATCATTGTGTGACAAATAAAATTTAAGACCCTAAGAAAGTTGAATGTCAATATCAATATGTCGTAATCGAATCATAATCGAGTCGCAATCGAATCTCAATAGAGTTGCGATGTAGTAGTGTCTGGAACGCTAGTGCCACCTGGTGGCGCTCGATGGAGTTAGTGGCGCGCGCGCTGTCGAATGGACGGATCGTTTGAGTCAGTTATCTCTTGGCTTTCGACGCGTGCGGTCGGCACTGAACCATCGCGCGTTCTACGATACGTACCTACTTGGCTACAAAACTAACTTTGTTACCTGTGCTTCATAAATTCTATTGTGATAGCGAGTTTTCATCCAACACTACCCGCCGCTACGCCCACAGCCGAAGGATGCGATCAATAATGATGATGGCGAGACTCTGTTCACCGACAAATATATCAATCAATATCCCCTTTAAAATGAGTCCCCGAAAAACCCGCTCCGAACTGCTCCCGGCGCAAATGTCCCCATGACGCTCGCCGCCATCCCACGTCAAATATATGGCCAATGTATATATGGCTATATATATGGTAATATATGGCTATGGCCAATCTTTGCTCAGGTTTTACTTCCGCCTAACTATATCAACTTTCGCTTTGCCATCGCGATCTCTATCATTTCAAGCTGAAAGAATAAAGAGAACAAGATCAAAGCTAAGGCAGTTCTAGTTAGCCGGTAGACGCTCGGGTACGAGCTAGAGCGGGAGTCTCCCGTAGTCTTCTGGAGCTGGCACTCTAACTACAAAAATAACTCCTTAGTCTCTGCCCCCAACAATCCAATGTCACCGACAGGTATAAATTGGGACATCAATACTATACAGATTTGACTTTAGCTACTGTCGTTTTGTGAAATAATGATACCACATATAATAGTGTAGTGATGAACACAAAAATCGATAAACAATCAGTGTGTGTGTCATCAGTGTGCTAATTAAACACTAAATTATTGATTTTTATTTATATCATAATCTATACTATTATTTTAAAGAGGAAAGATTTGTATTTTTTTATGCTACGAATAAACTCAAAAACTACTGGACCGATTTCGAAAATTCTTTTGCCAATAGAAAGCTACATTATCACTGAGTAACTAGGGCTATGTTAATCACGAAAAAAAATAAGATATCCTCGGAAAATTTTACTAAAACCAACGCAAGGTGGAATAAAAACAGACATAAAATGGCTTTCATCGCATACGCTGCGGAAAGTACTAACGATAGACCAAAACAATTTTCTACAATATTATAAAGCGTATTAAAATCTACAAAAAACCTCGCGATACCATATGTCTAACTCCAGTAGTTACGTCGCTACAACTACTTTTTACATTTTAAAAGTAGGTAAAAATGTCTATCAAATTCAGACCATGTTATCCACACATTTGTATGAATTCTTATCCAAATAAATTATTTATTATTCAAGACTCTTTTAATACCTATTGATTACTTTTTGAATTATTGAAGTCGGACTTTCCATTCAAAAGGTATTACGAAGTTAAAAATATCAATCCTATCAAAATACGGCGCGCGGCGCGTTGGACACCGAGGCACGGAAGAGAAGTGTTTGCAGCTATGAATTTGGAAGGCGCGCGTCTACTTCGCGCGGTCGGCTCGCTATGTAGTGGACGCAAATGGTAATATCAAATATTAAACATTTTTTCGAAACACTTTTTTATGTTCCAATCAAAAAGTTTTTTCCGAACTGCTTTTAAATAAGTTTTTTCTACCTTTACTGTTATTGTTTAAGTTTTCTCGCACTTTCTACATAGTATTAGGTACATTAAATTTATTCCATTTCTGTTTCCTCACGATGTTTTCTTTCACCGTTTTAAATTAGAGGCATTACGCACATGACTTCGAAAAAACAGTGATGCGCGTGTAATTTGAGCTGGGGGGCTCTGGATCGGCAGTCGCCGTTCTGCCGACTAGACCAGCCGAAACTTATGAGGGATATAGCTCATCCCCAAAGGTCCCCTTTACCCTACCTACGAAAGTAGAATAAAACGGATCATTAAGGACTACGTTGATGTGACTATCAGACATCTAGCTGTGTCAATAGATACAATAAGCAGCCTAATAAATATTCCCACTACTGGGACTCGGGGCCCTCTCTCGCAAGGAGAGAGTCAAGTCCATAATCCACCACGCTGGCCCAGTGCGGGTTGGTTGATGACACATGACCTCAAAAGATTCTAAGTACATGGCGGTTTCCTCACGATGTTTTCCTTCACCTAAGGTAGCAGCACCATTACTCACATGACTCCGAAAAGACAGTGGTTCACGTGGGATTTAAACCCGGGGCTCCGGATCGGATCGGCTGCCACCGCTCTCCCGACTAGATCAGCCGTAACTATTTAGCACGTATTTAGAACTAATAGAAACCACCATTTTTTATTAAAAACGACGCTAGACACACCTAAAACTAAAACGTGTGCATGTAGGCATAACGTTTTTAGGGCTAATGATAATATTATACCATAACAAGTAACGCAAAACTGTTTTCGCATAATTTTTGCTACCATAGCATACCATGTATAGCATAAACATAACTTAGCATAATGTTTAAAGGCACACGTTGAGAGAAGCAGAGCAATACCAAAACATAATGATCAAAGATGAATTGGTCCTATGAGGGCTTCGATCACGAACGGACATTCCTGATCGAAGTATTAAGGCTTATCACTGAGATTCGACTCCGGGTGGCTCCCGGAGCCAGAAGCTCTATGGCCATGCGTGTCACTTCTCCATACTCGACATACGCTCCGCTACCGAGGTCGCCGGCGTCTACGCTTGGCCTCGCTTGGCTCGCTCCTCTCAGGACCTCCCTTGAGATTCTGGCTCCCGCATTTTTTTCATAAAGTAAAGTAGGTAAAATATATGCGTTTTTAATGATAAACAGATGATTGGGATTATTTGTTTTATTTTGGTCGTATGTCCTAAGCATGCCAAGAGTGTGTTAAAATGTATAAGTCTAATAATTTTGTTTTTTACCTATTTTCCACAATACCCGTGCGAAGCCGGGGCGGGCTGCTAGTTATTCATAATTCAGTCTCAGTCTCAGATCGTAAATTATTCGTCAAAACTAAATTATCGGTTCAGAAATATTTAATTTCCTGATATGCTTAGTTTACGAGAGTAAAATTATAAACGAGGAGAATCGATCCGGAAATATTCCATTTCCATTCCATTCCATTTAGCTTGGCACCGGCTTCAAACTTATCAATACGTAGCACATAAATATGTACCTACATATGATAATATTATCGCTTAAAGCTATCTCTTTCAGGCAACCTTCTGTTTCATTTCTTGCTTTTCAGTGTCTACAATAAACTGTTCTGTAAACTACAGTAGATTTTTTCTAGATAACATTAGGTAGACATATTATACAGGTATATTTGGTAAAACATTTTGTTGATTTCCAGAGAAATTACAAGGCTTATAATAGAAACTATTAGAGATAAAATATCTTAGATCTCTGGGTGACAAGCGCAGTGCAGTGCTAGGTAATGATATGAACTCTTCAAGTTCCAATAGCTGCGTGTGCTGTTAAGGGCAGGCGTGTTGCTTACCATCAGACACATGCCCTGCTCGTCTCGTTACAATTTACAAAAAAAAAATGTTAAACTAGCTGATCCAACAGAAGTTGTTCTGCATGATATACCGACTGCAGCGTCATCTGTCGGCCGGATTTGTGAATTGAAACCATCCAGGGTGCCACTCAAACACATACGAAAATTCATTCAAATCGGTTCAACTGTTTAGGAGTTCAGTAACAAGTAGGTCGTATGTAGGCCGCTTAAATAAGAATTACGTAAATCGGATCATTAATCACAGAGCAATCGATGTACATACATACATTAAAAAATACCGAATTGATAGCCTCGTCCTGTTGAACCCGGTTAATAAGACGTCTTTGTAAATTAACTTACTTTTTAAGGTCAGGATGCGCCTGCGGATACAAGGTACATTGTAATCATGAAACAATATTAAATTGTGCAGCATCGCTTTCTCTTTGAACCGACCGACGGACAACAAGACTGAGCGAACCCGGCGACTGCCTTAAGTTTCGTAGGCTAGATGCTCGCATCTGGCCGAAAAGGGAAAAATCTGTAAGCTGCATTTATTTTAAGACAGAATAACACACAAGAGGGATGATATTTATCATCCTTCGATACTATAATCGTTTCGGCGTGATTGAGCAACTAATATCCAAACATTCACATTTATAATAATATTAATAGGATTTATATTTTCGACGTGTATAAAGGCAAATTAAATCAAATCAGCCAACGTGTTGATGCCGCCAGCATGCTGGGCACGCTTCCGACTGGCAGTGAACTTGATCATCTTCATTGGTCTAAGGATAATTCATATTTGCTTAGTTTAGGCAGTTTGCAGTGGGAGGACTTTTTGCAGAGTCCGCCTGGGAGGGAAGTACCTTTGCAAGTACCATCCTATCGTTAAGCAGTAATGTGCAAACATCAGTGTTTCCTGGAAAATGACAAAGCATAGAGATAAATCATCTTATATCTATAGCGCTGCAGTGCTAGGTAATGTTTTGGACTCTTCCTGTTCCAAGTATGACATTGAGCTGTTATGGGCAGGCATATTGCTTACCACCACGTTACCTGTCATGCTTGTCTCTTCACTCTATAGTACAGACCATACAAATGACCATACAAAAGGTAGGTTTGTGGTATAGTGTAAGTAGCTTTTCTCGTACGTACAGCTTTGGAGTGGAATAAGTTGCCAGCCTCCTTGTTCCCTGAGAGATACGAGTAAAATCTAGAACTTTTCAAGGTCAGAGTGTATAGGTACTTTCTAGGTCAACGTCCGTCATCTTCGACCACACCGTCGCTTACCATCAGGCGAGTTGGTGGTAAAACGCGGACCTATACGCGATAAAAAAAATAAAGTGGTCAAGTGCGAGTCGGGCTCGCCCATGAAGGCTTCCGTAGCAGCAAGTATCATAATACAAAAGTTCTTGTACTTCGTTGTTACTTTAATCAGTGAGACGATCTTCTTAGCATTCCATGGATTCACCGTGCGGGTGCCGGGTCCATCGTGTGGCAGAGAGAGAAAAACTCGAGTAGTTCCCGAGACTACAATTGTCAATTTATGACGTATTAAAATAAAACTACTTACTAGATATCACTCAAACCAATTTTTGTTGATAGTTTACAAGGTAATGTACATCAAACATTTTTTTATTTTCGTCATTCTCTTATTTTAGAAGTACCAGGGGGGGAGAGACACGCTTTTTATCACTTTGGAAGAGTCCCTCGCGCAAACTATTCAGTTTAGAAAAAAAATATTTTAGAAACCTCAATATCATTTTTGATGACCTATCCATGGATTTTTTTTTTTTTTAAATAAAGAGTGACGAAACGATCAGGACATGTGCCTGATGGTAAGCAACATGCCTGACACATAACAGCACAGTGACACGCAGCTATTGGAACATGAAGAGTCCAAATCATTACCTAGCACTGCACTGCGCTCGTCACCCTGAGATCTAAGATCTTATATCTCTAAGCCCTGTAATTTCTCTGGGAAACATTGCCCTTCAAACCGGAACACAGTAATGTTTGCACATTACTGCTTGGCGGTAGAATAACTGGCAAAGGTGTGGTACTTCCCCAGGCGGACTCTGCCAAGAGTCCTACCACTACTAAAATATGGATATTATGGATACACCACACGTATGGTTTTGATAAAAAAAAATGTTTGAGTTTCAGTTCTAAGTATAGTACATTTGTATCAAAATTTTAATGCGGTTTACAGATTACACCTATTTACCAAGTTTCAATGTATAGATAGGCTCTTATAGTTTCGGAGAAAAGTGACTGACATACGAACGTACAGACAGACAGACAGACATGACGAAACTATAAGGGTCCCGTATTTTGCCACTTGGCTACGGAACCCTAAAAATAATAATTTAGTTTCGTTCATAAAAGCTATTTTATGATAGTAGATGTACGAAAGTAAAGTAAGTTATCAATACAGAGGTTCATTTTCGCCGATGCGCCTTGCGGCGGTTTTGGCCGGCCGTTGTTGGTTTAGGCTACGAGGCAAGTAACTCACCACGAGTCTCTAATGGCTATCGGCCACATAATGTCCGAAACTCGGGGATTAAATGCCTGATGGATGCCATCCTACTCGTCACATTTAATGTGTTGGACGTGCACGATAATAATCGGGGTTTATGGTAATGGACTCGAGCCTGACGAAATAGCTGTGTTTATAATGCAGACTAGGCAGATGAGGAATAGATTTATCAGCGTTAAACAATTTCTAAATATAATTACAAATTAGACGTTGATATTTTAGTATTAAAATTAATGTGGTTGTTACACATATTTAATTGGATAACGGGACACTCACGTATATACGGTCGATAAATCCGACTCGAGTTTCGGCTGCGTCCGGCGGCCTTTTTCAAGGAGAGTGCACGCGCGCGACTGCTGCCCGTTTGGCACTGCGGGCTGCCGCACGGCGCGCACGCAAGCTCAACGGCTGTTGCGGGGGGTGCGAGAGGGTTGCGCAGCTATACACTCGAACTCTTCGTCACTGGTGAGCTGCGAGTCGGGAACATTGCAGCACACTGAGCTCACTGTGTCTTCACTCATATCGCGAACACCATGCCGAGTACTATGGAGGCACGGCTTCCAAGCGGGCGGCACATGCCATCCTCGATTTCGATGGTACACAAGTCACAATGATTTCAATTTTATTTTGTAGAATATTAAATATATTTTCACATTATGCAAACTATTTCCATTTATTCTCCTATTTATTTTATTTAGATATTTATTTATTGAAGAGTAATATAGTTTTTAGTTTACTAAAATTGAGGTGATAAAAGTCAAATTGTATTGAATAAGCAATGACTAAGATAAGATTTTGAGGTTGCGGTCTCTATGGACTGAAAGTTATATACTAAAACCGTAATATTAACAAATCTTAAAATTACTTTTTCCCATAATGACAAAATTTCGAAATGTCTGGAACATATTTTCAAAATAGTATTATGTTATATTCAAGCTTTCGGGTTTTGTTCTTTAATAATATGCGTGTGTAGGTACTTTTCTTTTAGGTCATTTAGGTTTAGGTTTTAGGTTCCTTTGCTTTAATGTCTACTATAAAAGTTACATAATGATGTACCTATAGATTACTCTTTTTACTTTTATGGAAAAAAAGCTTTGTGAATGTAGTAATAATTAATTTTCGTAAAATCTTTTGATTTGATGTTTGAAATATTAGTGGGCTAAAAAAAATGCAACGTAACCAAAAATATAGTAAATTTAGTGGTTGACGTAAACTAGACTTTGAAATTACGAGTATGTATCGATTTTCATTTCATATAAATCAATCGATTACAATTTGCGTTAAAATATTGTTTGACATCTGGCATCACTTATGTTAGATTTTGTTGGCGGATGTACCGGATTCAGTTAGATTAGTATTTATTACGTTTTCAATGCTAGGGCAAAATAAATATGAACAAAAAACACGTTAGTATGATATATGATAATATTATAATATATATGATCATATCATATTATGTCATATATTATGTGATATATATTATGAATAGCATAAAATTAAGACACGTTGCCAAAAGTACGACCCGTCCGTGGGCAATCTATTTCAAGTATAATTATCAAATCGATTTACCTACAATTGGCAGCAAAACTTACATAGAAAAAACATCAATCGAATTGGGAATCAACTTTTTTTTGAAGTCGTTTAATAAACTAACTTATCGTCAATTTGTTTTTGTTTTAGTTCTAACCGTATTTCTATTATGATTAAATTAATAATTTAATTTTGAAGTATACACATAACAGCACAGCGACGCAGCTAATGGAACACAAACAGTCCAATTCATTACTGGCACTGCACTGCGTTCGTAAGATGTTAGTCCTCTATGTCCTGTTACTGTATCTGGAAACGTATATACGTGAGTGTCCCGTTATCCAAATAAATATTTATAAATTCATTTTAAATTGAATTCGGTTTTTTCTCTTTTGGAGAAAATATTTTAGATTACACAGCAGTTATTTCGCAAATTTAATCTCGTACATTGTGAAATATTGTCATTTGCTTAATTTTCATATGTATTTAACTTGAGGAAATTGAAATGTACAAAAATGTATTATTTCATACAAATACTAAATTACATCATACGAGTATGCTATATCAGATGTTTATAAATGAATATAGCCAAACTCAGTAGTTTCATATTTATTATCTAACGAGAGGAACAGGAAATTCCAAAACTACAAATATAAATAATAATAATAATAAATAATATAAACTACATAACCCTTCAAATCGGAAACCAGTGATTTTTTCACGTTACGACTTGGTGGTAGAATAACTAGCAATGGTGTGGCACTTCCCCAGGCGGACTCTATACAGAGTCCTCTCAATACCACGATATATGAGTATCTGGAGCTCTTTTTTCTGTATCTAACACTTGTAATAACCATATGTGCAAATAAAGACATTTGTATGTTATATGATTTCTCGAGAATTCATTCATTTCATGATTCCTCCGTTCCGATTTTAAAATTTATTTTTATGTTTTATGTAATCATACCCATATGCTTCCCGAATGGTCCCATTTAAATCTTATCGAAATCGGTCAAGTGGTTTTTGAAATATGAACCAAAAACTAAAATTTGCATACAATTTTCTGGATGACGTAATTGTAATTTCACAAAAGTTGTGAAACTCGAACCTGTCATTACGAAATTAGGTAAATGCGTTAATAAAAACTTGTTTTGCACTAAAAAGGGTAAATTTAACTATTTTCGTACATGAAATTAAACTGAAGCCGGTTTAATTTTTTCGGTGCTAGCCAAGTCTAACAGGTAGTGGATACGCCTACCTACCACGTGCCTACCTAGTATTTTTGGCCTGACTGGCACCGACTTCAAAATAAATAGATGAGTGAGTAGCACTTGTAATAATGATATTAATTTATTTTTCGCTTTTGAGTGCCTTATTGTGGTTTTGAAGTCGGTTTAATGTTTTGTACGAAAATAGTTTCATGATTTTTGATGTATCTGATGGCTGGGTGTTCTTCCGCCGCAGTGGCCTTGTTGTACACTGCAGTGGCCTAGTAACGAGAACACCCGTTTTTCACATGCGTAATGACGTAGGTACATAGGTTTCAATTCTACATGCACCTCTGCATTTTCTCGAGTGGTCGTAAATGTATGTCATCAGCACTCGCGTTCAAGGCGAAGGAAAACATTGTGAGAAAACTGGATTGTCTCAAGAAAAACATAACTAGAAGACATGTTGTGTCATATAAGCCTGCATACTGTAAGGATGATGGATTATGGGTCTCTTCTAGTGAGTCCCAGCTGTGGGAACATACAGTGAGCTTAAGCTCAAGCTTTGAGCAACTGTTAATTATATATGTATGTATAGTGGTCAGCATGTCAGTCTGTCTAGTACAATAATGTGTTGTATTTTACTTACCTATCGGATTAAATGTTGTGTTTTATAAGCCGAGGTATCTAGAATGTGCGGTTCACAAAGGTGTGGTCGTGAGTTCCTAACCCGTATAAACTGCTAGATTCAGAACAAATCAACTATTTAAATATTAGTGGATATTTCAACAACATTATCTGCTAGCCCCAAACTAAGTGAAGTTTTACTACAGTACATATAACAATTGCAATTTGATTGACATTAATATTACCTTTTATGAAAATTGTATAGACTTTGTATGCATTTATTCTGACATTTTAATTTATATTTTTATATGACGATTGAGACTTTGGTTTTACTTTCGTGAGACGGTTATATTATATACATTGTTTGCATTTATTTTGACTTTTTAATTTTTTTTTAATGTGACAATTGAATACCTACTACTTTTTTGGTTTCTATGGATTTTATTTGTTAATTGTATATAGTAGGGTATGGCCTGAAATAAATAATTTTTAATTTAATTTAATTTATGGGAGCCTGATAGTTTATTTAATCCTCCTAAAATTATAAATTGGAAAGTTTGGAGGTTTGTAACTCAATCACGTTGACCCTTCTGAAAGAATCGGCTTCATATTTGGACCACAAATTACAGCCTAAAATAACTTTATGCTACTTAGCATCCCGGGAAAATAGCGGGAACAGGAATATCGGGCGAATACGCAGGGCGCTGCTAGTGGTACTCATAATAATACGCATAGGTACACTCCGCGAGGCATAAGCTGAGCTTTGCATTTGTGTGAGTGTACATGGATAGTGTAGGTGTGACAACCGGCCTTAGGCGCGGCGCCATTCTGTCTCGCCGCGCTCCTGCCTGATTGGTGATCACTCACACTAATGCAAAGCTCAG
Source organism: Ectropis grisescens (assembly GCA_017562165.1). Taxonomy (NCBI): domain Eukaryota; kingdom Metazoa; phylum Arthropoda; class Insecta; order Lepidoptera; family Geometridae; genus Ectropis; species Ectropis grisescens. The sequence goes on along the minus strand of CM029784.1, from coordinate 25,525,852 downwards.
CTTATACCTCGCGGAGTGTAGTTGTTTCCCGCATTTTAATTGTCACCTGTTTATTTTCCTCCAGTAAAAGTATCCTAAGTTATGCAGTAGAATATCAGTTAGATAGTAGGGAAAGCCAAGTCATAATCGGTCCAGTCGAGAGAGATTCATCGAAACAAACAGACAAACAGAGAGATAAAAATTATAACAAAAATTGTATTTTGGCACAAGCATCGTCCATACATTCTTCCCTGTGCATGTTATAAAAATTGGTTATTTTAATATTACAAACAGACGCTTCAATTTCATTTATTTGTGTACATTTACAGATAGAAACACCCATACACAACAAATATAATATTAGTATTATAGATTACACAAAATTAAATAAGTGCTTGTCCTGGGTCAGAAACGAAGCCATCAGGCCAGTCGCTAAAGTAACTCGTCGAATAATAAGGTATGAAACTTGGCGGAACAGTGCTGACATTTCTTCCATTAGATAGAAGGCCAAAGGCCAAAACCCCCGACCAAAAAAAGGGTGTTATAAGTTTGACGTCGATGTCTGTCTGTCTGTCCGTGTGTGTGTCTGTCTGTGGCACTGTAGAGCTCAAACGAATGGCCCGATATCGATGCGGTTTTTTTATTTGAAAGTTAATATCCGTGCGGATGTTCTTAGCTATGTTTGGTTAAAATATCGATTCAAGATGGCCGCCTCACAAAATGGCGGACAAAATATTTCTTCACAACCTACCTCTATATGGGTATCAAATGAAAGGGCTTGACTAGTAGAATACTATGCATTATAAAAAATCAAATCCAAGATGGCCGCCACCACAAAATGGCAAACAATTTTTTTTTTCACTACTACCTCAATATGGGTAACAAACGAAAAGGCTTGACTTTGACTAGAACACATTGCACTATGACAAATTTCAAATCCAAGATTCCACAAAATGGCGAAATACATTTCTTTTTACACAACTGCCTTAATATGGGTATTAAATGAGAGTGCTTGACAAGTAGAATGTTGTACAGATAATAAATCTGAGGTAGTCGGGGGTTAGTCAAAATTTTTAATTTTGTTCTTGTTAACAACCAGTACAATTTCGTAATTCACACATCTCGTCTCCGCTCAGCCCCAGTGCATACCACTACGCGGAGATGTTTGTATGTCGCGATGCAAACGGAGATGTGAGCAGCAGGTCTACTACGAAGTCACGATATTCGATATATCGGCCAAATATCAGTCGTTTCCAACCACGAAACCCAATCGGTCGGTTGATCGTATCAGGCTTATCGTTCATTCCGACCGACGTAGATTTGACAGTTTTACCTTACTCCGAAAGCATATAATTCGACCGATCATTTGAGTTTGACAAGTGTTTTATCATTGAAATTCACGACAGCAAATTACTCGTCGTGTAACTATCGTGTGAAGCTTGTATTTTTTTAAATTGACTAAAGATGAGTTTTGTTTGGGAAAGAAAAGGAAATCAAAGCTATAAAATTTCACTGGACATGTTTTGGGCAGAAGAGACTATTCAAAAAGAAAATTTAAAAGGAATTTTAAAGGCTAGATGGAGATGTCTTTTGGCAGCAAGGGAGCTTCATTACCAGCCCAAAAAGCAGGAAAAATATTTTTGCTTGTTGCGCCTTACACAACATGTGCACAAGGGCTGGAGTAAGTGCACCTCAATTATCAGAAGATGACGTTCAAGCAGAGAATCCCCGGCAAGTTCATATCCATCACGACTCTACTTCATCCTCAGAAACATTAAGAAGAGGGTATAGAGAAAGGAACAGAGTGGTGCAAATATTAAATGGAGCCTAATATTTACTGTTTGTTTATTATGTAGTTTGATGATTTTAATGTATAAAATAAATAAGTATTGGTGGACCTAAGAATAGGTACAACATGAGTCAGTTAGTATTGCATGTATTCACCGTGTAAATTTCTTATTCATTGTTCATAGAACGTTTGTGCATATTTCATAATAATAAGTATATAGATAAGATCATCCTATATACTTACTCTATTCAATTTGGATTGATTTTTAGTATGTAATGTAATATATATCAAATGTTGATGACAAAAGTAATGTTATAACAAAGTAGCTTGACTCCAATATTATTATTGTAATTTAGCTCTCCAGAAGTTCTCAATTCCGCTGTATGTTTCTGTGTGTATGGTGCTCAATAACTCCACCATTAGTGAATCATATTTTTCATTGTTTTTCATTACATTTATTATTTCTCTGATTATTCTCATTAAACTGGTACTGTAATCATAGGATTTAAAAAAAGAATAAAACTTTTACCACTTTGATTTTGTTTTTTTGTTTGGTATGCTAAGTATATAAAGAAAAAGAAATATGTGTCTCCTGTGATAGGTGATAAGAGTCAAAAATTAACAGAAAGACAAAAATAAGTTATAAAAAATCTAGTTCATAAACTCAGTGGGCTAAGTTGATATGAGGATTTTTTAGATTTCAATAATAAAATTCAATTATGTGATTATTTTTTTATTGTTAAAGAGCATATTACAAAGTCACAAAAATGCAATTTTTCACAGATATAATATTTCTACATAATAACTTTCATTCAAAATAATAAAGTAAAAAGCTATGCCCAAACAAAAGAAATGAATTCATGTTAATACATGATTCTAAGCAAATTTTCATCAGAAAATTCACACAAATTAAACAAAAAATAGGCTCTTCTATAATAAATAATTAAACACTCAACAAAATATTCAATGAAAGGAACTGGAGCAGTACTGTTATAACACTTAAACTAATCTTAATTTTGTATCATTAAACCACTTTACAAAACTATGTAACAAATTGCTAACATTAACATAATTATAAAAACGACTATTTTTTATTAATTAGTAAGCTTATTATTTCAATAATATCACAAGTAATTATTTCAATGGCGCCATTTTAATAATAACTAAACAACGTTTCTTTAAAATACACCTAACAATCGTATTGAAAAATATAAAAAAACTGTAAAACAGTATTTTATTCAGTCTTCTTTAACAGTATCTATAGTTGTATGTATACATCCTGGAAACCTTAACCTAGTCTTAACCCAGAAAAAAAACGATTCACTTTGAGTCAGTAGAGACACCATGATTGTAATTATCTGAAGAAATTGAAATTATCTAATCATATTAACAAACGACGTTCTCTGGGCTGGTGTGTACCTGTAACAGGACAACAATAATTAAATTTGCAAGGAATATTTAAAGGGCAATCATTGTAATTAAATCAAATATTACTTTTAAATTTACACATTTTATTGTAGGTCAGTCTATGGTGTTCGGAATAAGCAGGGCAGCTTTTGTTCCTACTGCTGGACTTTTTTTTTTTAAAGAGCTACGATAGGATCAAGATATGTGCCTGATTGTAAGCAACATGCCTGCTACATAACAGCATAGTGGCACGTAGCTATTGGAACATGAAGAGTCCAAATCATTAACTAGCACTGCACTTGTCACCCATAAATCTAAGATGTTATATCTCTAAGCCCTGTAATTTCTCTGGAAACATTGCCCTTCAAGCCGGAAAACGGCAATGTTTACACATTACTTCTTGGCGGCAGAATAACTGGCAAGTACTTCCTCAGGCGGACTCTGCTAGGAGTCCTACTACTATCTGTATCCACTAGTATCTTACTGGCCTAGTCTTACAAGGCCAGAGTCAAGGCTGAAATGATGATGGTGATGATGATGACTAATCCATTTTGGTTAAGCAAGTGTCGGCCTTGGACACATGGTCTTGAGAGAAGCATTTCCTTTTACATTTCGGTTTCCTCGTGATATATTTCTTCACCATCAAAGCCTATGGATGTGAAAAAGTATGTTCTGAAGAGTATCACCATGAAGAGCTGACACTCGGCTAGGCTGCCCAGCGTCTGTCGAAAAGACAAATGTTGGTCTGTTGGAAAAAGTACTGGAATTAATAAATTTTAAAAGAGAATAATTCTTATTTTTCCTCCATTTGAAATTTATACTACTATCATAGATTAAGCTTGTCATAGTTGTATGCTTAAAATTTTATGAAATAAAAATCCATCAAAAAATCACGATTCTCAATAAACCTTATGAAATTATGCTGAAATTCATAAAGAATTAAGATAGCCTACTTTATATTTCCACAGCAAACCTTGGGTTGCTGTATCACAAAGAGAGAGTTGAGTCTATAGTTCATGCCCTCTGAGAGATAACTATATCATTTATCTCTGAGAGATAACTATATCTGAGAGATATATATACTGTCCTCTGACTTTTTTGTAGACCTTTTCAAGGGGTAGGTACGATACGGCAGTACATTACTATGATCTATCTTGTAGGTTTCGGCAAGCGTTTGCAATGTTAGCACTAAAATATTTATTTATGACATCACATTAGAAATCTTTAAAATCATCAGTGTTTCTCTAGTGTTTTATGCACAAATTGTACATATAAACCTTCTTGTATTACTCTATCTATTAACACCCACATTAAGATCTGTTTGGTAGATTTAAAGATTTTAGCATATAATCATATCGACAGAGAGGTAGTGGGAAGTGACTTTGTTTTATGCTATGTAGTGATTTTTGGAACAGATATTTTAAATCAACAGAAATGACTATTGGTTATTAGTACTAAAGTAACAAGTAAACACATATAGCCCCTAATGGATATTTCTCAACGTCTGGGCACATAGTGAGTTTAAATTATGTATTCATTATCTTATAATTACCTCTGGAAAGGCTGCCAACCATGCTGATGTTTGTGGTTCACCAAAACCATCTCCCTTTGTGGATATCACTTGTGATTCCCAATGGGAAAGTTGTCGAGCTGTAGAACGTCCTCCACCTGTAGCTGATGCAAAGCGCCGTGCAGCCACTGCTGTTTTTTGACTATTTACTCTTTGTATGTCCAGACCTAAAATTAGATTAATCTTAAGTAGAGTACTTTTCTATTTCATGAACATTAACATTTAAAACAAAAGAGATTTATGTAAAATTAAGATAAATTCCATCAATATTTATTTTAAGTGAAATACTAAAGAAAACAAAGAAAATACAGCTAGTTAGATACTTAAGTAAAAATAATGATTAATAAAGATATAGTTTTTAAACAAATAATTGTAATAGTTATGGCTAACTTATAATATATTTTTACTCACTTCACACATAAACATTCAATATGTGTGAAGTGAGTAAAATATATATTATACAAATATTTAATACATGAGTTACTTACTTTTCCCACTGTTTTGTGGTTTTCAATCATACACCCGCCCATGGAATTAAGCGTGGTGCATATGTTTTCCCATAACTGATGGGAATGCGCACGACCCTCTACATTTCTTAGCATTCGTCGAGCCAAGTTTCGGTGCTCCTCCAGGAAGTCCATGAGAACTTCAATTTGCGCGGCTGTCGGTGTAGACGTAATTCTTGAAGTCATATTTCGAAACTCCCAAAACTCCCAGGGTGCTCTCGTAAACCCAAAAAGCACTTAAGCACTATTATAATCGTAATATTGAATCCAACGTGCAATTTCTACTAAACATTTCACTTTTGTTGATCGCGTAGGTTATTTTAACAACAACTCGAAAATACACACTTGTATTACAGCATAAAGAAAAACTATTAGACTGTGCTTGTATAGTTCTAACACTTGAACAAATTTACGCAAAAAAATGAGAATTACCGTTTTTGGACCTTGCTCTTGAGGTGAGAAAATAACAAAAACAAACCGATTCATTGTTTGTTTTGTTTGACCATAAGGTACATCTATTTGTTTTTTTTAACGTAGTGGCACTTAGTCTTTTTTGTATTTGCCATGGTTCAGTTGAAATATTGAAATCATGCAAGTTAAGTGACTTTTAAGAAATAAAATACAAAAACTGAAGTAAATATACGGTTTCCTTTGTTTATATTGTCTTTATAATTGATAATTCGATAGATATATTACAATTAAAATTAAAAAATTAAAAACCGATAAATATTTTTGATAAGGACGTCACTAGTGCTTCAAATCATTCGATCCGATCCTCATCCGACCTATATCTATGACTTTCGATCGAGATGTATCGATTCGATTGTTTTTCGTGGTAAGCTACAAACCGATTATTCGAACATCTGTCGGTCGAGTTCGATTAATCGAAGGTTGTTTTCGTAGTAGACCTGCTGTGCCTCGCCGACGCGCAGCGGAGGCGAGGAATGTGCGGTGTGCGCAGGCGACGACGCGCGGCGTAAAGGTAGCGGTTCGCCCGGAGGCCGCGACACTAGACCGCGACGCAAAACCGCGACCGGAGACCAAGACAGGCACTTGACTGTATAGAATTGTATGAGCTCCAATTCGCGTTGGATAATATGTACCTACCTACTTGATCCCCGAGTGGTATACGCTACATAATATGTACTCTTACCACGGGCGAAGCCGGCTTGGCCCGCTAGTTCACTATTGACAGGAAGGAGCTACTTTCGAGTTACCTGGCAGTTACCTAATTCCTCTACTAACTAATCTATTGAATCTATCCAATTTAACTAAACCTGATTGCTCTCTGGAATAGATTCGGTGTAGATTAAAGCACACTATCGATTGAATCCGATATCCTACCATTGATTGTAATTTAGGGCTTAGTGGCATGCTGTAAAGTGGCACAGGAATTAGCGAAATGTCATTAGAATGTCGACGTTTCTGTTGGAATTAGAAATATCACCTTTCGGAATTACGAGTATTTAACACGTATAAAACTACTTTATTTGTAACGATAAAAAAGCAAAATACGGTAATATAATGTTCTTCCTATATTATATTACAAACATCTATACAAATAAACTAGCGGCCCGTTCCGGCTTCGCTCGGATATTGTCACATAAAGCCCATTAATCGAAATAAAAAAACTTGAGAGGTGTCAAGGGACACCCGGATGAAACGAAGTTCTTTTCGATTAATTAGTGAAGGAATTATAATTATGTTTTATTATTTACAAAAAACCTGTATACACTCAACAAAAATAATCGTCGCGACACCACACTGTTCAATGTGAAATAGAAATGAAAATATCTGGCTTGCTTTCTATAAGAGAGAAAGAGACAGACAGAGAAACATGCGACGCCGCACAGCTTACAATAGCAAAAAAGTGTCGTAAGATTTTTTCCGTCTAGCCCCCTTTCACAACGCGCGATAAGGAACTTCGTTCCAAAAACTATCCTATCTTTTAAGTTGGATCAATCTAAACATGGTGTCCAAATTTGATTAAAATCGGCTAAGTAGTTTAGGAGTCCATCGCGGACAAACATCGTGACAGGAGATTTATATATATCAAGATATTGGTGGGCATTTCACACACAACACTATCTGACCCCAAAGTAAGCAAAGCTTATAATATGGCGGCCAGATGGCTGATACAATACTTATATAGTTGTAAATACATACTTATTATACCTAGAAAACCCCAGACACAGTGCAAATATTTGAATTCATCACACAAATATTTGCACTGGGTGGGAATCGAATCCACGACCCTCCGCTTCGCAGGCAGAGTTACTACCCAATAAGCCACGAGGCCAGAGCTATATTATATTATATATAGATGCACCGATATTTCCACGATTGATCTTGACCTAGTTCAGATAAGTAAATCTTAAAGTTTCTTACTGTTAATGCGAAAACGTTGTTTTTTTCAAACAAGTCACAAGTAACTCTCCTGTGATGTGGTCGGTCTTGCACTTCTTAATCTTAAGTTACAGTCGCGTCTGGCGGCTTCTCTAAACATAGTGTACCTACGCGCGGTCATGAGCATTGCCTCTCCTTGAATATGGCCGCCATTAGCGGTTGAAACTTTGTCCAGATAGGACTGACCATATCACACGTAGATAAACATTACCTTAATTTTATAAAACGTTAATGGTTTCATGGAAGACATTGATATCTGAATGAATGAATGAAAATTCTTTATTGTTCACACCATAAAAGATACATAAAATTTTGGAAAACAGTAAAAACTAATGAGACAACTGGCGGCAAATGATATCTATACTAATACTAGCGACCCCTCCCGGTTTCGCTCGGATAGTAACCAAAATATCAAGTGCAGTGCCATCTACCGGGCTGATTTGTGAATCTAAATCTTCCATGGCCCTGCAAAACCCAAGCGTATACAAAAAAAAACATTCAAATCGGTCGAGCCGTTTAGAAGGAGTTCACTTACAACGAAAAGTGGCATTGATTTTATATAATTATATAGATTAAAAAATAGGGGTTGGTGATAAAAGGGTAAACATTTAGGGTTGTATGTACTTTTTAATGCCACATTATAAAAAAATAAAAACAAAAAAAATTAAGTACCAAAATTTTAAAAATATTTTAGGGGTGAACAACCCTTATCACTTAGGAGTGTGAAAAATAGATGTTGGCCGATTCTCAGACCTACTCAATGTACGGTGACACACCAGACAGTATTTTTTATCGTGGGTAGGTAAAAATGGAGTTGCGCTAGAGATGGATAAAACTGTTAAAAAACTATCGACATCTCAATATTTTCCAGTCGTCATCACCATCATATTGTCAGTTTTGAAGTGAAAACTTCTTTCGACGTACAATACACATATGTTTCATGGGCTGTGAATGATGCTCATCGTCACGCTCGTAAATGAAAGAAATATATACTTCCTTGTCCATAAAAGCGAGGGAGCACCGATGCGCATGCCCGGGCCGGCAAACAGGAAGTCCTGTGTTTGTGCGCCCGCATGCCGGCTGTTTGGCTTCGCCAAACCATTTACGAGATACCGTAGTTCAGACTTCAGCTTCCATTATGCAAATCAAAAAATATGTAGTGGTAGGACTCTTTGCAGAGTCCGCCTGGGGACGTACCGCACCTTTGCCAGTTGTTCTACCGCTAAGCAATACACACACAGTTGCACAGTAATGTGAAAATATAGTCCGTGTGTATCTGTGTTTATTATATTTATATCTTTTTATACCGACTTCTAGGTACTTACCACATTAATGTCATTAATTGAACTTGTCACAACATATTAAATTTGCATTTCACATCCATTGCAAAAAGGTTTTTGTTGTAATATACTCGTATCACTGTTTTATCACATCACTTACACTACGTAAACACACAAAATGATACATATTTTCATCACAGCTCTTATACATACACTTTAAATACAACAGATATATACATGCATTTTTAGCGAAATACCTATAAAATAAATAAATAGCAAATACTAAAAAATTTGCTAGTAAAACCCTATTTCCGAACCGCGTGTTTTTTTTAACCACTGACCAAAAAAAGGGGTGGTATAAGTTTGACGTCGATGTCTGTCTGTCTGTCTGTGTGTGTGTCTGTCTGTGGCACCGTAGAGATCAAACGGATGGGCCGATTATGGTGCGGTTTTTTTATTTAAAGGTTATTAAGTAATCATAAATCACAAATCGTTTATTAGCCATAAGTAACTATACATTACAGGCAAATCATCATAATTTGAGTTAACAATAATAAAAAATAATTAATTCGTCAATATTAATTTAACTATATTTTTCAGTTTGTCCTTTATACAAAAATGAAGATTCAGATAGATTCATTGACATAAATTCACTAAGTTTGTAAAATGGATTGCTCATAAAGAAGTGCTTTATCTTATTTCTAAATTCGTTATTATCTAGTCTTGTTATGCTGTACGGTAATTTATTGAACAACTGGATTTTTATAAGACGACGTTGTCTTTAAACTTTAGTTAGTGTCGTTCTCGGATTGCACAACTTTTCATTGTTCCGTAAATTAAATTTATGTATGTCTTTATTTTTTGGCAAACTAGCTTCGTGTACTTCCAATAAACTATTATATATGTACAAAGGTGTAACTGTCATTATTTTATCAAGTCTAAAATACTTTCTTGCAGAAATTCGCTTCTTCAAACCGTTTATAATACGAATGGCTCGTTTTTGACATTTGAAATCTTTAATGACACTTACAGCATTCCCCAAACCGTAACAGCATATCTTAAAATTGAATGCACGTAAGCATAATACAGGCACATGAGAGTTTTTTTTGTCTACAAGTGATTTAAGCTTTAATAGAGCGTAGTTTCCGCTTGAAATTTTTCTACACATATTGTTAATGTAAATATTATGAGAAATTGCATTGTCTATTGTGTACCCCAAAAACATGTAGCTCTCACTAGTTGAATTGGCATAAACACCCAATTTTGACTGGTATTCCATGAAAAAACTTTTATCGGAATTCAAAATGATTCCGTTGCAGCTGAACCATTCCTGAAGCAATTTCATAGCAACACTCATCTTATCCTTTAACTTTTGGTAGTCTTTATCTCTAATCCCTACATGATTATCGTCTGCAAATAGACTTATGTCCATCCACTCTGGCATAGAACTAGCTAAATCGTTGATATAAATCAAGAACAAAAGAGGGCCCAAAATTATTATTATTTACTCATTTATTCATGTTTCTTAAGTCTAAGTTTTTACAATATTTATATAAAATAACATAAAAACATTATAAAAACCTAAACCTAGTTTGCCGCCAGCAGCGGGGCAGGGCCCAAGCTACCGGTGGTTAGGGCTGCAGACTGAGGAACCTCCTGACGATGCGCGCCGTGTCGAGGATGACCGCCTTCTGCATCTGACCCTTAATCCAACCGTCTAGCGAAAGTCTCTTGAGATGTTGATCGAGACTTTTCGCTACAAGGCCGTTTGCCGACACAACTATTGGGACTATGATCGTCGAATCAACATCCCACATGGCGGTAACCTCATGAGCCAAGTCAAGGTACTTGCTAAGCTTGTCCTTCTCAGCTTTCACGAGGTTCTCGTCATGTGGTATGGTGATATCGACGATCACAGCCCGACGTTGAGACCGGTCTACCAGCACGATATCAGGCTTATTGGCGACAATAGTCCTGTCCGTGATGATAGAGCGGTCCCAGTAAACAACGCACGACCATTCTCGAGAACTGGCAGAGGTGCGTACTTATAGTACGGCACCTCGGACTCGACAAAGGCCGTGTCGAAGAGCAAGTTGCTGGTGGATGATCCTGGCTACTAGGTTATGTCTGTGCAAGTACTCGCCGTTAGCAAGATGCGAACAACCGGAAATAACATGACGAAGAGATTCGCCTGGACGGCGGCATGCCCGACAAATGTCGACCGTACCCGTCCTTCATGATGTATTTCCGGTAATTGTTCGTCTTGATAACTTCATCTGCAATTGCACAGACAAAACCCTCGGTTTCTCCGAAGAGGTCCCCGAAGCGCAGCCAGTTCACCGACGCGAGCAGATTCACATCGGGTCCCGTCAAGGCCCGATAGAATCGCCCATGCAGCTCCTTGCTCTTCCACACTTCCTTGCGATCATCAGTGCTGAGCACCGATGGTTTGCGCCAGTTCTCGTTTGCCAATGAAAGAGGCGTGAAGCTCCTGTCAACTGCCACAACATCGCGATGCATCCCGGACTCGCTGTTGCGGAAATAATCCCTGAGACTGCATACTTCGCGGTTGTGTGGGTTCTTCGCATTTAAAAGCCTCGACCCCCATTTCCGCGGAATATACAGTCTCATAACAGACGAGCGCGGGTGTAGCATGCGATGAGTTGTGAGCAGTTGACGGACCTTTCTGTCCAGGGCGTCGAGCTCAGTCTGAGTCCATCTCATGCCAAAGGAGTATATCAGCAGAGGCATTACCCAACCGTTGAAGGCTCGCACCTTGTTACCGCCTGACAGAAGACTTTTGAGTACTTTTGTCAGCCGGCACAAGAAGCTCCTTCACCGATCTCTTAATGTCATCTGCTGAAATACCCAAGGACTGTGACATACCGAGATATTTGTGGGTCTCGTCTTCGGAGAGATCTGAGAGTTATAGTCTCGGAAAGTTGTAAATTCTCTGAATTTACTACTTTCCCTCGCTATACATGCATGACCGCACACTTGTCTACACCGAACTCCATCTTGATGGCGTTACTAAAAACCTCCGTGGTTTTAATAGCTCCAACAAGTCTTGGCGTTTCGGTGCAAAAGTTGAGGTCGTCCATGTACAACAAATGAGATATAACCTCACCTCCTCTACGAAGACGATAACCTAACTCTGAATCCTTCAGCAGAGTGCTGAGAGGATTCAGACTTAGGCAGAACCATAGGGGACTTAGACTGTCACCCTGAAAATGCCTCTTTCAATCCTAATCAAGTCCTCCGAAACAAAAGAGCTGTCTACGCTACCTGGTTGACGAAGGACTGTGACCCACTGTCCCATGCATTTGCTTAGAAAAGATTTTAGAGTTGGATTTATTTTGTACAACTCTAAAACCCTTTCTAGCCATGAATGGGGCACCGCATCATAGGCCTTCTTATAGTCAATCCAAGCAGCGGAGAGGGCTCCCTTGTTTCGTTTGACTTGTTGGCAAATGGTCGTGTCAATGAGGAGCAGCTCCTTAGTACCACGGGACCCAATCTTACATCCATTCTGAGAGGAGGCCAAAACGTTATTCGCGACAATATGCGCATTAATTTTGCTCTCAGAATGGATGTAAGCAGCTTGTAGATGGTAGGTAAGCACGTAATGGGTCTGTAGTTCTTCGGTTCCGTGGTACTACCAGACTTATGGAGCAGGAAGGTGACTCCGGTGGTCAAGAAACTGGGAAGAGAATCCGTATCCAGGGCTTCTTGGAATTGTGTTGCCAAACGTTCATGTGAGCACCGAAACCACTTTATCCAGAAGTTGTGCAATCCGTCCGGTCCAGGACTTTTCCAGTTCTGAGCCGTCCGGATAGCACAACTAACGTCTATGGAGTCGAGCGTAATAGACTCCATGGGTTCGATAAGCTCACATGCACGTTCGATAACACGCATCCAAGCTCCCTCCGTGTGCTCGACAGGCACCGACCAGATGCTGCGCCAGAAACTTTTCATGGCGCTGACATCCGGTAGCTGCGTATCGTTCACACGTGGATTAGTAGTTCCCTCCCAGCTTCGGTACACCTTCCTTTGATCGCTCTGGAAGTCGCGATTTTGCCGATATCGATTCACACGCTCTCTGTAGCGGCGAATACGGTTTGCCCACGCATAAACTTTCTGCTTCAGATAGTCAATGCGTTCCGTAACATTGGCAAGATAGTGCTGGCGACTGATACCAGTCCCAGCAAACGCCTGTGCTACGAAACGCATGACTCGGGGACGACTGTTCCCCTGACTGAAGCAGATTAGCTTTGCAATAAGAGTCCTGAATTTGCTGATACGCCGTTCTATTCGTACTTGCCATTCGGGTACATTCCCAGCGGTTCGCATTGTACGGTCAGTGTCTGGGAACTTGACACGTGCAACGCGACACGCCGCGATAGCACCACAGTACAGAATAGAATGGGTATCAGTCAAATCTTTGCTAGTTCCCAAGTAGGGCACTAGCAAAGTATTCAAAACTCCCATCAAAGCCAAATTCCGTTTATGGGTGGGCAAACGCGGTAAGCGCGGCCTAGAGTTGGTGTGGATCTATATCGCAAGATCGCGTCTTCCAGAGCGCTCCTCAGTTGCTCTATTACCTGGTCAGATAAGCCCGTACTCGCCGAATCTCCCTCCTCGATATCGAGATCGACCGGCGCCGCAAGTGTCGCCACTGATGTTGGCACTGAAGCCAGGGTCGACGACGCGGCGGGCGGATCTCGAGTCGAAGCAGGGAGCTGGGCGAGTACGTTGTTCTTCCAGGCGTAGCCGATCAAGTGCCGAGTCATCCAGCAACTTGCATCGCCGGATGGCGCGGACTTGGTCTGACAATCGTTGGGCGGAAACGGCGACGGTCGGTTCGAAGGCCTGAAACAGAAGCAGCATCCTGGCACAGTACGCAGTCAGGTGGGTTCCTCCCTCTGTAGCCCTGTAATAGGCGCGCATGCAGTTCTCGTTCATTTGGCGAGTCCATCGCATGCGACGCACTACACCACCAGTAGCGAGGGCCGGGCGCGAGGCAGGTTGCCTCACAGGCCCCAAGCGTGCCGGCAGCGGCGGACGCCCACCACGTCCTGTTCTTGTGGGCGACGGGGTCCGCGTCGTGTCTGTGTCACTCGTTGAAGCACTTGTGTCGGGAGGAGTCACAAACACTTCCTCCTCCGACGACGAACTCGATGGTGACGGTGACGGAACACGAACTGGTGGTAAACGTGCGTTTGGATCCGCTTCATGTCGTCCTCTCGACCGCGTAATCATAATTTCATTTGTATTTTCATTCCGTTTCTTGATATTTTGCATAATATTGAATGTTTTTGCGTGTTATGACATTGTCAAAATTCATCGTATTAGTTCTGTTTGAGATCAGGTTTTATTGTAATACCTTATTATTTTTTGCTGTTTTCGTTGTGTTTTCCTGTTTGTTATTTAGCAAATAAACGATAAAACTCTAAAAAAACGGGTGAAATTAAATAAAATTACAAAGCGATATGAAAAGAACGTCAACTCGTGACAGCGGTTTTTTTTTTTATTACAATAAAAAATTATTATAATTATTATTAAGATATCGCCTGGCTGAGAAGAAATTTTGTGTAAACAAACTGATTGCGTTTGGTTACTAAGGTAAGATTCCATGATTTTTAATTCAGGCCCACAAAACCCGTAAAACGGAATTTTAACAATAATAAATCATGCCTCAAACAAACAAACGCTTTTGATAAATCACAAAAAAAAATAGAACATCTATTAGATTTATCCATAGATTCAAAGAGTAAAATAAACTACTTTTCTTATTGCCATTTCAGTCATCCGTGCGGATGTTCTTAGCTATGTTTGGTTAATATCGATTCAAGATGGCCCGCTTCCACAAAATGGCGGACAAAGTATTTCTTCACAGCCTATCTCAATATGGGTATCAAATGAAAGGGGTTGACTAGTAAAATACTACACACTATAACAAATTTTAAGTCCAAGATGGCCGTCACCACAAAATTGCGTATCACATTATTTTTTTGAGTTCTACCTCAATATGGGTATCAAACGAAAGGGCTTAACTAGTGGAATACTTTGCACTATGACTAATTTCAAATCCAAAATGACCGCCACCGCAAAATGGCGATTATACGTTTCTTTTTTCACAACTCCCTTACATTATCAAATGTAACGGCTTGACTAGTAGAATGTTGTACAGATAAAAAATCTGAGGTAGTCGGGAGTTAATCAATTTTTTTTATTTTGTTTTTGTTTAATTTATTCTTGTCTATAGACACTAGTCTTTTCCCCACATGTTATTCTCGTGTTGTTGTGCTTACTAGGTATATAAAAATTTCAATTTCTAAATAATTTTTATTTTAATTTTTTAATAGTCTTTAAATATAAGTATTTATTATTTTAGTTTTCACTTCTGCCGTGCGGTCTTAAGCGCACACCTTTTTTTTATATTTTATCCCTCCTTTTATGCGGCAGACATCTTCAACCAATTTCCAACAATCGTATCTAAAAACACTCCTAACAAATTCACGTTTCAGCCGAATAACAACTCTAAATTAAAATCGGTTCATCCGTTCGGGAGCTACGGTGCCACAGACATGAAGACACTCAGACGCGGAGACAAACAGAGGTGCAGACATACCTTCTTACAAACTTACGCACTCTGAGACATATATATACATACATACTGCCACTCAGAAACGCTCTTACGCACACTCTCGCGTAAACAAGTGCGTGCGTGCGCACATTGACATTTGATTGGGTGCGTGACATTTTTTTCAATAAATTTATCAAATATTGCTGAATACTAAATAATTACTTCCAAAATCGAGGCAGTTTCGTGTTATCAATAAAATTAATGAATAAACTGATAAAAATTTAGGTATTTTTTTGTTATGTTAATAAATCTTCATTATTCGAAGATACCTAGTTGCTTCTTTATCATTGAAGTTATTAGCAAACAATTATGGCTTTTTTACAAATACAGATATCTTTATTGAATAATAACTTAGGCTTGGATATATTATATTCAATTTATTCTACATGCTAATTTTATTTGTGGTTACGCAGTGATCAAAATTCGAACACAAAGAAATATTAATTTATACTCAATTTAACTTAACAATTACCAAAAGTTTTTTTTCATGAGAATCTATTATTACTTCGTCTATATAAACACACAAAAGATCGGTCGGTTCGTACGGCAAGTATTGGCTGCATCTCCGATCCGAAGACCATCCTAGACTTAAGTAATTTATTAGTACAAAAATTAGATTGAAAATGTTTCCTGTGTATGTACCTTTTCTTCTCTTAATCCTAGGATTTATTTTAAAATAAAGAACCCAAATGACAACAGTCACGGATCCCGGAGTCTGTGGAGTTAACAATTTTAATAAAAAACTTAACATGCATGGGTGATTTCAATTATCACCAACAAAAATAGCTGTACCCATGGCTGTATCCATACCGGAAACCTGACCACGCTGAAAACGAGGAAGGCTTTATTGTAAGACCTTACCCGACTGGTAAAAAGACCACATGGGTTGAATTTGAGTCGCATACACCATATTGTTTGGAATTCTGCTGCCAACAGTTTTTTTAAGCATAGCTTTTATCGCGGGCCTGGTGACCCGAATTTTTGTGATCGTGCATCTCTTTCTTATGTTCACAAGAAAGAGGGATGGAAGACCGTAACGCTGTCCTCCCCACTCGGTCATTCGACTTTGAATCTTATTTGAATAAGCTTTACAGACTAAATGCTCTTAGCAGTGTTGCCAGCTTAACGGATTTCCCGTGATATTTTTTATGGTTAACAAATGTCACTCTTCAAAATAAAAGCAATTCCGAAAAATTGTTAACTACCCTATTGCTTATGTTGATAAAAATGCATGCAACATGCAATAGCTTTACCGCGGCAGTCTCCAAGTGCCACACTTTTTTTTAACTGTTACGGATTCGCACTTGACCACCATTTTGCCTGATATTGCGATATGTATAGCGACGATGCGATCTACGATGGAGCGTGCTTATCTAGAAGAAACCGATTCATTCTCGATTTGAAGATACCGAGATTGTAACTATCAGAGAAAACCCATTCAACCAACGCATTCCACAACCTAGACGTTCATATCACAAACGTGGAGTCAAATCTCTTCGTTCGTGTATGTCATGACCGGAATACGCTAGCAGTATCTTTGCAGCTTCAAACACTGTCTGGTGAAATCTGTATTGGTCTACCATCCATCCGATCCCAGCCCCAAATGAAACTGGTGGTTGTAGCGATACAAAACAGCAGATTGGAACGTGATGTAATTCTTTTGCATCTTACCCATGGCAGTCGTTGTACATTCCTTAAGTGGTCCTCCAACCTGCACGGATGCTTTGACTGACATGATGCGTACGAATGTGAAGCATTTCATTCCATACTCTGACGTCCCATTATCTAGCAAAGCTTGCCCTTGATTCGGTTCTCAATGTAACAGTACTGAAATTTCTAAACATACCTTCTTTGTTTGGGTTGATGCTCGACAGCGTTAATTAAAGGACCACCAGGAGAAGAAATCGCTTAACAAGGCATCCAAAAAAAGTTCTTCAGAGACTTTGCTTTGCATATTTTAGTCAAATAGGGAACAAATTACCTTTACCAAATTATCTTACCCTTCGAGCAGCAATAAACGGGCGCCAGACTTCTTGCTACTTACCACTTTTCGGCTCAGCTGAGGCAAGAGGAGCGATGCGCCGCAAAACCAACACTCTTCTGTCTGGTGGTGTTGATTTCAGAATGAATTTACTTCAAACATACCTTTCCTAAGCATATTACCTAAAGTTACGGTCTGGTTATGTCATACACAACACAAATTATGCGCTCCTTACAGCGGAAATGCTGGGACGTTTTAGCATTCTTCATAGAACCTGCCACAGCCTTTCCAACAATAAGCATACCTCATGGACAACAGCTAGGGACTACTCTATAGGTAGGCTTTCAGCATCAGGACCTTTTGGGGACCAACCAGTAAGTGGATTCCAGATGCACTCATGGTTGGTTTTCCCCGCCATGGACATAGTTTGGCCCGTCAAACTCAAAACTTCTATTGTTGTTGCCGTCACAGACGTCTTAGAACCCCAAAGTCTAGCCGTTTCCATGGCGGCCGGGACGAATTCGTAGGAACATCCATACATGACTGGCCTCCTGGCTTAATGGGTAGTAACTCTGCCTGCGACGCTGAGGGTCGTGGGTTCGATTCCCACCAGTGCAAATATTTGTGCGATGAATTCAAATGTTTGCACTATATCTGGGTGTTTCTATGTATGATAAGTATGTATTTAGAACTATATAAGTGTTATATCAGCTATCTAGCCGCCATATCACAAGCTTTGCTTAGTTTGGGGTCAGATGGTGTTGTGTGTGAATTGTCCACCACCAATATTTAATTTATTTACTTATACATACTCACAAAAAATCGTATTTACAAATTACAAATAACTAGCAGCTCCTCAAGGTTTCTCGCGTATTTCCGTGCCCGTTATTTTTCTGGGATAAAAAATAGCTTAATTTGGCCCATATCTGACAGGGTTTCAAGTTTCAGCCCGATCAGTTCAACTGCTCGGACGTGATTGAGCAACAAACATGAGAACATCCGAACCTTCGTTTTATGATATTAGTAGATTTTGAATTCTCGTACTGCTTATGAAATATTTGTGTGTATATATAGGTATTTTTGTGAGAATAAAAGTTGAGGCGTGACTTTGACATTTTATTGCTTAGGTAGGTGGTACCAGTAGGTGGTAGATATGAACTACAAAGTCGTGATTGTGTTGCCGTAAATCAAGAGTTAAACTCGCGATTATAATTTAGATTGATAAGAGTTACATTTCACATCAACACTTTTTATTATTCATACCTTTGTAGTGGTAGAATTCTTTGCAGAGTCTGCCTGAGGAAATACTATACCTTTGTCATAAATTTAGTCTATCGCCAAGCGGTAACGTGAATTATCACTATGTTCCGGTATGAAGGACAATGCTGCCAGAGAAATTACAGTAGTTACAGATAAAACACCTTACATGTCTGGGGTAACGAGTGCTGTGCAGTGCTAGGTAATGATTTGGACTCTTCACGTTTCAATAGCTGCGTGTCACTGTGTTATTATAGGAAGACCTGTTGGTTACCATCAGGCACATTATCAGCTCACCTCATCACTCTATGCTATAAAAAAGGCCCTTTCTAACAAGGAGAAATTCAAATCGATAATCGTTGCGCTGGGTTAGTGTATACCGATATCTTCCTTTTACTCACGATGTTTTCTTTGACCGTTAAGTCGCAGTGGTGTTGACAAACTTATACATCTGTACTTGAAAATTTACTCAGAGGTGCATGCAGGATTTGAGCCTACGACCTACATGATTGTAAAAATCAGACATTTTATAAAATAAAAAATAAGTTGAATACTAGTTCGCGGACACTGGATCCACAGTATGTTTTATTAGTTTTGCAATAAAATAACTGACGATATATATCATGATATGACGATACATAGTACAACCAAATAAAACCGAAAAATAAATAGAAAATACCAAAATTATAAATTTTGATTAACCCCCGACTACCTCAGATTTGATATCTGTACAAGATTCTACTAGTCAAGCCCTTTCACTTGATACCCATATTGAGGTAGGTTGTGAATAAATATTTTGGTCGCTATTTTGTGGAGACAGCCATCTTGAATCGATATCAACCAAACATAGCTAAGAACATCCGCACGGATTTTAATAAAAAAAACCGCATCGAAATCGGTCCAACCGTTTGAGCTCTACGGTGCCACAGACAGACACACACACAGACAGACAGACAGACATCGACGTTAAACTTATTACACCCCTTTTTTGGTCGGGGGTTAAAAATGAAGAATCAGATCACATATACATACATACATAAATAACATAACCGAATAAAAGCTAGAAAAGAAAAACACAATTAAGAAGAAGAATACTTTTATCAGCTGACTATTATTTTATTTACGTATTCTATTTTCATTGTATTAAGATAAAAATAAATTGAGACTAAAACAAATTGTGTTGCCAGACAAATTGCATGCCTCTGGAAGAAGAGGCCAGTTTGTATGGGTCAACTTTTAAAATGTTTTGTATCATCTTAAATCTTACCTGCAAACAGCAATAAAGATATCTTTATTTGTACGACCGCAGTTTTAAAACCTTTGTAGTACCTATAGATGACAGATTTTACCCACGTAGTTCCTGGTCCCGGATAAAAAGTATATTAGTAGCACATAATGCGATATCATATTCCACGCTATATTGTAAATGTGTTTCAAATTTCAATCCACTCCATTCATCATTCAGTCCAAATATTTGTGATTTTATGAAGTAACTTTAGTATTGAAATATTTAACGCACCTGTAGACATATACTATATATATGTATATATGCAATACAATTTACTTTGAACGCTATAGACACGATCCATGAAGCATATTCACTCACAGTAGAAGTTACAATTCAACTGTACATAATAAAAATATGTAGGTAAATACATCGCACTTGATACTCGAAACTGATCAGTCAATCCGACTCGAGTTGTTTTCGAGTTTCGAAAGAAACTCGAGTCGGGTTGACCGATCATATCACACGTGAGTTATCCGTTTACCCAATAAATAAATTTTACATAAATACACGGGTAACTCACGTTTAATGTAGTCAGTCCAGTCCGACTCAAGTTTCGATCGCGTCTTGAAAAAGATCGCCGGACGCGATCGAAACTTGAGTCGGACTGGACTGACTACATTAAACGTGAGTTACCCGTGTATTTATGTAAAATGTGTAATAACCACGTTAGTTTTCACAATAAATAAATAAATAAATATTGGTGGATAATTAACACACAACACCCCACCATATAGTACAAGCAAAGCTTGTACTACGGCGGCCAATATATAAATATTTAATTGGATAACGAGACACTCACGTATATACGGTCGGTCAATCCGACTCGAGTTTCGGCCGCGTCCGGCGGCCTTTTTCAAGGAATGCACGTGCGTGATGTCTGCCCGTTTGGCACTGAGTGAGTGTCCCGTTATCCAATTAAATATGTGTAACAACCACGTTAATTTTAATACTAAAATATATAAATAGGTGTATACATTTTATTCATGTTCTAGTTCTAATGTTAGTTAAGAACATTATCCTATTGATTATAGGGCTCGATTTATCTTTTTCATAGATTTTTTTTGCGTGTTTGTATTTCTGATATGTTCCAAATTTATTCTGCCAGAACCCTGCTGAAGCAAAGAGTGGAATTTCTATACAATAACCCCTAATTAGTCACAGCCATTTCAAATCGAAAAATAATATAATTCGAGTTTTTTGATCGTGGTTCTGCTTTGTTTAGCTTCCTAACTCCATGTGTAAGCAAAGTAGCTGTGTCTAAAACATTATCGCATATATACGCTGTTGTCCCTGCACTCTGTCAGTGACTCTGTATCGATGCCCCATGCGATCACAAACTTACGTGATCTTTTTTGGCGGAGGAAAATTGTGATTTTTGCGTTTTTTATTTCATTTTACGTGTATATTGTTTTTTTTTAATAGTTTACATTTATTTTTATGCTAGGTATTTAATTTATTCGTTTTTGTGTTTATTAACGAATAAATAAAAACAAAAGATTTTTTTCAAGTTTTGACTTCTGTAGAAGTCTTCTTTGTTAGAGAAGAATTTCAAAGATGAGTCAGGTGTAAATGGCTTTATTTTGGAAAATGATAATCAGTATACAATATTGTTGTGAATAGTTTCCATGATTCTGGTCATTAATTTAAATATTTTTAAGTCACAACATCCACGAAGCCCTGCAAGATGTCATTTTTCTTTTGTTTCGACATACTCAAAGAAATGGCCGAAAAGTAAAATATGTCATCTACCGTAATAAACGGACCCGACCCGATAAAACAAAATATGATGTAATGATGAGAGGGTACATTGGTCAACATCTATAATGTAAAAAATAATTGTAAACTTCTTTGTCAACAACACTTTGGAATAAAGTATTAAATGCAAATCAAAATAATCTGCTATATAAGTTTGATTTACTGTATTGGATATTTATTAATTGAACATTGATTAATTATACTTAATTAGTCTTGTAAAATATAAATGTCAAATGTTTACTTAAAAAATATTTAAAAAGTCATATTATACTTAAATACTACAAACACAAGTTTGGAGTCATCAATTTAGTATCCACACTACTCCAGTCGCCGACCAAAAGTGCCTATCAGACTGGCGGCATTTCAACGCTGTATGGCCAAAGAAATGATTTGGACCATATAGAGACCCGAACGGGTATCACGTCCCCTCTCCCTAAGAAGACGACGCAAGACGGCATCAAAAGCTCTCGTTTCAGAACTCCAGGGTCCAGCCGTTTCCACGGCGAACGATACAAACTGGTAAGAAGATTTCAGGGCAGAGTATTGGTGTTTGCTTCTAGCAGGTTTTTTTTTTATTTATTATTTGTAAGTCTCAGTTTTTAACACATTTTGGGTTCACTGAAGACTGCGCGAGTAATTGTGTGAGTTTCTTCATGCGACTAAGGGTTAATAATTCATTCAATCGTACTTCTTATACAGCGCTATGTCAGTCAGCGAGTCCACTCGTGTAGTGAAGAGTTGCGCAGGAGCATCGGTTCGCATTCGATGGATCGAATTACGTTCAAAGTTAACGGCGTCGAGCATTCAGGTAAAAAATACTATCAGTTTTACTTATTTATTTTATGGTATTTTTGTGGGCAACTACACAAACATTTTATAGCAAAATTATTTTTTAATATTTTAGTATTAGCCTTTTTTTTGCTTATAATTTTGTAATGCTAAAATAGTTTTAAACGAGCAATTCTTGTATATTATGTACAAATATAATATGAATCTTGGAAATATCTCAAACAATTGTCATGTATTTCGGGGCCGATAAATCGTTTTTCTAGCTTGGTTTCAGTTTTAGAAAACGAGTTTTATCATAGTTTAATACGACCAAATCTCGGTCATCTAGATACCTATATTATGCAACTTTTTTGTAAAATGTAGTAGTTATTTTTAGTTTAGGTGATTACCTATAACGTAATAATTTTTATATTAAGTGATAAATTATTAACATTTATAATAATTAATGCTAAACATTTTGTTGATTATTTCATGATTTTGCAGTTTGAAAACATACGAGTATTTGCAAAAGTGATTATTTTTATTATTTTTTAGTTATGTTGTAGGTAACCGTAAAATTGGTTTATTTTTAATTTGGGTACAGTCGATCCCTTTTACAAAATTCACTTAGCCTCTTACTATGAGCTGTAATTCTAATGAGTTTTCGCGGTAACTGAAAATGAAAAAAATATTTCACACACAGAGACCAACAAATACATACTTAGGTAAATTTTTAAGTCTAAAGTACTGAGACGGTCTGTAGGTAAATGTAAAAACTTTACAATATTCTTGCGTTACATTTATGTTTTAAGTTGGGGTATTTAATTATTTTATTATTTTTCCATAACTTTTGAGGGTTCCGTAGCCAAATGTCAAAATACGGGACCCTTATAGATTCGTCATGTCTGTCTGTCCGTCCGTATGTCACAGCCACTTTTACTCCGATACTATTGAAACTTGGTAGGTAAGTAGATGTAATCCGTAAACCGCATTAAGATTTTGATACAAAAAATAGAAAAAAAATAATATTTAGGGGTAATCCATACATAGAACTGAAACTCAAAAAAAAATTTTATCAATACCATACGTGTGGGGTATCTATGGATAAATCATCAAAAATGATATTAAGGTTTCTAAAATTTTTTTCTAAACTGAATAGTTTGCGCGAGAGACTCTTCCAAATTCTAAAATAAAGGAATGACAAAAATTTAAAAAGTGTATGATGTACGTTCCCATGTAAACTATCAACGCCAATTGGTTTGAATGATACTCGTATCTAGTAAGTAAGTTTTATTTTAATACGTCATAAATTAACTATTGTTAAAACACTGATTTATGTAACAACGAAGCACACGAACTTATGTATTATGTTACTTGCTGCTACGGAAGCCTTCATGGGCGAGCCGACTCGCACTTGGCCACTTTTATTAAGTCTTTAGTTTTTCAGAATTTTAATTTTGCTTTTGATCTTCCTGCTACGTCTGAGTATATCTAAGATGACGAATAAACAAATAAATGCGTTTGTGTTATTTCAGACTAGGTTTCTTCCTTTTTTACATTTTTTCTCCGAAAAAAGAAACACTTCAGTTTGAAATTAAATTCAGACACTAAACCGAATTTCATAACGAAGCCATCAATGGCTAAAGTCGTCGAGGTATATGAAAGTAAATTTTAGTTTTTAATTCATATATCAAAAATCACCATACTGATTTCATTAAAATTCACATGGGGCCACCTCTGAACTATGATCTACCAAACAAAAAAAATCATCATAGTCGATCCACAATGCTAATAAATAGCTATAAATACTTACAAAAAAACACATCCGAATCGAGAACCTCCTCCTTGCTTGAAGTCGGTTTGAAAGAGTATTTATGCGTGTGAGTCAAATACATGGTACTCAATGTGTTAATTATTTTCTTTATTGATTTAATATGTTTAAAGCATAATTTGGCGAGGCAAGACGCAAGACAATCTCACCACCGGTGACATAAACGTGAAAAATAAATAATTTAAGATTTGTTTAATTATAATATAATTATTTATTTTTCACATGTTTTACGAGATTGTTAAATAAAGGCTATTATTACTAAGCATAATTCAAAATAAAATAAATATTAACATCCTGCACTCTTTTTTTTAAACTATACCTAAGTGTGCTAAATTTCACAATCCGCCTTCCAAACAAATTTCGTAAAAAGTAGTTAATAATAATTTTAAGATTTTGTCTTTTATTAAACATTGTCTTTCTAAATTAATTGAAGTTAAACAACTAGAATAAATTATCTTTAATTAGCTTATATATTTCGTAATTAGTTTTCCTGTACTAATTACCTATATGTATTAATGTATTATTATTGTTCGTGGTATATATTCTATTCTTAAGTCCTACTGGAAATTTAATACTATTAGTCATATTTTAATTTGTCACTGGAAAGCGGTGCTTACCCACACCAATGGAAATTATCCAGAGTCACTCCAATGCCACAATGTAATAATGTATACCCACAATATCCGTGTGTTAAATTATATGTCAGTTGAAAAATTATAAAAAGGTAATAAAGAAAGATTTTTTTAAATGTATCTTAAGGGCGGGTGGGCCATAATTTTGAATTTAAAAACAACTTTAAGACCTATAAAATAGTGTATAAAATTCTGAAAAAAATATATGTATTAGTTAAGGATCTAATCTAGTGCAATTCGTAGTCAATAACACGATTTAATAAATTTTACTTGATAGAAAAAAATCACAAAGTTTCCCCTTTTCAAAAAGTTTTTTCAAGTTTATGACTAAACTAATGAATTTTTTTGCTGAATTTTTATACTCAACGAAAGCCACTAAAAGTTATAGATGCATTCGCAGAGTTTGACTTAATAAAAAGTATCACTTATTTACAATGTTTAAATACCTACAATATATTAGGTAGCGCGCCGTTCGCCAGGCCCGATCAGTCGCGTTTTGGCGCTCGCGGACGACGGACCTGTGCTTGATTTTGCAATTTTGACAACCGATAAATCTTAAATATTACGATCATAGTGCCACAGGATAACAATATCAGTAGGTATTACTAGTGAAGAACGCGATGATTTTGATTTTTGATACCGTTTTCATTGGAATAGCAAATAGGCACTAATACTAATTAACATGCTGTTTATTTTATGTTGTAGACCAATCTCTCAAAGTCTCAAAAACCGACGTCGATACCACATCATTAAAAATGAAATGCGGATGCAATGGAAAATAGATAAGTATCGGTAAAATATTCGTCCGTCAAATCAGAGATCGGGATAAGGAAATAATGAGAGGGGAGAAATACCTTGGGTAAATTCCCTAATATAAATGATACCTATATGTATATACTTGCATTTATATGCCAATTAGGTAAATTCTTTGGTAGTAAGGTACTTAGTACTTGGAAGAAAAGTCTTCACATACACATTTTACCACTTTGGAAGAGATTCGCGCGCAAACTGTTTAGAAAAAAAATAATGTTAGAAACTTCGATACAATTTTTGAACACGTATCCATAGATACACGTGTGGTTTTCATAGAATTTTTATTTTGAGTTGCAGTTCCAAGTTTGTGACACCACCAAAATTTATTGTTTTTCCTTTTTTGACGTGACAACGTCTTATAAATTGGTTTGCCGGGTGACACTTCAAGAAACTGCGTTAGGGTGCTTTTCCACCAGAGATGTGCTATGCAGCTATGCTGCGAAGATGTGAAATCTACGCTACAAAAATATGTGACCGTTTCCACCAATACTACGCTAGGTAGCTGTGCGAGGAAGATGCGCTACGAAGATGCGCCGCCGCAAAGTAGCTGTGCGAGAAAGATGCGCATCTCGCTATGCTACAAATGTCGATACATGCTTATATGTATCGACAGTAGAGAAACGGCGGGAGCGGCGCGGTGAGGGGAGAGGCGCTCACGCGTTCTGCCTCGCCGTGCCGGGCGTCCATGGCACGCATCTATAGCACGCATCCATAGACACGCATCTATAGCACGCATCTATAGCACGCATCCAAAGCACACATCCATAGCACGCATCCTTCCATACAAAAACCATATCGTAGTTGAATCCGTTTCCACCAGTGCTATGCTATGTGCACCAATGAATATGATTGGTGGATATCAAACGCATCCGTAGCATCGTAGCAAAGCACATCTCTGGTGGAAAAGCACCCTTACACTCCGCTCACGTTATGCGCTCACAACGAGAACGAGTGAGAGGCACGCGTCCCTTCCACTCGGGCATGGTTAGCCCGCCTAAGAGTGAGAGAGACAGACATAAAAAGTGAAAGGCACGCGTCCCTTCCGTAAAATTATTTTACCACTCAAAGTCGTTGTCACGTAAAACTTTCGCCCGTATACCGACTTTTTTTTTTTTTTTTTTTTTTTATTTAAATTAGCCACTCCACAGACTCCGGGGTCCGTGATCTTTGTCATTACAATTATATATTATTAATTTTTACACATATTTTGGATAAGGAGAAGAAGAGGAAAATAGGAGGGAGTTGGGTACATTTAATATCTAATTCTAGTGCTCGTCTGTAGAGCCGATCACTACCGGCTGGGATTCCGCTAGTAATCGACTCGACATCGAGTGTTTGCCTAATTGCCTTTTGCCATTTGCCTAAGCTGCCTCCTCCCGGCCCAGAGCCTCCACAACGGCCGCATTTCTGTCCCTGATGGCCATCTGTAGGTTGAAATCTCGGATGGTCTTTGGTGATGCAGCCCACGCTCGCCGCACGAAACGACCGATGGCGTCGTCGGTGTCGTCAGCGTAGTATGTGAAGGTCCCCGTGTGCCGTGAGATTGCAACAACCGCATGGGGTACGCTCTCGTGCAGCTTCATGTTTGCCTTGGTTTTGATTGCGATTACCGACTCGTATGTTAGTCCCTGAGCTTCATGGATGGTAAGGATGCGTGACCCGGTGCCTGACCCATAACCCTGGTTTGTCAGGGTCTCCTTCTCCTCTTGAGTGTGAACCAAGAAGAGGGTGTTTGGTATGTTGTTGGGTATTTGCGCTCCCTTATATCTTCTCTGCTCTAGGGACTTTATTCGGGGCGCTGAGGAGTACATACCGGAGTATATTTCCCTCAGCGCATATGCGACGTCCATTGGGTTTCGATGTGTGCAGAGCAACTCCTGGCTGATCTTTGTTACCAGGTTCGGGCGATGATACCTCATTTCGAAGAGATTTTCCCTGTCGATATAAGGCAACTGATTGACGTCTCCAATGAGGACAATTTCACCAACACCAGATAGCCTTGAAGCCATCACAATGGCTCCAAAATGGTTCATGAGAGCTTCGTCCACCATGAGGCGGCTGAAACTTTCTCTACCGAAACCATTTACCAGAGCAGAAGCCATGGTTCGCACTCTGGTTTTGACCAGGTTTCCGATTCGGTGCGATAGCTTTTCTCTTAGATCTTTTGCTGCCTCAGTTGTTGTAGTGATGATGGCGTCCTTGTCCACGTCGAAGTGTCTAATCACCCATGTTGTTTTTCCACATCCTGGAACTCCGTTGACCCACTGTATTCTCGGTACCTCCCAATTTTCCCAACCTGCTTTGACGTTTCCGTTCCCTTCGATGGTCTTGGCCATCTCTAGGATCTTATCGTCCAGCATAATCTTGGTGCATCGGGCAGTAACTACAATTGGGTCGTTTGGTGGTGTCGCATAAACAGGCACTCCCGCGCGCTCTGTCTCTCTCTCGTTCAGTGTCACGAAGCCATTTTCTGCACTGTAAGCTGCCATATACTGTCCTGTCATGGTTCCCTTGATGACCCGGGAAGTGACATTATTGTAAATGGCTGCTTCGGCCTCCTCGAGTTTCGCCTTTAAAAAGGCTTTCACTTCCTAGCCTATAGGACTGCATGATGTTTTCGCAGGTCTTGAGGTTGACTTGTCGTGTCGCGCTCAGTGTGGCTATGAATTCGATGAAGGCGTTACGTGCATGGCTCCGCGGCTCCGAAGCCGTGACATAGCGGGGTGGTTCCACCTGTCCCATGTCGGCTCTCGTTCGGCTCATTTGTTGCTGTGAAGCTGCTTTGGGGTCTTTGACGTCAAGGGGGTGATGAATGGGATGTGATTCGGAGTACGCTCCTTGCTGCTGCGTTGAAGGCAGTCACGAACGCCGTGTTGGTGCCTCGGCTGCCAGTTAGATTGGCTGAGGCTTTTTCCGCGGCTGCCTTCTGCTGTGCTCTTTCGGAGCCGGTTTGGATGGTCGAACTAGGAACAGGATGTCCCCAGCTATCGGTTGCATTTGTTTGGTCGTGCGAAGGGGCTCTGAGGAAGCTCAGATTTTCTCCCTGTCTTCGTATACGACAATCTCATGATGTTTAGAGGCCTCAATGCAACCCAGCCGGTCTGCGACTCTTGCTCTTGAATATTCGATTGCCATCGCATCCACGCTTATCACCCGGGTGCTTCACCTGCATTTCTGCTCAGATGTGCGAGCAGCGCACTTGCCTGTGTGAAAGGCGTCCGACCTTCCGAGTACTCTATTAGTGCAATCGTTTTGTTTTTCGATCGCACCAACCGAAATCGGTGGCCGTCTACCTCGCACACCGGCATGGCGTCGTAGGTTTTCCGCTTCATTGTGACTTTTGCGGTACTCCCATTGAGCAGGCAAGACAATCCAGGTGACAAACGGGCTCGTTTCCGTTCCCAGGCGAAGCAAAAGCTTATTCCGAATCTTTCTTTGTTGCTGTCCATGAAGAGAGCCACTCGCGGATACGGATCCCTGCTTCTCCTCGGTCTGCGTTCTCCAGTAGTTGTTTGACGGAGATGCTCTTCGAGGAGTTATGTTGGGCGGAAACCGCATGCCACGTGGCGTCTACAGACAGCGGGGCAGGGTGTGGTGGCGATGGAGGCGCGTATTTGAGTTAGTGGGTTTCTCATGGCCGCTATGCGGAATGAGCTCTCCATGAAGGACAGGAGCCGTGTTCTGTTGTCTGGATCTACTAAGATGTTGTGGAGATCCGAGACAACCAGCCTTCTGTCGATCATAGATTCGAGCTCATGTCTTGCGACCATGAATCGGGGACAATCGACTAGCACGTGCCAGACCGTTTCAGGTTGGTCGGGGTCACACTCGCATGCCGGACTGTTCTTGAGCTTAAATCTGTACAGGTAATCTGCTATTCCTCCGTGTCCCGTCAACGCTTGTACCTGGAAGGGAGTCAGTTTCGTGGTTCTCATCACCCGATATGCGTTTGCTATATCGGGGAGGAACGTCTGGGTGACTTTTCCGGTGTCCGAGGTCTCATATCGATCCTGCCATTTCTTGACCGATTCTTCACGGATTTTCCTTTTGACGTAGGACAAGGGGATCCCCTCGTAGTCCCTGGGTGACTCCGTGAGTGCCGCCGATTTGGCCAGTTCGTCGGCTCTTTCGTTGCCGACGGTGCCAACATGCGCTCTCACCCAGAAAAGACGAAGAGATCTCCCTTCAGCATTTATCTGTCCAATGTTTTCCTTTACGCACTTAACCAAGGGGTGGCTCGTTTTGGGTTACTTAGCAGTTCGAGTGAAGATCGGAGTCACTCAGGACATTGACTTCGGGTCCTTGCTCTTTAACGCCATTTGAGTTGCCCGGTAAAGAGCATAAAGTTCCGATTGAAAGACTGTGCATTCGGGTGGAGCTTGAAGGTCGAGTTCTTGACCTCTCTGCCATTCTCCCACCATGTTAGAGCAGCTCCGACTTTACCTTCAATTTTACTGCCATCAGTATAAATTTGAGGCCCTTGTGGAAGATTGGAGGTGTCTTCTAGGAGCTCGTACTCTACGGAAAACTGCGTTGACGGATGAGGTTGGTCCAGGCAGTTAACATTCCGTTCGAGTTCCACTTCTGGTGGGAGGTAGTCTTGGGAGAGGTTTTTTTTTTACTCTGTACAAATTTGCCGCTTCCTGTATTCTCAGATCCAGGGGAAGCAGTCCGGAAAGAGCAAGTGCTGCTTTCAGACATACCGACTTTACAGGCAACCAATTTTTTTTTGTATGAAAATGTTAATAAGTTAATATGGTTTATAGAATACATGTACTTACCAAGTTTTAATAGTATAGTTCTTATAGTTTCGGAGAAAAGTGGCTGTGACATACGGATGGACAGACGTAATAACGTATACAGGGTCCCATATTTTGAAATTTGGTTACGTAGCCCTAAAAACCCAACTTCGTTCATTTAAAACTTATTTAAAATGAAATTTTGACACTCGACCAAATTTGATAAGAAGCCTTTTAGGCAGTAAAATTACTCGTAGAATTTAACTCTGCACTAAATTTCCGATTCGTATTTTTTTTGTATAAGGTTTAGAATCATTTCCTGAGCATAAAATCACAAAATAACAACAAATCCAGGTGGAGCTTCAAGCGCCAGCTCGAAAAAACGTTTTTGGCCGATATTCCGAAAAAGTTATAAAGCCTATTATTATTATAGAAAATAAAATTTCCCATCTTTTGTTGCCAGTAAACTTTTTTTGCGAACTTACCGATTACGATTTATTAAGTCCAATTTAATGATAACAATGTAAAAAAAAATAAGATGTGAACTCATAAATATTTCCCTTTTTACCCGAATGGAAGAAGGGTTATGTTTTTCGCGCGTATTTTTCATGTTTGTAAAACTTTTATTTCCACGTATTCCAAACGGCTATCCAGCCATATTTTGGTAACTAAGATATTGTAAAACTAGTTTCATTCGGCAAAGTGTCCTTAGATAGTAGGTAATATTTTTTTACGTGTAGTTTTTTGCAGTCGGTGGTTTTAAATTAAAGTTATCAAATTGCTCGTTGCTCGAAAAAACAGCACCGTTCATCATCATGATTGAAGAGTTGAACGAAGAGTTTGGTCTCCACTTTTGTAATAAGAACAACTAAGCTGTGAAACGCACTGCCAGAGTGGGTTTTTTGTCGATGGTTCGAACCTTGGGGTTAAGAGGTACACATGTTTCTATTAGAGAAGCAAGTTCCATCATAGACCGCAGCATTTTCATCCACTATCATCGGCATCATCGCAACCGTATCATTAAATGGGCTATAAATCGTAAACCGTAAGTTCTACAAAAAAGTTTACCAGCAACAAAAGATGCAAAATTTTATTTTCTACAATAGGGAATATGCATGCATTTTTTATATTTTTAATTCACTTTTTACATTATTATAACACAATAAAAAATATAAATACTATTGTAAATGTACAAATTGATTTTTAAAATAATATTTAAAATATCGATATAATTTGTCCAGTTTAAACGCCGCCATCTTTCCCGCGCCTGCATGACGTCACAGGCCACGACCTGTGTTTGTTTACTACAAGTGTTGCAGTGACTTTGTACCGATTTTTGAGTTGTGCTAGCTAATCAAACGATGGAGAACACGACATTTCTCTCTAACACTACTAGCTCAGTACGAATATTGACACCGTTAAAGCAGAAAACGTGCAATGTGACGTCACATTTGGTTTCCACAGGTAGTGATGCGTTTTGCAAACTTGAATTTCCCGCGCCTATTTTGCACTTTTAAATAATATTTTTTATAATTAATAACTAACTAAATAATAAAATAATTGTTTTGGCATAATGGCGGGACATTTGACACAAAAATGAGGGTAGAATTTTCCTCAAGATAGAAGTTGCTCCCGTGTTTACTTTTAAAAATAATTATAAGTTTGCATTGTTTTGAGATATAAACCATCACACAGTGTACAAGAAGTGTTATTTGAACGTGGTAACTAAAAAATCTTATGAAAATACTTTATGTATTTTCGAAACTAGAAAAATTGTGAGTGATAACTTGTTGACCTTGTTCAAAAACATCGGAAATCCAAAAACTGTGCACAATTTTGCTGATGTATTGTTGATTTGTA
Source organism: Ectropis grisescens (assembly GCA_017562165.1). Classification (NCBI taxonomy): domain Eukaryota; kingdom Metazoa; phylum Arthropoda; class Insecta; order Lepidoptera; family Geometridae; genus Ectropis; species Ectropis grisescens. The sequence continues at coordinate 25,493,345 of CM029784.1, read as the reverse complement.
GCTGATAAATCTAGTGAAACAAGTGTGGTTGTGTAGTGAGTGTGTAATAATATATTCATGAACAAACCCAAAATATAGGTTTCAGTAAAAATTACAAAGACGAAACTACCTGTAGCGCCATCTATCTGCGTTGGTTGATACTACTACATACACAAGTTAAACCACCAAAATTGTAACCAAATTCAATGAAATCATCACCATTTCAGGCGACATCTATTGAAGCAATTTGATAATACTTTATTATTGTTATCAATCAAAATTTGAACCATTTTGAAGAGCAATCTATTTAGAAGGCCTTAACATTACTTTGTCATCTACTGAAATTGGAAACCTTTTGAAAGATTTGTTAAAGCTGCGCAGAAACCGTACCAAATATTCCGGTAATGGTCCAATTAGTTCCAAACAAAAACCTTGGAAACGAAAGGGCGCTGGTGGTTGGTGGCAATTAATGTTACAACTTTTCTGATAAATATATTGTAATAAAAAAAACAAAGACACTGGTGTGAGACAAACATATTATATGAAATGGCGCAAACCAGAAGTCAAACATTTGCTGAAGCACAGCGCCGCATAAAAACTTTGACAACGGACCTTGAAAAAACACAACAATTAAACATAAAGCTATTAAATGAACAAGAAGAATGTGCTGAAGAATACAAAATTCTTACTAGTCAAATAGCTCAATTGAAATTACAACTTGCTGAAAAAGACGCTGAAATAATAGATATGAGATTAGAAAATGACAACCTGAAAAAAGTTACTGAGAGCAAAATAAATGATTTGAATGAATATGAAAATGCCCTAAAAGTGATACAGATGCACGAGAAGAATGCTTCACTTTTTGAAAAGCTCCAAAAAACTATAGAAATTGAAAATAGCGATAAAATTGATTCCCTAAACGAGCAAATTCAGACATTAAAAAATGAAATGTTTACCCTACAAGATGAAAATATACAATTGAAAAGTAGAAACTGCCATAAAGAGAGCTCTAAGATAAAAGGAAGTTATGACGAACATGGTAATGCATTTATATCTTCGACAATACCCAATGAAGATTTTCCAAAAAAAAAATGTCTAAGTTCTGTGGCATTAATTAATGCAAATGTAAACAAGAGAACTACAGGCCAAAATACGACGGATCAGCAATGTCAAAATATATCTGTTTCGGTTACACAGCAAAACAGAGTGAGAAACTCTATATTGGACAAGAAGAAACTTCTCATTTTATGCGACAATTTAGGAAAATCTCTCGCTGAAAATCTAATTTATTGCAATTTTAACAGTGACGTCACATCTATTTGCAAACCTAACGCAACTATAGAAGAGTTATTAAAAAATTTAAAACCTTTGACAAAAAACATGAGGGAGAATGATGAAATAATCGTTATTTGTTCCAACCCCTCAGATTATAAATTAAAAAATATTACAGATCTGGTAGATTTATGTTTACACAAAAATTTTAAACTTCAAATCTCAACTTTGCCGTATAGCTACAAAAATGTGTCTGATAAAGTAAAAAATGTAAAAAAATTCCAAATTAATAAATATTTGTACAGGCTATCTCATCAGTTTACACACACGTCAATAATTGACGTAAATTTATTTGAAAATTCGTTTTTTACGTTCAAAAATGTGCCGTCTAAGAATTTCATCAGATTTACTTGTGATATTATTAGTAAAAATGTAAATAATTATTGCAATAAGAATTTGATTTATTTAACTGAAGGATATAATATTGACAATGAACAAAATTTGACATTACAAGCGAATAATACGCAAGACAAATTTTTTTTAGACAAAAACATAGAAACAATCTTTGTCATTTGATGAGTGATAATGTCAAGATAATTCATCAAAACATTAGGTCATTAAATATAAGAAAAGCTTTAATTTTACAAGGACTTACGGAATTATATAGACCACATGTTTTGGTGCTATCTGAGACATGGCTTAATGAAAGTAATGCTAGCAATGTGGTGATTCACGGTTACAACCATGCTAATTTTTTTATTAGAAAAAAACGACTCCATGGTGGCGTTTCAATATTTGTAAGTGACAAATTAACTTATACTACAAACCATAAAGTGGATGACCTATCTATTGAATTTCATTGTGAACTTGTATCTGTCGAAATAAATATTTGTTCTCACAAGATTTTGATAATAGGTATATACCGGACAGGTAATGGTAATTTTAAAATATTTTATAATGCTATTAAGAAATTATTTGACTTGCTGGGCAGTCTCTCTAATAGAAGTGCAATTTTGATCGGCGACTGGAATATAGATTTTTTGGTTGATTCATCTCAAAAAACAAAACTGAACGATATTATACAACCGTGCGGGTATCGTAATGCCGTTGATTTCCCCACGAGATATCAAGATAATAGTACAACATCGATAGATTGTGTGGTCACAAATGTGCTAGGTACGGAGTTAAACGTGGTCCCTTTAGCGACTGGTGTGTCAGATCACGACGCACAACTCGTCAACACTAAATGTCAAAATCACACTGTAGAAAAATATAGTTACGTCGAAAGGCGCGTTTTTAGGGACACTAAACTAATGGAATTTGGCAATGCAATGTTGTCCTATGACTGGGATGAGATATTTAAGATATATGATTCCAATACTTTCAGCATTTTTATTAAAAAAATTCTTTGGAATTTTGATGTATTTTTTCCGTTGTTAAAAACTAAAGTTGAACCTCGAAAACGATGTCCATGGATATCTAGTGAAATAATTAAACTACAACAAGAAATTCACGATTTGCACCACATACAGCGTCAGTTTCCACAATTGTCTGATTCAATTATTAAAAAAAAAGTATATATTAGAGATAAAAAAACTAAGAAAAAAAAGGAAGATTACATCCAAAATAGAATAATTAATTCTAAAAACCCAAAAAAAGAAGCGTGGACTATAATTAAGGAGGAAACAAATAAAATTTAAAGAAATGGAACTGGAATCTCACGCATAGCCAGGATAATATAATTATACCTAAAGATAAAATAGCAGAATATATAAATAATCACTTTGGGTCTATAGCCAACACCATTTATTTAGATTCGCGTCCTAATACTTTAAAAGCCTTACAATACTTAGAAGAAAAAATAAATGACAAAATATCATACATATTTCAATTTAAAACCGTAACTCCCGAACAAGTGATAAAATTGGCTAAGCAAAAATAAAAAATCAAACACCAAAGATCTATATGATATGTCAGGTAGACTAGTATATCGTATGTTGGATTACCTGTGTGATCATTTTACTTACTTAATTAATAACATACTCCAATCAGACCACTATCCCGATTTTTAAAGAAATCGAGACTCAGTCCACTTTACAAAGGTAAAGGAGAAACGTCTTGTGTCAAAAACTATAGACCCATAATGATAGTACCTACGTTTTCAAAGCTTATTGAGTCAGTAATGTCAGAAAACCTTATGACACACTTAAATTGTAACAAGATCTTGTCAGAAGCCCAGCATGCATACAGAGGTGGTCGGTCTACAATATCGGCTATTAACGATTTCATGGAAAACATCATAAGCGGTTTGGATAGCAAACAAAAAGTAGCTGCTATTTTCCTAGACTTATCGAAAGCTTTTGATTCTGTAAATCATGAGCTTTTAATTAAAAACTCATGATTTACGGAATCCAAAATGAGAGTTTAGAGCTCTTAAAGTCATTTTTAATAAATAGAGAACAAACAGTGGAAATCAAAATTGATGATAAACGTCAGCGATCGAGCTCTACATGCATAAATACAGGAATTCCCCAAGGATCCTCATTGGGAAATACACTTTTTCTTTATTTTATAAACGATTTGTCAATGCTGGAAATAGACGGTAAGGTTGTCCAATATGCGGATGACACATCTATAGTACTATCGGCCACAACTCAAGCAGAGTTACAAGATAAAATAAAAAGAGCAATGTCTAAATTCAATGCCTGGTTTAGTAATAATGGACTTAATTTAAACACTGAGAAAACCAATGTAATGTTCTTTAATACAAAATCGTCAAATCAACCTCCAATTTCTGTCAACTTATTAGACGGAACAGACCTTTTGACTACTAGTAAAATAAAGCTATTAGGGTTTGAGCTCGATGTAGCACTTTCATGGAAAAATCACGTAGATGCAACTTCGCGAAAAATGGCAAAAGGCGTATATGCTCTCAAGCAACTCAAACATGTCACATCTCCAGAACATTTGAAGGATATCTATTATTCTTATGTTCATTCCATAATGACTTACGGCATCATCTTCTGGGGTTGCTCTACAGACTACCAAAGAGTCCTGAAAATGCAAAAGAGAGCTATACGTGTATTAGCCAATGCTAAGTTTCGCGAAACTTGTAGAGATCATTTCAAAAAGTTTAATATTCTGACTTCAGTCGCTTTGTACATATTAGAAGTTGTTAAATATACTAGGCAGAATTTGGAAAGATTTGATAGAGGTGAAACAAGAAATAGAAGATCAGGCCAGAAGAAGACTGTCTTGCTACCAATACCATGCAGACTAGCCGTAGCAAGAAAGTCGCCTTTACAGATGGGACGTGTTTTATATAATAAACTGCCCGAGAGCGTTAAAGCTACCACCAGTGACACCGTTTTTGTTAATAAAGTGAAGCAACTTCTATTAGAGAGAACACTGTACAGCATAAAGGAGTACTTAAATTGTGATTATGATGAATATGAAATCCTAACTTAATGTTTTAAAATGACTTTGCCTTTAATAGTTCTGATCTTTGTAAAAAAAAAATATTAATTAATTTATTATCCTCTTATGTTCTGCTTGGACGCTAATAATAAAAAAAATAATAATAATTAAAAATTGCCCCTTTACAGCAAACTTATTATATTGATTTTAAATTGTATTAATTTTTGTATATGACAAGACATATTATAAGCACTATTAATCATTGTTTAACAATATTTTTGATGTGGATAATGTTAATGGAATGTTTATTTATGTTAATAAAAACTATTCTATTCTAAAACTATTCTATTCATTAAGGATTCTACGAAAAAAAATCAAGCCAATTTAAACTACATGCATATTCCCTATTGTCATCTAATATATAAAATTCTCGTGTCACAGTTTTCGTTGCCATACTCCTCCGAAACGGCTTGACCGATTTTGATGAAATTTTTTGTACTTATCCGGTATCTATGAGAATCGGCCAACATCTATTTTTCATCCCCCTAAATGTTAGGGGTAGTCCACCCCAAAATATTTTATTTTATTTTTTAGACAAAAATTTTAATTTCTATTTTTTTATGATACAACATACAAAAATACATACAATTTTCAATTTTCACCCTTCTACGATCAACCCTTATTTTATTAGGAAATTATTTATATGGCAAAACAACGTTTGCCGGGTCAGCTAGTAATATATAGTTTCCAAAATATCGGCTAAAACAGTTTTTTTCAATTGGCGTTTGAAGCTCTACCTGGATCTTTTAAGATCTTTTAAGAAATATTTTTTTTAACATTTATACAAAATTAATACATTCCCATAGCTTTTATATAATTGAGTCACATGGCTCGAGTTAAAAAAAATTGTAGTAATACAATTTTATAATGTCAATACAACGGTTACAAAACTATATACTATACATTTCATGTTCTTTAGTAGCTTACGTCATCTCTTATTTTCAGATTTTATAAATTCATTTAGGCTGTAAAAAAAAATTCAACCAGCCACATCTTTAGTTTTCTACGGAACATTACAAAAAGTAGTTTTTTTTATTTCTACAGGCAGTTTGTTTGAAAATAGTGATACATATACCATAACAGTTTTTTTTTTAAATAGCGTTATTGGTGGCCCTTCGTAAAGTAACCTTTTACTATATTTTGTCCTTCTTGGAAGCCTATCATTAGCAATTTTAAAAAGTTTTGGATGCTTGCGTACAAACAGAGCTAGAATGTACATGGAAGTTAAAATCAAAACATTCAGTTTTTTGAAATATGGTCTACAAGATACATGTGGCCGAACACCAACTATAGCACGGATGCACTTCTTTTGTGATATGAAGACTTTATGAATGTGTGTGGAGTTTCCCCAAACCAGCAACCCATATCGCAGTACAGAGCTTACATAACCATGGTACGCGAGCAATACAGTCCGTCGTGATGAACTTTTGTCGTATGTTCTATGCGTCGCGCGTAAAGTTTGTATGGTCGCTATATTAAATATTGCGTTTAGGAAACTGGTTTCATAACAAAAGTCACTTGAAATTGAATGGGTTATCGAATGGTCATTTTCTAATAATTTTGTACTTTTAAAATTTTCCTAATGCAAACTTGCCCATTCAGCTTTGAATGATCATAAAGTAAGTGGAAACTAAAAAATATCAAAATTAAAATTGATACATATTATTATTGATACATATTAATTATTGATACATATTATTATTCGTGGGTTCGATTCCCACCCAGTGCAAATATTTGTGTGATGAATTCAAATGTTTGCACTGTGTCTGGGTGTTTCTATGTATAATAACTATGTATTTAAAACTATATAATAAGTATGTAATAAGCTTTGCTTAGTTTGGGGTCAGATAGTGTTGTGTGTGAATTGTCCACCAATATATTTAAATATATGTAAATACATACATTTAAATACTGTTATTATATCAAATAATTTAATATAATTGCAGGACCTGTCGACACGCCTATTATTAGAAACTTTATTTATTGTTTTAATCAATAAATGTACAAATGTACTTATATTTCAAATTATATATAAAATGTTATGTTGGTTTGTGTACGCTTCAAAAACTCAAAAAGTTCCGCACCGATCGAGCTGAAATTTTAGAATGATATTATATAATCCGCATCAAGGATGGTTTTTATCTAATTTTTGCATTACAATGTGCCACAGCGAAGCGTGGCAGGGTACAGCTAGTTTCAAATATAATTATATTGTAGTTTTAATTATTTGCTTACTTGCCGTTATTTGTGTTCCCACAATTTGAATCTTTTTCCTCTCAAAATTGCTTGGAGCAGATCGAAGATTAGTTTTATCTTTATGTTCTTGTATATTGCGTTAGCAACGCAACACCCTGGACTTTACCCACAAGTTTCTCGGCCCCGTTATTTTTTCGAGATAAAAGTAGCCTATGCGTTTTTCCACACTATAATCTAGCTGTGTTCCTAATTTCAATGCGGTCTGTTCATACGATAGGACGTGATTAAGCAAAAAATACAATTTTATTTAATAATTTCAATTATTTGAAAAATTTGGTACATGCTATGGCATATTAACCAAATATCCTATATCATAATATACCAAATACTCAATTGTCATAAAATGATTTTAAAATATTTGCATGTTTGTTGCTCAATCACGTCGTAATGTCTGAACGGATTGAACTGATATTAGAAACGTAAATAGATTATAACCGGAAAGAACACATATGTAAATGCCATTTTTTTATCGCGCGAGAATAACAAGGGGAACACGAACTACGCGGGTATAAAACCGCGAGCCGTTGCTAGTATCATAAACATTCTAAGGTTCCTTTTGAAGGGCAATGTAATGATTAGTACTCTTCATTTTCCAATCGCTGCATGACACTGCGCTGTGATGGGCAGGCGTGTTACTTACCACCTGTCACATGTATTGCTCGGGTCGTCTCTCGTCACTATGAAAAAAGTAGCAGCCATAAAGACTGCTGACAGAAGTGAAACCTAATTTCAGACTCAGAATTTCATAGCTTACTTTGGAAGCTACGCGGGTGAAACCGGAGAGCGTGGCCATGACCGTGGCGATCGAGATCATTCGAGTTTACCCGAAGATTCATTTCATTTACGTGGTGCTTGAGTTCAATTCACAGCCCAGAGAAAATCTGTATGTGGTGCACCATAAGAAATGTTCACTTCAAATTATTATACACTTATATCTGAAATGTTTATAATACAGATCAGAACCATAGAATAGATAATTCAGAGCATGCGCCTGTTGGTAAGAAAAAACCCTTTTTAACGTGGAGACAACACACTTACGCCTAGCCTGCTGCTTAGGGAAGACAGTTGTGTTTCGTCCGAATCGACACCATGGACGGATTTGGTGTCCCTACCGATAAACCACAGGGTTCTATGTTTCCCGCTTACTGCGGGAACGCTTGACCGCTCTCACTGCCATGCTTGCCGTGGCTTGCCCATCCCTGGGCCCTACCATAGGGCACATCCTCGGCACCAGCTCACTGTTTTTGTAATTTTATCTCCCATAATTATATGTGTTTAATAGCCTTACACTAATGTATTGATTGCAGTGGGCTGTGATGTATCCTCCACGGTGACCCTGGTAGACTACCTCCGGGAGGGGCTGGAGTACCGCGGCACCAAGTACATGTGCCGGGAGGCGGGCTGCGGCGCCTGCGTCGTCACCGCCGTCAAGTGCCCCGGGGGGCCCGTGCTGGCCGTCAACGCTGTAAGACAAACATACGACACCATAATATATTTAAAAAAATATACTTTCAGAAGAGACTTCAAAGTCTTGAACATCACAGCAAGGTTTAAATTTTTCATTGGATAATTTTCGGAGATTATGCAGCTGATACACATGATTAAACGTTTTTTATATTGCACTGCTCAAAAGAAAGCGACATCGTTTCATGATAAATGCTCCAAAGACTCAATCAATTATGTCTGACTGCACTTTTGTAATCAGAACATTTGTGATTTTAAATAAGTTTTGCATAATAAACCAAACCGTTGCCAAACCTCAGGTGAGATGGTGGTCACGCGAAAATCGATTTTATCAACAAAAACAAACTGTTGTAGTTGTATATGGTATTTGAAACCTGATAAATTTAATTGTAGACAAAACATGTTCGTATATATTTATTGATTTCAGTGCATGATTTCAATCACGTCGTGCGAGGGTTGGGACATCACGACGATCGAAGAGTTGGGCAACAGGAAGAAAGGGTACCACATCTTGCAGGAGACACTCGCGAAGTATAACGGCACCCAGTGCGGGTACTGCACTCCGGCGTGGATCATAAATATGCATGGGTAATCAATATTTTAAATGAATATACGGGTAACTCACGTGATGTACAGTCAGCTTTGTTCGACTTAAGTTTCGGCCGCGTCCGGCGGCCTTTTTCAAGGAGAGTGCACACATTTGGCACTTAAGTCGGACTGTAAATCACGTATATACCGTATATTCATTTAAAATGTATAATAACCACGGACGGGTAATCAATATATCACTATTGTTTTTTACTTTAGTGTTTAAAGGAAAATTGTTTTCCACCTGTTTTAGTTTGATGGCAAAATCGTATCAAGACACAGGCAAGGCTCCAACAATGTTGGAAATAGAACAAGGATTTGGAGGGAACGTGTGCCGATGTACGGGATATAGACCCATTCTTGAAGCTTTTAAAAATTTCGCCAGGGATGCTCCAAAATCAGACCAACTCGTTGATATCGAGGATTTAACTATTTGCAAGAAAACTGGAGCTGTTTGTAATAAGACCTGTGCTGAGGATGATGATTGGTGCTTGATAGATGCCGAGGATAAGAAGATTATCGATATAAAACTGAAGGACAACAAATGCTGGTTCAAGGTCTTTTCACTGGATTCCATCTTTCGAGTTCTCGATCAAGTGGGATACAATTCTTATATGCTTGTTTATGGAAATACTGCTAAAGGTATTTGAAGTGCTTATACGTAATTTAGCTATTTTAACTTTTTTATTGCTGGATTTTTTCCACCATAGATAATTACTAGGGTCCTGAATGGAGACCGCAAATCAGCAAACGTAGTGTAGGGTATTTTGAGACTTGAGGGCATGAGATTATACGAAAAAAGGAGGCAGTGGATGTAAACGTAAATCTAAGGATGGGGTTGAGTGGCGACTAGCAGTGGGCTAAAATACATAGAACGTGGGGTGTTTGGTTAGATGATCATGGTCCCGATAGTTGATTCGGAAAATAGTTTTATGGTGAAAAACCAACACCTCAAGAGACTTTCGCTAGACAGTTGGACCAAGGGTCAAATACAGACGGCGGTTAGCCTCGATACAACATGAATCGTTAGAAGGAATCTCCCTCTACAGCCTTAACCACCGGCAGCTTGAGCTCACCCTCGCTGCCGACAGCGTATCCCTATTGTTTGTTAAACATTGAAACAATAATTATAAAACCTTGAACTTAAGAATATTTTATTAAAATAGTAGCTCACAGCTCACCGTGTTCATACTCGCGTTTTTCTGAATAAAAAGTAGCCTATGCGTTATTTCAGGCAAAAAATTACCTAAGTTACAAATTTCCACTCATTTTGTTTTCCAGTTTTGACGTGATAATAAACATCCAAACTTTCGCATTTACATATTTGTAGTTTACCTGAATAATGTTTGTTTTAGGAGTGTACCCGATCGATGAGTATCCCAACACACTGATAGACATAACATCGGTACCAGAACTGAAATTAGTCCAGTTTGATCAGAATCTAGCCATCGGAGCTGGTCTCACGCTCACTGAGGTCATAGACATCTTCAAAGATGCTGCTCAGCAAGAGTACTTCGAGTATCTGTCTGAGTTGTATGAACATATCAGTTTGGTCGCACACATTCCTGTCAGAAATGTAAGTGAAAGTTTTAAATGACACGTTATTAGTTTAAGCCAAGGTTCATTTTTGTTTAGAGACACCAGAGATACTGGTTGTTGTTACATTCTATCACGCAAAAGTAATAGAACTGTTTAAGGAAATACAATTGAAACTTTGTACAATGGGCTGAGCTGTATAAATCTTCTATAATATGGAGTACCGACTATTTATACATGTACCGAAGTTTCAAGGACAGATGGTATCCTAGTATCCTACTACAGTTACGAGTAGAGAGTATACGTAACGTTCTTCTCAGGGATCATATTCGGAAAGAGGTGATCTTTGAGACGACCAAAGCTCCTACCATATACCTTGCCTAGTCTACCCTACCGAGGTACCAGCATAGCTCAACGTATTAGCAAACTGAAATGTCAATAAGCGATAGCCGCTGGAGACTGTGGTGAACACCACGAACGTCCACACAGTAGGTATGAGATAGCCACAAGTATTTTATTGACGGACAGATGCAGATGCAGGACGATCCTAGAAGGTCGTCGTACAAAATTGTATCATCATCATCATCATCAGCCGCAAGACGTCCACTGCTGAACATAGGCATCCCCCCTAGATTTCTACAACGAACGGTCCTGCGCAACCTGCAACCAGCGGTTTCCAGCGACCTTTGTGAGGTCATCTGTCCATCTAGTGGGAGGCCGTCCAACACTGCGTCTTCCCGTTCGTGGTCGCCATTCGAGAACCTTTCTTCCCCATCGGTTGTCAGTTCTGCGAGCGATGTGGCCTGCCCATTGCCACTTCAGCTTGATTACTCTTTGAGCTATGTCAGCCACTTTCGTTTTTTTGCGAATATCCTCATTACGGATTCTGTCGCGTAAAGAGACTTCGAGCATAGCTCTCTCCATAGCTCGCTGTGTGACTTTGAGCTTCGTTATGAGGCCCACAGTGAAAATTGTATCACAACTACATAAATAGGGACCTTCTGAAACATCCAACATGATCAATGGACTGCAGTATCACGAAGATAAAAGTCCTGAATGTGATATTATACTGAACTCATGGCATTAGCTTAAACGTAGTCCAGCTTTGGAATTGAGAGCGTAAATTCTGACTTTTGCCTCAAGTGGGCCGTGAACCATCAGGTCCAAATCAGATTTAATTTTCGATATCCCTTCTGAGCCATGTTTTTTATTTTTATGATGACTGCGAGCTCAATGAGATTCGAATGCGATCAGTAAGTTTTGTAAACATAATACTATGCAGTTGTGTTTTGTTTTCAGATCGGATCTGTTGGTGGTAACCTGATGATAAAACATCAGCACAATGATTTCCCGTCAGACATGTTCCTCCTCTTTGAGACTGTTGGAGCTTACGTTACGATTGGTACGAATCATTTCTCAATATGGAAATATTTGTCAAAAAGTATCCGAATGACTGCGGTCCATTTTTCCGTTCTGTTTTCTCTATCTGATGAAATTTATTTTCGTTGATTTGCTGTTTAAGAGTTTTACCATTTTGATGGGATCTCTTAAGCCTGGTTTTGATGTGGCCATACTTTAAATCAATGACTTGTGCTTAATTGTTCATTTACCAGTAGTAATGGTAGGTACATTAAGTAAGATTTTTCTTGAATAGTTTCCAAACAAATTATGGCAGATACCTATTCACCTCTTTTTGAACCCGAAATGGTTTACGTGACCATTGAATTTGGTGAACTAATTGTTGACGTAATCAGTAGATTTGTCGAATATATTATTGATGCATTATTGTATATCTGAGCTCTAGGAGCATAGTTCAACTGGATACCAAGTACTGGAACCAAGTAATTTGCTTGATAATGTACCCTGGCCGTTTATACCTTATGGTGTGAATACAAACGTAGAATCGTACTTTATAGGGAATATATGTATTTATACTGAATAAATATGTATATTACATGTGTAATAAATATGTATATATACTGTGCACGCTGCTATATAATCAATAATCATAATTACTTCGTATCGTTTCATTTTCAGGACGGTCTGGAGGCTTTACAAAAAAGATAACGATGCAAGATTTTTTAAAAGAGAATATGAAAGACCAAGTAATACTCAATGTGCTGCTGCCACCTCTGAGTGACAATTACAAAATCTATACGTACAAGGTCAATATTTCAAATGCACGCAAATTTTGGCGCTCTTTTCCATTGTCTTTTTGAAAATAAATTTAAGAATGCCAAATTCTCCTGATGTTAAAACACAACAATCAACTTAAAAACGTCTTTGCGTTAACATTTTTTTGACGATATGTACAATTTTTATATTTGGAGTATGTAGTTGACAACCATCTCTTCTTTTGTAAAGACATGGCGGTCTACGATGGGATACGCGTACTTTAGTTCACACTTGACTTAAAAACATTAAGGAACGCCATTCAAGCAACGTATACCGCAGTTTAGACGCTATCACGAAGTGGCGTCAAATCTTTTCAGTCGAGTCTGTGGAACATCAACCATGAAACGAAGTCGGTTTTTGACCATAATTTTACTGTGTGAGGATAAATAGTGATCTACCGAACGTTTTTATTCAAAGCTTTCGAAATTCAGAACGCTGTAAATCTTTTGGGTAAAATCAAGTATTATTCATAACTTGAAACGTGAAACAGGCTTATGTTGTTTATAAAAGTGTTTAAATGGCATATGGAGATAATATACTATAAATAAATATAATTTAGTAGTGGTAGGACTCTTGGCAGAGTCCGCCTGGGGAAGTACCACACCTTTGCCAGTTATTCTACCGCCAAGCAGTAATGTGCAAACATTACTGTGTTCCGGTTTAAAGGGCAATGTTTCCAGAGAAATTACAGGGTTTAGAGATATAACATCTTAGATCTCTGGGTGACGAGCGCAGTGCAGTGCTAGGTAATGATTTGGACTCTTCATGTTCCAATAGCTGTGTGTCACTGTGCTGTTATGTGTCAGGCATGTTGCTTACCATCAGGCACATGTCCTGATCGTCTCGTCACTCTTTATTAAAAAAAAAAAAAAAAAGTTCGGAAGAAAATATTTCAACAATAGATTTAATAGATAACAGATACTCATTTCACTTCGAATGATTGCACTACGTCCGTTACCGAGAGTTCAAATCTAAATCTAAAATATGTCAAAGTTCGCCAGTCGTTTAACAATCCACAGTGAGGAATTTTCAGAATGCAAATACGCCTATCAAAAATATTACACAATTTTGCCACGAATGGCAACAAATGTAGGTTTTTAAAGTTCCGTAGCCTAATGGCAAAATACGGGACTCTTATAGATTCACCTCACCATGTCTGTCTGTCCGTCCGTATGTCACAGCCATTTTTCTCCGAAACTATAAGAACTATACTATTGAAACTTGGTAAGTGGTTTAAGACTTTTATACAAAAAAAAGAAAAATAAATTTCGGGGGTGACCCACACTTAGAACTGAAACTCAAATTTTTTTGCTATCATTATCATACCTATCTATGGATAGGTTTTCAAAAATAATATTGGGGTTTCTAACATATTTTTTTTTTCTAAACCGAATAGTTTGCGCGAGAGACTCTTTCAAAGTGGTAAAATGTGTCCTCCCTGTAACTAAAATAAGAGAATGGCAAAACAAAAAAAAAAATTACATTACCATGTAAAGTTTCAACGAAAATTGGTTTGAATGAGATCTAGTAAGTAGTTTTATTTTAATACGTCATAAATTCACTATTGTTAAAACACTGATGAAAGTAATAACGAACTACAAGAATTTTTATATTATGTTATTTGCGGCTACTCGCACTCACACCTGACCACTTTTTTTAATAGTTGTAATAATAAAGTTCATTTCATTTCATCATTGGTGATCTCCAGGTGATGCCGCGTTTTCAAAACGCACACGCCATCGTCAATGCCGGCTTCCTCTACAAAATGTCGTCCAGCAGAATCGTGCTGGAAGCCAGAATAGTTTATGGAGGACTTTCACCTGTCTTCAACAGAGCTCCTCAAACAGAAAGGTAATGGTCGTTTTTATACCAATTTTGTAACGCTGAAAAGTTTGTTTGTTTGAACGCGCTATTCTAAAAAACTACTGAACCGATTACAAAAGTTTCTTCACCGTTATCTGTGTAAATGATCCTTGAGTGATATTAGCTATGAATATGGACAGCTAGTATTTATATAAAACCAATAAAATAATTTACATTTCAGCAATAAAGCGAAAGTCAGCAGCATCACATTGGAAACATTTCATTTTCTCTATCAATAATAGCCATCATCATCATCATCAGCCAAAAGACGTCCACTGCTGAACATAGTCTTCTTCATAAATTTCCACAACGAACGGTCCTACGTAACCTGCAACCAGCGGTTTCCAGCGACCTTTGTGAGACCATCTGTCTATCTAGTGGGAGGCCATCCAACACTGCGTCTTCCGGTTCGTGGTCGCCACTCGAGAACCTTTCTTCCCCATCGGTTGTCAGTTAATGATAATTATGCACTTGACTAAACTTCAGAATAATCTTTCATCAAAGTAGGTTATCCACACGGATATCCATTATATTTAACTGTTTTTCCAAAGGTTTCTTGTAGGTAAGCAGCTTTTTACCAACGAGACTCTCCAGTCGGCCCTAAATGTGCTCCGGAACGAAGTAGTGGTGACAGAGAATCCTCCAGAACCTTCAGTAGAATACCGGACACATCTAGCCTTAGCATTGTTCTACAAGGTATGTGTGACTTGTAGATTTGAAGTAAAATTAAATATAGTCACGTTGAGCATCTTGTTAATAGGGGAATTTCTTACGGGGTTTCTTTACTGACATGTAGTAGCTTGTATTTATTATTTATTTTATTTATTTTCTATTTTTTAAGTGCTGATTTTGACGATTTTGTTATTACAATCGCATATACATAAGTTAGCGGTATTAATAGCGATTGAAAACGATAGGAAGAAATCGAGTATTTAAAATCCCGCTAGGAGGTAAGACAATTAAAAAGAAATTTCCTGAAATAATAAATGTGAAGATGAAACTGAGCATATTTTTTAATACAAACCATTTTTATGAGACTAAATTAAGACAGTAATGGATTTTCAAGTTAGTTGCTGGGCCTTAAGGCTGCGTTTCCACCAGAGATGTGCGAGGATGCATAGCGAGGGATGTGTTTGTAAAGAACCAATAGGATCGCTTCATTTACCTTGCCTCGGTCAGCACAGCTCTGGTGGAAACGGCTCAGCGGAGCTAGATTTTTGTGCATACAAAACAAGCGCGGGATGTGTGCGAGGGATGTGTGCGAGGGATGTGTGCGAGGGATGTGTACGAGGGAAGTGTGCGAGGAATGTGTTGAGAAAGATGTGTTGCGAGGTTTGCGCATACTGTACCAGCCAGTCCATAGACGGAGTTTGTTGGAAGTAGAAGCTTCGCAACAGCTTCGCAACGCATCCTCGCGCCACACATTAATGCGCATTTTCACAGCTCCGCTACACATCCTCGTAGGCACATTATCATCGCACAGCTTTGGTGGAAACACCCACACATTTTCACAGCACAGCTAGACATCCTCGCACGACACATTTCCATCGCACATCTCTGGTGGAAACGCAGCCTAAGAGCCGGCTCACGTCGTCGCACGAAATTCAAAAAGTTTGTGTTCCGATATTTCCATCTTTAGTATTATATAGAAAAAGATAATTACGTTCAAAAAATAGGCCGATCTTTCTTGTTGACGTTTCCTTGTTTCAAGTTTACTAATAATAAAGCCTTTAGTCGTAGGGAACGATCTCCCATGACCATTTCGCCGAAAAGTCGCCGCCGTGTCAGTTTCAGACTTCTAAATCTACAAGTGATACTCAAAATGTATACTTAAAAAAATATGGAGAACATCAAACACATATTTTATTAATTCAGACATGTTACATATATCTGAATTTTGGTCCCATTTATTAGTAAAAAAAACAAAATCATAAGCCAATTTTAAGTTTTATATTGCAGTTTTAGCGTTGTCTCTGTGTAAAATACACAATAACTCCAAAATAAAAATTAGACACGATAATACTTTGTTCTTTGTAGAATCCAATTCTATAGTTACTTTTCAAATCATAGTTGTCAATTTTTCAAAAAATATAAATTACCAGCAGTCGAAATTACAATAAATTACGCTGCGCAATTTAGTATGCCGCGAGCGGCCGTCGGGGGAGGACCTGCGTCAGTTAGCGTGGGAGTCGGTTACGTAATATTTCGCGCGTTTATGACATAAACTAGAATAATTATAGTGCGACCACAAAATTTTAATTCGTTTGGCGTTTTATAACGTTTCATTCTGATTTTTCGGATCGGACCATCACATTTGATCTTGTTTACTTCATGAAGAAGCAGAATCTGTCAATTTTTTTTGACGTGACTACGTCTAATAAGTCGATGAACGCGATGGCCGCCACCACAAAATGCCGAATGTCTTTATTTTTTACTACTACCTCAATACCATGACCATGACCATGCACATGACCATGCCCAATGACCATGAGGAACGGCCATGACCAATGACCACGACCAATGACCATGAGCAATGGCCATGACCAATGACCGTTCCGACGTGTTTGAGCAACGAACTTCCAATATTAATTAAGTATGTACAGTATGGGTAACAAATGAAAGGGCTTTACTAGTAGAATACTATGCACTATGACAAATTTCAAATCCAAGATGGCCGCCACCACAAAATGGCAAATGTCATTATTTTTTACTACTACCACTATATGGGTAACAAATGAAAGGGCTTGACTAGTAGAATACTATGCACTATGACAAATTTCAAATCCAAGATGGCCGCCACCACAAAATAGCGACTGCCCTTATTTTTACTACTACCTCTATACCATGACCAATGACCATGACTATGACCAATTACAATGACCATGAGGAACGAATATGACCAATGACTACGACCAATGACCACGAGCAATGGCCATGACCAATGACTGTTCCGACGTGTTTGAGCAACGAACTTCCAATATTAATTAATCATAATTAATGTTTACTACTACCTAAACAAAGGTATCAATTTAAAGGGCTTGACCATGCACTATGACAAATTTCAAATCCAGATGGCCGCCACCACAAAATGGCGAATGTCATTATTTTTTTTTACCACCTCAATATGGGTAACAAATGAAAGGGCTTTACTAGTAGAATACCATGCACTGTCACAAATTTCAAATCCAAGATGGCCGCCACCACAAAATTGCGAATGTCATTATTTTCACTACTACCTCTATACCATGACCAATTACCATGACCATGACCAATTACAATGACCATGAGGTACGGATATGACCAATGACTACGACCAATGACCATGAACAATGGCTATGACAAATTACTGTTCCGACGTGTTTGAGCAACGAACTTCCAATATTGATTAATCATCATTAATGTTTACTACTACCTAAATGAAGGTATCAATATAAAGGGCTTGGCTATGCACTATGACAAATTTCAAATCCAAGATGGCCGCCACCACAAAATTGAGAATGTCATTATTTTTCACTACTACCTCTATACCATGAGCAATTACCATGACCATGACCAATTACAATGACCATGAGGAACGGATATGACAAATGACCACGACCAATGACCATGAGCAATGGCCATGACCAATGACCGTTCCGACGTGTTTGAGCAACGAACTTCAATATTAATTAATCATCATTAATTTTTACTACTACCTCAATATAGGTATCAATTTAAAGGGCTTGACTACGCACTATGACAAATTTAAAATCCAAGATGGCCGCCACCACAAAATGGCGACTGTCATTATTTTAACTACCACCTCAATATGGGTAACAAATGAAAAGGCTTGACTAGTAGAATACTATGAACTGTCACAAATTTCAAATCCAAGATGGCCGCCACCACAAAATAGCGACTGTCCTTATTTTTACTACTACCTCTATACCATGACCAATGACCATGACCAATTACAATGATCATGAGGAACGGATATGACCAATGACTACGACCAATGACCATGAGCAATGGCCATGACCAATGACTGTTCCGACGTGTTTGAGCAACGAACTTCCAATATTAATTAATCATCATTAATTTTACTACTACCTAAATGAAGGTATCAATTTAAAGGGCTTGACCATGCACTATGACAAATTTCAAATCCAAGATGGCCGCCACCACAAAATGGCGAATGTCATTATTTTTACTACCACCTCAATATGGGTAACAAATGAAAGGGCTTGACTAGTAGAATACTTCGCACTATGATAAATTTGAAATCCAAGATGGCCGCCACCACAAAATAGCGAATGTCACATTATTTTCACTACTTCACAATATCGGAATCAAATGCAAGGGCTTGACTAGTAAAATACTACGCACTATGACAAATTTCAAATCCAAGATGGCCGCTACCACAAAATGGCTACTGACATTATTTTTACTACCAACTCAATATGCGTAACAAATGAAAGGGCTTGACTAGTAGTATACTATCCACTGTCACAAATATCAAATCCAAGATGGCCGCCACCATAAAATTATTTTGTGGTGGCGCATTTGTTATCCATATTGAGGTCGTAGTAAAAATAATGACATTCGCCATTTTGTGGTGGCGGCCATCTTGGATTTGAAATTTGTCATAGTGCGTAGTTTTACTAGTCAAGCCCTTTCATTTGATATCCATATTGAAAAGTAGTGAAAATAATGTCAGTCGCCATTTTGTGGTGGCGGCTATCTTGGATTTAAAATTTGTCATAGTGCATAGTATTTTATTAGTCAAGTCCTTTCATTTGTTACCCATATTGAGGCAGTAGTAAAAATAATGACATTCGCAATTTTGTGGTGGCGGCCATCTTGGATTTGAAATTTGTCATAGCGCATAGTATTCTACTAGTCAAGCCCTTTCATTTGTTACCCATATTGAGGTTGTAGTAAAAATAATGACATTCGCAATTTTGTGGTGGCGGCCATCTTGGATTTGAAATTTGTGACAGTGCATAGTATTCTACTAGTCAAGCCCTTTCATTTATTACCCATATTGAGGTGGTAGTAAAAAATAATGACAGTCGCCATTTTTTGGGGGCGGCCATCTTGGATTTGAAATTTGTCATAGTGCATAGTATTATATTAGTCAAGTTCTTTCATTTATTACTCATATTGAGGTAGTAGTAAAAAATAATGACAATCGCCAGTTTGTGGTGGCGGCCATCTTGGATTTGACATTTGTCATAGTGCGTAGTGTTTTACTAGTCAAGCCCTTTTATTTGATACCCGTATTGAGGAGGTAGTGAAAAAAGAAATGTATCTCACCATTTTGTGGTGGCGGCCATTTTGGATTTGAAATTGTCATTGTGCATAGTATTTTACTTGTCAAGTCTTTTTATTTGATACCCATATTGAGGAAGTAGGGAAAAAAAAATGTATTTCGCCATTTTGTGGTGGCGGCCATCTTGGATTTGAAAGTTGTCATTGTGCATAGTATTTTACTCGTCAAGTCCTTTCATTTGATACCCATATTGAGGGAGAAGTGAAAAATTAAATGTAATTCGCCATTTTGTTGTGGCGGCCATCTTGGATTTGAAATTTGTCATAGTACATAGTATTCTACTGGTCAAGCTTTTTCATTAAATTTGATACCCATATTGAGGTAGATTATGAAGAAATATTTAGTCCACCATTTTGTGGAGGCGGCCATCTTGAATCGATATTAACCAAACATAGCTAAGAACCAATGCACAAAAATTACCCTTAAAATGAAAATAAATTTTACTAGTTATCAGATTTTTGAAATGCAAGAATAATTTATCGTAACGTTACGGGACAACGAACGTAACGGGACAATAAGTCTTCAATTTTCGTGCACGCAGCCAGCGTTCATCAATTTAGTAGACGTCACGTCAGAAAATCTCATAAAAATTTTTAGTACACTGCCGTTACGGCTCAAGATCGTTCTGTCCGCCTAAACGCTCGAGCTGAATCGAACGGACGCACGCTGACAATGTTGCAGGATTTTACCTAAAGTTGAGTTCTGTCTTTTTGTGAGAGGGCTCTTAAACGGAACAGCAACGAAATTACACAGAGATTTGATAGCGTTGTCGAGAAACGCGGCAATGTGGAGTTTGCACAAAAAACATTGTCAAAATAATGACTTGGATTTGTGATGTCATCGGATAATTTGAAAACGCCGATGAAATTGAGCAACGAATATCCAAAATTTACATAATACTTTCAAAAATAAAAAATACGAAGTTCATAACATAAGTGCAATTCATAACTCTGTGAAATTTAACCATTATCTGTCCTCAAAATTTTCGCAAAAAGGGGCACAATGCTTTGGCTTCACGGATTAATATACAGATTACGTCTTGTGCTTCAGGGTCTTCTTCGACTATGTCCAACAAATATAATATCATCAAGGTATTTATCTGAAAGAAGCAAAATACGAGAAACTAGACCCGTATCGAGAGCCACGCAGAGATTTGAAACAAACTCCGAGCTGTGGCCTTTGAACCAACCCATTCCTAAAGCAGAAGCGTTGGTAAGAGAATTATATTTATCATCATATTTAATCGGAATTTATGGTTGTGAATTGTACATGTTAGTTTTTAACTTAAATAACATGAACAGTCTTTTTATAATCCAACAGAATAATTCAATTTATGTTCATCTCAACGTTTCATATATCAAGATTCTTGGTGGGTACGAGGAAACGCTCTAGCACTCTTTTCCGATCCCCCTGTGGCCTGCCCATTCTCGGGTCCACCTCAAGGGCAACGCCCCGTCTCCAATCCACCCAGGGCACGCTGTGATCTCCTCAGCGATCAACTGCCCTCACGTCTTAAGGCCTTGGTTCCCCGCGACGGTCCAGATGTTCGGCGCGTTATTATTGCAACTTTTATTTCAAAATTAATTTATAGTTATTTTTATACTTTTTAGATTCAATGCGCCGGAGAGACTAAATATTCAGACGATCTGCCGACGCAACCGCATGAAGTGTATGCAGCATTTGTTCTCGCAACAGTCGCAAGAGGAGACATAGTAACCATTGATGCGAGTAAAGCTCTGGTAAGAAAAATTTACTGATACCTATGACTGATACAACTCAATACATAACATTTTAATGGCACCACAAACAAAGTTGACAAAAAAAAACATTGACCCACAACTCATTATGAACACAATATGCGATCTTATTGCATTTTATGTTTTAAGGAATCTATTTGTAATAAGTAGGTTTAATGCAACTAAATAAATAAATTTATAAAAGTGATGTTACAAAAGTACTTACGCCGTAAATTATGAAAAGTTCACCTTACAATATATAAATGTACAATACTTAAAAACCGATTTTGATAAAGTTTGTATGAGAAGATACGGAAGGTATTTGTGTTCGAACATACGTGTAAAATAATTATCAAATTTGGCTTGCCTATTCGAAAATGATAAAACTAGAAATATTAATAAAAGAGTCGAACAGTACCTCCTTCTTCTTTTCATTCGCTTAAAAATTGTATAATAGATGATACATACTCGTATCTACGCGTACATAAAATTTCGCTGCCTTATTGAAGCATTTCGTTTAGCTGGCTAAGCATATCATTTAGGTACTCGTAGTACAATTTATATTGAAATAAGTTAAGGAAGTCGTTTGAATTTTCATAGAAAAATAAAAATTTGATACGAATTTTAAAACGTATCATTGATATTAATGAACAATTTTTTTAATCTCAACTATTACGATTTTAGCAACAGCCAGGAGTTTTAGCGTTTTACGACGCAAAAAACATACCTGGCCTGAACTCATTCATGCCAATTTATCCAAAATTTTACATTAAAGATGAGGAAGTACTATGTAGTAAAACAGTTGAATGCTATAACCAACCATATGGTATTGTGGTAGCGAAAACACGACACATAGCTGAAATGGCTGCCAAACTGGTCACAGCCACGTATAAAACTATTAAACCACCGGTAATTGATGTAAAGAAGGCTGTAAATGATCCATCAAGAGTAATTTTAAACGATACAATTAATGCTACAGATAGAGGAACCAACGTAGATAAGCTCATTGAAGGAAAAGCGACAATATATGGACAGTACCATTTTGCAATGGAGAATATTGCGTGTGTAACAAAACCTACGGAGGAGGGATTAGAAGTTTTTGCAACTTCTCAGTGGATTGATGCTATACAGGAAATGATATCAAAGGCTTTAAATTTAAAAGAAAATCAGTGAGTAATTTGTAATTAATTTAGATTGGTGCATAGTGATGCTTACGAATCACTCCATTTTGTTACGTTTCGTTCCGTTCTGTTGTGCTTCTTTCATTTTAAAATTGTAACAATTATTATTCTTGCACAAACATCTTGCATACTTATCTATGTAAATTAAGTAACCTAAGGTACCCCAGTTAATTAGATACGTGGTTATACGTAACGATGTGTAACGTCATCTACTCCAATATTATAAAGAGATAAAGTTTGTGAGGTTGTAGGGGGTAATTACAGGGCTTAGAGATATAATATCTTAGATATCTGGGTGACGAGCGCAGTGCAGTGCTAGGTGATTATTTGGACTCTTTATGTTTCAATAGCTGCGTGTCACTGTGCTGTTATGTGGCTGGCATTTTGCTTACCATCAGACACATGTCCAGATCGCTCGTCTCGTCACTCTAAATTATAAAAAAAAAAAAACTGGATCTACTGAACCGATTTTGAAAGCTTTACGAATAGAAAGCCATATCATCTGTAAATATCATAGGATTTGTAATCCTATTAACATTGCAAATGCGTTAGTTTGTATGTTTGGCCTCAATCAAGTCAGAATGGCTGAACGGATCAGATTAAAATTTGGAACAAAATTGGATTATAGTCTAAAATAGAACGTAGTAACAGTGAAGTTCGTACTCCTGTAATTTTTGCGATGAATAGTACTTTAGTACAATAGTACTAGTACAATAGTACTAAAGTACTATTAATCGCTACGAACTTTGCTAGTAAAACCACAAGGAACTGCTAGCATCCTATAGGTATAACTCTTAGATAAAGAATAAGTAAATAGATCAGGTTTTTCCGCGCGATTCCATTGTACCAATCGTAAGCAGATGAGGTGTATGTTAGCTATGGCTTCAACTTCAACTCTTGGCTTATGGCTTTTCTTGTGGTTTAGTCTCACAATTTCGCCAATGTCAAGTATAAATATAATATATGACGTCGCAGGATAGCCTAGTATTGTTTTAGACACCATGACGTCGGCTGTGCTGACATCACTATTATTAGGGTATTCCATTTCAGGGATAATTAAAAACACCCAACTTTACTTCAATCAATATTCACATTTAATCAGCAGTACCTGGTTGACCGAGCTTTGCTCGGTTTAAATCCTTTTATAAAGGGCTCTAAGTAAAAGATTTTCTCAGAAAAAAAAAGAACAAAAAGAAAAAACCCGAGTGTCTTCATCAAGATTCGAACCGGGGCCTGTTGACTCCGAGGGCGAACATATTCCGTCTGAGCCATTAAGACTTAAAGAACAGTGGCGAAATAAGTTATCGTTTTCTAATGACATTGTAGGAGTTTTTCATTGTCTAAAAACGCGCATCAAATGATGTTTTTAAAAAATATAACCTAGCTAGATCGATTTATCCTCCCCGAAACCCCCTGTATACATAATTTCATGAAAATCGTTTGAGCCGTTTCCGAGATTCAGATTCTATAAATATATACCTATATACCTACAAGAATTGGTCGTTTAAAGGTATAAGATAGATTACAAGAATTTACAATAGATTAGGTGTTTACTGTCCGGGACGGTGTGACGGTCAGCCCCATGTCACGCGGGGTTCCACAGGGGTCTGCTCTTGGGCCACCCCTGTGGAACTTTAACTGACTGGGTGCTGAGATGCGCTAACCTTCGTGGCGTCAGCTTAATTTGTTACGCTGACGACACGTTGGTAACAGCGAGAGGGGGGACTTTCCACGATGCGGCGATCCTGGCCACAGCGGGCGTGGCAGCCGTGGTGACCAGTATTAGGAGCTTGGGCCTGGAGGTGGCGCTCCACAAATCGGAGGTCATCTGTTTTCATGGTCCTCGACGAGCGCCGCCTGCAGGCGCGAACATAGTGGTGGGCGGAGTCACCATTCCTGTCAAGCCGACACTGAAGTATCTTGGTGTCGTGCTTGACAGCAAATGGAGGTGGGGGGCGCATCTGCGTCAACTTACCCCCAAGCTGACGCAGGCAGCGTTGGCGCTGGGCCGTCTCCTGCCCAATATGGGAGGGCTGGGGGACGCTGCCGACTTCTTTACATGGCTGTGTTGCGCTCCATGGCCCTGTACGGCGCTCCCGTATGGGCAGGGCAGCTAAACCGTACAGAAGAGGCTCTTCTCCGCGTCCCAAAGGGTCATGGCCGTGAGAGTGTGTCGGGATACCGCACACTCACACGAGGTGGCCTGCGCTCTCGCCGGATCGCTGCCATGGTGCCTGGAGGCCGAGGTTCTGTTCTCGGTCTACTGGTGCCAGGTGCGTGCGAAGCCGGGAACCGCGCTACGCACCACAGGAGGGGGTGCGATGGCGCAGAGATGCCAGGCTAGGGCCCTGGTGAGGTGGAAGGAGCAGATCCTCTCGGGACCCACTCAGAGAGGAACCGGCGCCCGACGGCTCCTCGAGGCAATCCGGCCCATTCTCCTTGAGTGGGTCCAGAGGGGACACGGAGTCCTCACCTTCTGGACTACGCAGGTGCTCTCGGGACACGGGTGTTTTGGGAGGTATCTGTGTAGAGTCGCCGAAAGGGAGGAAACCCCGGTATGCCATCGGTGCGGTTGCGCGGAAGATACCGCGCAACACGTGCTGGAAACATGCCCAGGAGAGGAGGAACCGCGGCGATCCCTGGCCGAGGTCATAAGGCGGACCTCTCACTGCCGACCATCTTACCAAAGATGCTTGACAATGAGAGGTCGTGGGAGGCGGTGGTCTCCTTCTGCGAGATAGTCATGTTGCGGAGGGAGGCCGAGGAGCGAGAGAGGGAGATGGATCCTCTTGCTCCTCCGCGGAGAAGGAAGCGGACACGGGGGCGAGCCGCTCGGGCTCGCACCCGTCTCCACTTGGAGTGCCTGGGGCGTCGGGCGTTTAGGGCCGCCCGGCCCCCTAGGGATAGGCTCTCCCGAGGCGGTGACGCGCCGATGGTTTCTGGTGCGTCACTGGAGCCAAATGCGGGGCCCCATCCCCCGCGAGGCGGGCCCGCAAGGGTGCCGGCGTTGGGTCAGAGTCGTCGAAGGGAGTGCGAAGAGTGACCCCGCGACTTGACTCACGTGCGTCAAAGCATTTCCCCCACAAAAAAAAAAAAAAAAAAAAAGGTGTTTACTGTCCGAGCGCACCTTTCCCGTACGCACCTTTTTATAGCACTGTGGTGGGGCGATTGTAGAGGGGCGAGTGTTGTGAGTCACTAGTTTGCGTCCCTTTCGGAGCGTGTGCAGCGATGACGAAACATGTTGGTTTTGCGCCGATATATATAATCTAAATTTTTTAAGAAAAAACGGACGACGCGTACGTCAAATCGCCATTTTTTCTTAGTTATGGCAACGTAGTGATGAGCCGCGACGAAAGTATGACTCTTCTAAAAGAACGACAAGACAAGAGCGATCAGATTGATGTAAAGCGTTCGTTCTAATTCTGTACGTGGTATATGTAAACTTCGTTTGGTATAACTTTTCTTCTAAGTATTTGTCTCCTGGCTCAGTCAACCCAAGACAAAATCTGTCTGCTCTGCCTTCCACAGTATAGAATTAGTTCAGTTTGAGGTTAGATGGTACTTGAATATAAACCAATCTCTTGTTTTCAGAATAGATGTGTATGTCCGCCGACTTGGTGGTGCTTTTGGCGTCAAAATAACTCGGTGTATCCGGGTAGCAGTGGCTTGCAGTCTAGTCACAATGAAATTGAACCAACCTTGCCGTTTTGTTGTGCCCTTGACCACCACTACTGCAACTGTTGGGAAGAGGCTGTCTTGTCATACTGATTACGTAGTGAGTTAATCAATATCTTTATACTTTACCAATATCCATATACTAATATTAAAAGGTTTAAAATAAAAAGCTTATTTATTTGAAGGCGCTAATTACAGTACTGGACCGATTTAACTGTTTTCACTGTTTGATATGTAAGTGATCCCTGAGTGCTATAGGCTACATATGTACCATGGCGAAGCCGGGATGGGCAGCTAGTGTTAAAATTAAACAGAAGCAGGCCACTCACCACTCATCACTTCACCGCGTTGTCTTAGTGCGGATTATTGGGTGTTTTTTAACTTCAATAATACTTAACCGTCATCACACCTGATGTTAAGTGACGATGCGGTCTACTATTTGAAGCATGCTTACCTAGAAGAAATCGATTCTATCTCGATCTGAAGGGATCAAGATTATAGAATGAAAACTAAATAATGTGGTTGTTACATATATTCAGCTAACGGGTAACTTACGTGTGATATAGAAGCCAAACGGGGCGCCATTTAAAATTAATTTACACAAAATCTGGGCGTCTTCCAGTCTACAGTAAATTGTTTTTTTATAGATTAGAGCGCCGTATCATGGACTGCTTCGTCGTTTACCATCAGGCGACATATCGATCAAGTACAAACGTATCATTGAAAAGAAAATTTATCAATGATCTTCATAAATCATGTTATGTATTCATGTTTGCTTCTAGTGTAGCGTCGATAGCTCGGGCACCATCCAGTACATTGATTATAAACTATACCAAGATCATGGCTTCGTTAAAACAGAAGATTTAAGTGTACTAGTCAAAGATGGCGCCTATTATAACTGTTACAATGGAGCTAGATGGAATTTCAAAATCTTTGACACCTTCACTGACAAAGCAAAAAACACATGGTGCCGAAGTCCAGGTGAAAATAGTTTTTTTAGCACTGCACTTAAATAAAAGAGATATGAAATAAAACAAAGACGGTAAAAGTAAACAAATGAGCAAAAAGACCGGTGTTTCGTTAGCGCAAACGAATTATTTAGACCGTTATTCTAACATATTTAGAACCTTAGCTAAGCCGCATCCTGCGCCATAATATGAATAGCATAACGTTAACGGCATTGTGACATAGCTTGTTAAAACTTTAACTCGTTAATAAAAACTCGTTTGTATGGAATGCATACCAAAGTACCTGACTTTTTTTTTTTTATTTTTTTATTACAAATAGTGTCGATGGAGAGTGATGGATTGTTAGCTAAACACCTGCTAATAATTGCACAGTGTCACGCCATTATTTCAAGACAAAAATCACTGAATATTATTGCACTGCGTTTAACGCCCAGAAATATGAGACAATTTATCTATTTGCCTTGTAGTTTCTTTGAAATATTTCCCATCAAATCGGATTACAGTAATATTTGCAAAATACAGAAATGTAGAAAAAGAAGTCAAAGGTGTATGTAGTACTTCCCAGGCTGACAGGGTAAAGACCATTCTAAAAATAATTTTGAAATTTAAATACTTTTAGAGATATAATTTTCTGAAATGGAATTAATTTTACCTCCAGGTACATTGGAAGCCGTTGCCATGGCTGAAAATATAATAGAGAGGATATCTTACGATCTATCACTTGATACTTTTGATGTTCGCATTGCAAACGTGGACACAACTGAAAGTGGTGACTTAATTGAGATGGCAGAAACTTTGAAATCCTCAGCGGGTTATGATGAACGAAAAGAACAAGTGAGTGAATTCAACAAAAATAGCAGGTGGCGCAAACGAGGACTGAAATGTACATTTGTTCGATGGCGCTCTTCCCAACATCTAATTTTATACGTGAACCTCGCTGTTTTTCATAGCGATGGAACAGTTGTTATTACCCACGGTGGAGTTGAGATGGGCCAAGGAATCAATACCAAAGCATTACAAGTAGCTGCATATTTCTTGAAAATTCCTATGTCCTACATTCAAATCAAAGTGCATAACACTATTAGTGCACCAAATTGCTTTAATACAGCTGCAAGTCTTGGTTCTCAAGATGTCGCTGTTGGTGTAAGAAGATGTTGTGAAAAACTCCTGAGTAGACTTGAACCTATAAAGAGTCAAATGATAAATCCAACTTGGGAAGAACTGATCATCCAAGCCTACAATTCAGATATAAATTTGCAAGTACAAGACTACGTAGGCGCGAAAAATGATCAACCTTATGATATATTTGGAGTTGCTTTAGCTGAAACAGAAGTAGACATTTTAACTGGAGAACACCAGATTCGAAGAGTTGATATTATTCAAGATGTTGGGCAGAGTGTGAGTCCAATAATTGATGTGGGTCAGGTAAATACAACATTTTTATAGAATTTTATTATCTTAGCGGTTATTTGTTTCGTTGTGACATTTTTTGGTTTACTTTGCCTGAACTGGTTATTTATTACTCTAACGTTAAGATTCAAGTTAAGATCTTGTTTATTTGTCAAAAAAACTTTTCTAGACTCAACCTACATAAGTCTATTTTGGACAAGGAATGTGTGGGTGAAGGATTTTCCAATGATGCGCCACTTATCCATATTTTGGCTTTACTTTGCATCTGTGTCCTGGCAGACATTTTTTTCAGCAGTAATGTCTACACCCATGGCAAGGGACTAAACTAGCTTTTTTATTTTCTTTCTGGCTTATGTTTTATCGAAACGTTCGCATATTTTTTTTTTTAAATAACGTCTGTATTTTTGAATAGTAAAATATTTTTAATATCATGTTTATTATGGCTTTCAGGTGGAAGGTGCTTTTATTATGGGAGTTGGATACTGGACGTGTGAAAATTTAGTGTACGATGAAAAGACAGGAGAACTATTAACCAACCGCACTTGGAATTATTATGTTCCTCTGGCTACTGATATTCCTCAGGACTTTAGAGTTAGTTTTAGAAAGAAATCGGTTGGTTTTCCACAGTTTTTGGGAGCAAAAGGTAACAATTTTAACAACCATTATTCGCAGCGCCAGTTAGACTGTTTTGATATTTTTAACAACAATTTCTAAACTTTGTTCATACAATAATATAGAATATATATTAATTGAAAACAAACAACAGACACTGTTATAAACAGTGAGATAAAAATGTGTGTACTCTACTTCTGCTTGGAACGCTCCAAGAAAAATCTAGCTTTGTATGTATTTGTGTAGTTTCATAAATCAGACTATTTCATCTATTGTAGTAAGCCGTAGCACATCTCTACATCAGCGGTCTACTCACAGCTGTCTTCCCGCACGCTGTTTTGATTAATCATGTGTATGTGCGTGTATTTTTGATTCTGTCTAAAATTGTATAAATAAATACCTGTTTAGAGTACTTCACATGCTTCTTTCTTTGAATAGACCGTACTCGGTTCATACTACAGTTTTATTACTAGCACAAAGTTTTCTGCTGAGGTCTTTCTTCTCTTTTCCATGTAGCACGGAAGCCGACGTTCCATGTAAATACTCTACGGTTTTAGAGGTTATCCTCTAGTTAGACTTTATATCATATTTGTATGGGTCGTCACGCCAACGTTGTCTGAACTGAGCTGAAAGTCATTTGAAAGACGTTGAACCCCAATTTGTGATGGTTTGTGCCCAATGGTGGTCTATTAAACCATCGATATAAACCAATGGATGTGCCCTGAGTAACCTGAAATTGGTAATAAACTGCGTCTCTATGTGTGTCGTAAGTAGTTTAGACATAACCAATCTACTTGATCGCTAGAATCGCTAACGGCGCGATATGCTGTGGTTCTTATTTTGGTTGTTGACAACGAATAGTGATAAGTAAAAACGTCTGGCGTTCACCGCTTCCTGCAATCGACTGGAACGGAAAGAGTGAGCTCACTCTTCCCAACAATGACATGATTTCGTGCGCCCTGAAGTTTGGGAGGGCACATCTGTGTATTTAGATCTTTGTATTAAACGTATTCCACTCAATCTTATGTTTGTCAAGTTACGGCTGGTCTAGTCGGGAGAACGGCGACTGCCGATCCGGAGCCTCCGGGTTCGAATCCCACCACGCGCACCACTGTCTTTTCGAAGTCATATGCGTAATGCCGCTAACTTAAAAATGGTGAAGGAAAACATCGTGAGGAAACCGACAATACATTAAATCTTTCAAGGTCATGTGTCATCCACCAACCCGCATTTGGCCAGCGTGGTGGATTATGGCCTTAAACTCTCTCCTTGCGAGAGAAGGCCCCGAGTCCCAACAGTGGGAACATTTAGTGGGCTGCTTAGGCTTATGCTATGTTTGTCATAACCTAACGATTATAAAAATAAGTCTACAAAAACATAGGTAACAAATATATTTATCTTTTCAGCGACCGGAGAACCTCCACTTTGCCTAGCAGTGGTTATAGCATTTGCCTTGAGAGCAGCTATTGCAGAGGCAAGGGAAGATTCGGGAATCCCAAAGTCGAACTGGTTTGATATAGGTCTGTAGAATTACATAATCTACATCTAATATATAAAATTCTCGTGTCACAGTTTTCGTTGCCATACTCCTCCGAAACGGCTTGACCGATTTTGATGAAATTTTTTGTGCTTATCCGGTATCTATGAGAATCGGCCAACATCTATTTTTCATCCCCTAAATGTTAGGGTAGTCCACCCCAAAATTTTTATTTTTATTTTTAGACAAAATTTTTAATTTCTATTTTTTATGATACAACATACAAAAAATACATACAATCCTCAATTTTCACCCTTCTACGATCAACCCTTATTTTATTAGGAAATTATTTATATGGCAAAACAACGTTTGCCGGGTCAGCTAGTATATATATAAAAGCGAAAGGTCACTCATCACGAAATCTCAGAAACTACAAATGCTAGGAGTCTGAAATTTCGCATAGAAGTATCTTTTAGCACGTAGGCGCTTGCTAAGACGGGGTTTTGCGAAGTTCAACCCCTAAGAGGGTGAAACAAGGGGTGGACGGTTGTATAAAGACTACGTAAATTACAGAGTTAAAATCATGAAATCCACAGAACCGATTTAAATGAAATTTTGTACACATATAAGGAATAATATTTGGACTAGATCCCAAAACTTTTTATTACGGAAAAATGGCGAAACGGTTGTAATGGGGGATGGAAGTTTGTATGGAAGTTCGTAATTATTGAAGATAAAACCATGAAACTTCGTAGCTAGACACTTGACGTGAAGTCAATAAATATTTGTTCTGGGAATTTTATAATTTCGAACTGAACGGGATGAAAAAGGGGTTGGAATGGGAGATGACAGTTGTATGATGATGTTGATTATGTGGAAGTTCGTAATTGTTGAAGATAAAACCAAGTACTGCCTCAGTTACCTTCATATTTATTTTGCGCGGACGAAATCGCAGGTAAAAGCTAGTTATACATATAACCCATGTTTACAAGATCACGTCCAGTTTTTTTGTTAAAATTGCTTTGTATTTTGAAAATGTTATGAGTATAATTTTAAGTAGCACCGACTATTCGCTTCTGAATATTATAATTATCGAAATACGATGAAATTGAATTGAAAGATTCTTAATTCTTATTTCTCTTTCAGATGGACCATTCACAGTAGAAAAAATAGCCCTCGCCTCTAGCAGCAATTTCATTGATTACAAATTTTATTAATTAAATCAACTCCTAGTAATATTATGAATGCCAATGTTATGCGATGTTTAGATATTTGTATGTTCGTTGTTCAATCACATTGGAACGTATGAACGCGTCAGGTTGAAGTTTCAAACATAGTTTATACTCTGGAAGATCACAGAGGCTTTTTACTTTAAGAAGTACCTACTTTTTATCCTGAGAAAATAACTAGAACGGGAATCCTCGAGCGTTAGTAAACAAATAAATATTGGCTTACAGAGTTTGTCACAACACCATTTAGCCATAATGTGAGCAAAATTAAAACTATGTTAGCCAGATAGCGAGGTCCGTGGCTCGGAACCCTTATTTATTTATTTATTTTATTTATTTATTTAGGAATGACAACAGGCACAAAGTCATATCTTAAACTTAAAGTAGTTATAAAAATAGCTTTTTAAACTTCGTGCCCAATAATAGCCATACTCAACTTATATTTATAATAATGTAAGTTGACTGTTAATGGGGCGCTTTCAAGAGGCAAAAGTACTACACTCTTACTTCCTACACTCTTGAGGTACTACAGTCAATAAATGTAGAACCCTAGAGTGCTTGTTGAATCTGGAATGTCATATCGACCTCGAACGGAACAAACTGCATAATACACAGCTTCAACTTTATCAAAAAAATATCGGAAAAAAACCGGAACTGGTGAAAGAAGCGAAAACTCAAAATTTGATAGCTCATTTTGGAACCTATGGGGGTGAAACCGGAGGACGTTGCAAGTCTGAAATAAATCTTTAAAGTATTTTCGTCTGAATAAGTTTTATAAGCATGGCCAGAAAAACTAGATTCAATTCAATTCAATTCTTTATTTGCTTTTGCTAGTTCATGGGTAACAAAGATCTTATAAAATTACAAATACAGCCAAAACAACCTCACATTAGGTATGCAAATCCAATTAGTTATATCAGAATATATCAGAAACACATAACATCGCAGTCATATTATACGTGACGTTCAAATTAAATACAGTAAGTTCATAAATACCAAGTCAAGTGTATGGTTCTATAATACTATGCTAAAATTTACCGAAATAATTATACAAGCGGCAAGATGCTTTGTCCAAAAATTATTTGACTGAATAATAACATTCACTCACAAGCCACTTCTTCAACTCTACACAAAATGTACTGTAAGGCAAATGAACAATTGAGTCTGGCAAGGAATTATAAATAAGTGGTGCCATGTAAATGCAGCTGTTCCTGAACAATTCCAAACCTCACACTAGGCAGCTCCAGTCGCAAGCAAGTCACCGGTCTTCTACCAATATTGTTAAAAGGCCTGAACAATGAAAAGTTATTTCTAACAAATTTTGCCATTTCTAAAATGTAAATACAAGGCAAAGTCAATAACTTATTTGATTTGAAAATAGGCTTACACGATTCAGACCACTTCATGCCAAATATGGCACGAACACACTTTTTGTGCTATAAATATATTATTTATCAAGGTAGCCACACAAGATGGCCACACTTAGAAATCCCGAGTTCATCCGAAGACTTATTTCTCTTACGAGCGTGACGCTTGAGCTCAATTCACGGCAAACGAAAAATCAGTGTGTGGTGCGCCAAAAAAAAATTGGCACTTCAAAAAGGCTTTTTTTGGTCTAACTAGTTAGCGGAGTGCCTGTATCGTGAGATAAGGAAGGAATGTTGTTTCAATATAAATTTATAATTGTTACTAATTATGTATTGTTTACTTAATACTCAGTGTAATTATAAATATGTTGATATTTTTTGTGTACATGCAAGTGCATGCATGTAATGGTGATGGCTGAGTGACGTATGACACTCATTTGTTAAATGATAAGTCAATCGTATTAAAGACACTCATTTTATTTTATTCACACAGCAAATCGTATTGGCTTCCGCGATACAGGCCTAGCCTAGTGCGGAAGCTACAATTAATTAATTTTCTTGTTTTACATGTTATTTTGGCAAATAAACATTATTTTCCCTCTTTCTTTCTTTCATTCATCCCCTTACAATTTAACGCCTTTTACATATATCCTACAAGACCTAGCAATGTTACAGTTAAGAAAAATGGATGTGTGTGTTTGTGTCTCGTTTTTGCAAAACCCACCTTGTTAGCTTTTTACCCACGCACCGTTTAGTATGAAATTCAGTGTATTGGTATAAGTGAGAATACACACACAAATAGACATTTATCAACACACTTGTCCATAAAGTGGATCTGATTTCATCGCAATCAGGCATGTTATGACACCTATTATCAAACTGTGACTTTTTATTTACTATTAGTCACAATTGAGTCATATAATGTTTTATTATTAACCGACTTCAAAAAAGGAGGTTTCTTCGACCGTTATGTTTTTTTTATGTGTCGCGTCTTCGTCGTTTATGAACCGATTTTAAAGATTATTTTATTGTTGTAAAGAAGATATTCCAAGGGTGGTACCATGATAAGGAAACCAGGATCTGATGATGACATCCTAGAGAAATCGACGAAAACTTTTTTACTTTATAAGTTTTTTGATTGAAAGTCGGTTCTTTTTTGTTAAAATTATTATTGTTAAGTTGCTTTGTTCTAAAAAAGTTTAGATACAAAAAGATAGTTTTCAATGGTACAAATGAATTAATGTAGGTATTGCTCGCTCACTTCATGCAACTTTTAAACTTGTAAGTGTCATAAAATACAATATTCACTCAAATATAACTTTTGTTTTTTTGGTATTAAAAAAAAAAAAAACATTTTGTGGCTTAAAACACGCTATCCACAGAGAGCCAAAAAACTTATTTCTTTTACTCTGTGGCTTAGTTGCGCGCCTAAAATGACAACTGATTAATTTTTCCCGCCAACCAATCGCCAACACGAACAAAAAATCTTAGCTGTTGTTCACTGTTGAAATGATTTTTTTATTGTTATTTTATTCGCAAATGTGGTGAAAAACGTAGTGTGATATACACGTGTGGATTGATGATTACCGCCTTCGGCTCTTTGATCATCGCTTTCGGCTCAGGCTTTATAGGTGCCTCTGCAGTAATCACTAACTTTACACACTTGTAGCATAATCTATATTATTATCGCAGAAAAATCACGGGATAGAAAAATACGCAGGTAAAAAGGGCTATGATTAGTCGTCTATAATTTATTTCTTTGAATGTATACGAGAAAAACTCGTGAACTCGTAGTCTCCTCTCATCTGGAAAAAGTCAAACCATCATGCTAACCGAATGCGGGTTGGAGAATGCCACAAATCGACGAAAAATGCGCTTCTTTGAACGCTCTGGATTCCTTCATAATTAGCCAGAAATGACGAGAACCACGCGGGTAAAACCGTGGGGCGCTGCTCAGCTGGTGTCGTATAAAACTTATGAATGTGTATGTTGTCTCTGTCAACATATGGCTGCCGATTTATGATAACGAACAGGTCACGTGCCTGATCGTAAGCAACACGCCAGCTCATAACAGCACAGTGACACACTATTGGAACAGGCAGAGTCCAAATCATTACCTAGCACTGTACTGCGTTCGTCACCCAGAGGTATAAGATGTTTTATCTCTATTGAGAGCGGCGCTTTAATGCCGGCGGCTCTATTGTAGTGTAGAGCGCGTAGGCGCCGCCTCCGTTGTGCGGACCGGTGAAGACGGAAACCACGGTGATGTGAAATCCGTCCTGTTTGGGGCTGGTGCCGATCCGCTCGTTAGCGTCAAGTTTACGGGGTGCCGTAGATAGCCGCTTCAAAAGGATGTTCAGAGATACGATGTACGGCGTAGGAGTAAGTCGTAGGTAGGGTGTGAAGAGTTGGCAAGTAAAACACGTCAGCTCAAACTCACTAAAGAGCTATGGAGACGTTCTACGTTGCCAAGTCGAAGTCTGAGAGGTCTGTTCGGTATCGAAGATGAAATTATTCTGATTTAATTATTACACAATTTCTCAAACATCGACTGGCATCACGCGGAAGCGCGTCCTGACTCTCGCGGCGGGCGGTCCGTGCCTGACCGCCCGGCCGCGGGGATGGTCTCCATACTTCTTTCTTTATTCATTACAATACAACTATGCTAAGTTAAAAAGGGATAGCAAAATCTATTGTCTCAAAAAGGGCCAAGTTGCACACATTCCTGACGCAATTCTAAACTTTCTAATTTTGGGCAAAATAAACTTATTTTAAGACAAATTGATCGCTAACAATCTCCATGCCCTGTCACTGGTAACATTGCAAATCGTATTACAGAGATGTTTTCACATTTAATACGGTTTGGCGGTAGAATAACTGGTACAGGCGTGGTAGGTCTCCAGACGGACTCTGCAAAGAGTCCTACCACTACATATTTGTTGATTTGCATAATGGAAGCTGAAGTCTGGACTACGGTATCTCGTAAATGGTTTGGCGAAGCCAAACAGCCGGCATGCGGGCGCACAAACACAGGACTTCCTGTTTGCTGTCGGTCCGGCCGCGGCCGGCGCCGGCCCGGGCATGCGCCTCGGCGCACCCTTGCTTTCGTGGACAAGGAATCCTACTAATATCCTACTTCTATTTTAAATGTCAATGTTTGTATATTTTGATGTGTTTTGCTCAATCACGTCGTAACGAATGGATCGGGATGGAATTTGGAATAGAGTTAGATTATAGTCTGGAAGTACACAGGCTTTTTATCCCGTAGAAACCACGGGAACGGACACTATGTTGGTAAACCTGCATGGCAACCATCAGCACCATTTTATCCATGTTATCTGTACAAATAAATAAAATTGAAGTGTCTGTGTATAATTACAAATAACAGCTTTTTACTAAGTTTAGATAAAGTATATGTGGTATCGTACCTACTTATATCTAAAAAACTATGTATTTTACAATTATTTGTCCATCTGTCTGGCTATTCCGGCTAATCTCCGATAAACCAATAGCCGATAAACGGCTGATTCGATTATGATGGGACTATCACTATCAGATAGCTGATCTTATAAGGCATAATATAAGCTACTCGTACTTGAGGAAAAT
The DNA here is from genome assembly GCA_017562165.1 of Ectropis grisescens. Lineage (NCBI taxonomy): Eukaryota > Metazoa > Arthropoda > Insecta > Lepidoptera > Geometridae > Ectropis > Ectropis grisescens. The sequence continues at coordinate 25,456,163 of CM029784.1, read as the reverse complement.
AATTAGTTTTTAAACTTTAGCGATTTGAACACATAATGTAACACTATATACACATATACAGGACTTTATCACGAGAAGTTTTCTCGTGACCACGGCGGTTGTAAGGCTGCCAAAACGACAAAGTATTTAAATAATGATTCCAATAAAAAAAAAATTAGGTTCCGTGAAAACACTGAAAAAACGCGGATGAAACCGAGCACAACTAGTCTGTAATAATAATTGAAACTTCTGATGTAGCGTGGCAGACTCTAGTTACACAGTTTTTGTTTTAGCGAGACTACGTCCGACTTTTTTATACGTCTATGATAGTTACATATACTTTATCTAAGGTAATCTAGCTTTTATAGTAAAAGCTTTGCTTAGTTTGGTCAGATGGTGTTGCGTGTGAGAATTTAGTCAAAATCGAACGAAGAAATATCGTTGTAAATGTTTAAGAACTTCAGGTCTACTACGAATTCCGATAAACGATATATCGGCCGAAGTTATGGACGTTTTATACCACGAAACACAATCGGTCGGTAGATGACACAAAAAACTGTCAAATCAGCGTCGGTCGGGATGAACGAAACGCCCGATCAGATCAACCGACCGATTGTGTTTCGTGACATAAAACGTCCATAACTTCGGCCGATATATCGTTTTTCGGGCTTCATAGTAGACCTGCTCGTTGTATTCATCGATCGTAACAAATAGAGTAATTACATACTCGTAATTCCGAAAGGTGATATTTCAAATTCCAACAGAAGCGTCGACATTCTAATGACATTTCGCTAATTCCTGTGCCACTTTACAGCATGCCACTAAGCCCTAAATTACAATCAATGGTAGGATATCGGATTCAATCGATAGTGTGCTTTAATCTACACCAAATCTATTCCAGAGAGCAATCAGGTTTAGTTAAATTGGATAGATTCAATAGATTAGTTAGTAGAGGACGATTAGGTAACTGCCAGGTAACTCGAAAGTAGCTCCTTCCTGTCAATAGTGAACTAGCGGGCCAAGCCGGCTTCGCCCGTGGTAAGAGTACATATTACGTAGCGTATACCACTCGGGGATCAAGTAGGTGGGTACATATCCAACTCATATCTATTTTTAGGTCAGTTCCTGAGATTAGCGCGTACAAACAAACAAGCTCTTCAGCTTCATCATACATATACATACATACACAGCGGATCTATTGCAGAGAGTAATCAGATTTAGTTAAATTGGATAGATCAAATACACTGGGAGTTGTTACAGGAATTAGGTAACTACTAATGCGAAAGTAGCTCATACCTGTCAGTAGATAGGTAAATCATTTATTTTCTCCAAAATAACAGAAACCGACTAAATTTAAAATTAAATTTAGACCAAATTTCATAAGAAGCCATCGCTGTAAGTCATCGGGGAATATGAAACTAAAAGTTTTTTGTTCATATTTCGAAAACCACCACGCCGATTTCAACAAACTTTTATCTGGAACTATCTCTGAATTATGATCTACGTATCACGCGAGTGTACGAGTGAGAGGAGCAAGTAAACGAGTGAGAGGAGCAAGTAAACGAGTGAGAGGAGCAAGTGTACGAGTGAGAGGAGCGAGTGTGCGAGTGAGCGGGAACGAGTGTGCGGAGTGAGAGGTGCGAATTGGAAGTGCGCAGGAACTGTACCTACCGCCGTTCTTACGAAAAGTAAGCTATGTTAGTAAGTGCAGTATCTAAGTTAGACATCTCGAGAAAACCCCGGGTTAAAAAAAATGTATTGGTGTTTTAATACTATTTATGCGTCATGCTATCGATATGAGAGGTAGGTTCAAAATATTATTATAATATAAGTATTTTGATAAACGATATACGTGTAAATATATTTAGATATATATGGTACCAACTGTCGTAACTTTATAGTTACTGCAGTTATAATATGCAATACCGAGATATTTATTCATGTAATGTAGTAAAATATTTATTTTGTTATAAAAATCAAGACATACTACACTTTTTCCATGAGATTTATGAAGTGAAGCCGTAGCAGCAGTTTCGATTGAAGAAGTGTAGACACGTGAATAAGGCTAAAGATTTAATTCGTGATTTTGAATGTGTAGGTAAGTATTTAATTCAATTTCTAACTAAACTACAAATCAAATCAATATACACATATGATATATGGAATTGAAACTCATGTAGGTACTTCACTTTTTATACCTTGGTGATCACGCTAGGATTGTCAACTTAGTTATGCCAAAAAATATATCGTGTTAGTGACACCCCCTATTTACCTAATTGGTCATTGTTAAAGTTAAAGTGAATAAGGGTGGGTTTGTTTCTGTGAGTTTAGATTTCTATGTACAGTGGCGGAAATGATTTACTAAATCGGTTCCTGTCTACTTCATTCAAAAATTTTAATTGTCCTACTAATTTATATTTTTTCTGGAAACATTGACCTTCAAACTGGAAAACAGTTATATTTCCACATTTATGCATGACAGTAAAATAACAGACAAAAGTGTGGTATTTTCTCAGTCGGACTCCTCCCACGACTGAGGAATGAGTATCTAATTAGCTAATTACATGGTTTTAGCTAATGTTTATTAATTTTAATTAAAATGTATTAATTACAATAAAAATTATAATCTTTGAAGTCTGTGCAACAAGCGAGGGCAATCTGTTCAACTGTGAATGGTCCATCTGAAAAGAAAACCTAATTAAAAAATGTCATCCTCAAACCAACTATTCTTAAAACAAAGATTTCATCATGTTTTGAAGCAAATCATGATGAAGATTATTTAAAAATGAAATAAGGGAAAGCGTATTCAATTTAAACAGTCAAAAATAATTTGGTTACATTATCTAAATTTCAATCGTTTGTAGCATCATTGCCATTCAAGTTAGCCTAAAGTTTTTGACAGTGTAGAAAATCATCATAGTAAAAATATATTTTTTTATTATCTCAGCCCATATGTTGCCCCATTGCAGAGCAAAGACGACGCTCCTCTACCTCTAATTTTCCCTGTTTAGAGCAACAGTTCTCCAATCTTCCCTATATGTATAGAATTCGGTCCGCCTTTTCTTCCTGGGTCGCCCGGCTGGTCGTACATATTGTGGGACCCAAATAGTTGTTCGTTTGGCAGAGTTGTCACACCCAGTCCCATTTGAGCATGGCCGCTTTTTGAGTGATACCTATTATTTTAGTTTTTGAGCGTATTATTGAATTACGGTGAGTTTAATTCTAAGTACACTGCGCTCCAAAATTTAAACTTAATTAATAATACGAGTAACATTGACAGGAACTGTTGATAGAAGAAATGAAAATGTATAAGTTTAAATTTTAGTTCTAATCAGTAGTTTAATTGCACGAAACGTTAACTCTACACCTACAGATACTTATATACTGGTACTACGCATATCGACGACGCACACTCACTAGATTTCCTACATCCAAAAAGCATCTTATTTGCACTTCTACTCTGCTGCTCTGATGCTATCATTTGCTATCTTTTGCTATCTCGCTATTTCACCGACCGATATGAGCAAGTCGTGACGCGAACATTGGATTTTTCCCTTACGAAATAAGGCCCAACGCACTAACGAAATTTTTCTTCAAATAAATATCTTTCTGAGACATGTGGCAATTGTAGTTAGCCATTATGGTGGATAGTGACTATAACTAATAATATTGATGGTATATGAGGTATAGGGGAGAGTGGGGTAAACGCGAACGCGGGGTAAACCCAAACGCAACGGTTCTGATGTGTTAGAAAGAGGTAGTCATATTTCACTTGTCGCCCTCTTGAAGATCACGTCACCACTAGTGCCAGTCAACAACCCCAGAGACGCGGACGCACGTAATTAACAAGGTATGCATTTTGTTATCTTTTGCAAGATTTTGATGTAATTTTTTCGTAAATTCAACTTGATATAACTTGATTTTCATTAACAATATTTATTCAACTTTTACTTACTGAAATACTTACATATTTAGCTGCTAAATAACAATGACGCAATCGGCAAAAGTAATATAACCTAAAATATTTATTTCAATATTTCTTTTTCGATTTGGTGGGATAAAGGCGAACACTCTATGTCGGGTAATCTCGAACGTTCGTCATTACCCCATCATTTTGTTGGTTACCAGTTTGTCAGTAATTTTTATTATTGTTGTAGATGCCTCGTAATTACAAAAGGAAAATAGTGACAAAATACAGTTTAGAAGATCTCAATAAGGCTATAGATGATGTTCAAACCAATAAACTTACCATTAGCAAAGTTGCAAAAACGTATAATGTTCCAAAAACTACCATTTTTGATCACCTAAAGAAGCCAGTGATTAAATTGCCAAGAACTGGTCGAAAAACTTTATTCACAGACGAGCAAGAAGCGGAACTCGTGGATTATACTATAAAATGTATTATTACGGCCTAACAATAATAAAAAAATCGCCGAATTGCGTACCAATATGCTGAGAAAAACAAACTTCTTCATAATTTCGATCGAGTAAAACAGCTAGCCGAGAAAGACTGGTATTACAACTTCATGAAAAGACATCCCAGCCTATCTTTCAGAACACCTGAGGTGACTTCACTGAATCGTATCACAGCATTCAATGAAATTGACGTTCAAGTGTTTTATGATAAATTGAAAGCCATACAAGAGAAATATCTTATTCCACCTGAAAACATTTTTAACGTTGATGAGACAGGTATATCGACTCCAACCATTGGACTTGAAATATGTTGGCGCTATCAAGACAGCATACAATCAAGAATGTGAGAATCACATGGCAGATCGATTTGGAGAGCCCATCACACAATACGACATGGTAGAATTGTTTACGAATGCATTTAATCGATGCAGTAACCTCCAAAAAGCAGCAAGTGGTTTCAGATCTGCAGGAGTATATCATTTGCAACACATTGAGTTCAATCCAATCGAGCCAAACATATCCCAAAATAACGCACAGATAACAATAACCCACTATAAACCATTTATATGAATACCCAAGTCGAAAATTACCAAGAAACTAAAGTTCAACAGGTTCCCAATGCTGATACGACTGCAGTAACCCAAGTTCACAGTGTTGAAGATTTTAATGTCCAGGCATCCGATACAGGTCTTGCTAATTCACAAAGCGAAAATACAAGTACACATAAAGTTCATACTATATCTGATATTGTTGAATTTCCTGTAATTCCTCCAAAAGTATCAAAACGCAATATCGAACGAGAAAATCTACTATTCTGAAGAAAAGGAAAACAGAAAAAGAGCAAAAGCAGAAGAAAGCAAAGAAAAACAAATAAAGGATTTGAAACAAAATGACTAAAATGTGATAAAAAACCTTTGAATAAAGAAATTAAACGAGTATTAAAGAATTTCATAAATATAAAAGAATTTAATGACCCTAATCAAAATACCAAAAAAAAAAGGAGAAAAGGCTAGAAATGAAGACTTCTTTTGTATTTTTTGTGAAGAAAAATATATAGATCCCCGTTGAAGACTGGATAATGTGTTACGAGTGTGAAAATGGGCTCACGAGAATTGTACCGACGGACAGTCAACATCGAAGGGTTACAAATGAGATCACAGTCGTTATTAATGTTACAAACGTAATTACCCCACTTGGTGTTCGTGTTTACCCGCCTAATGTCGGGGAAAGCCGAACACTAAGAGTTTTGTATTTCATTCATATTTTCATACATTATTAAAAAAATATAAATGTTGTCTAGTTAATTCGTTACATAGATTAGTAAACTTTATAATTAAACAATTAAAGGACTTCTGTGATTAAATGTCATTGTTTTATTCGAGTTTTCCCTTAGGTGTTCGTATTTCCCCCACTTTCCCCTATGAGGTGTTGTGTGTGAATTGTCCACCACCAATATTTATGGTGGATAGTGACTATAACTGTCTTCTTCTAAACAAAGGCATCGAGTCTTGGCAAAGAAATTGCAATTTGACATGTTTTTTGTTGAACTAAAAAAAGGCAGTCACGGGACTGCCGATAGAAGTGATAACTTATAGGTAGCTTTGGAAACAAAGCGGGTGCAACCGGAGATCGGCGCTAGTCTAGAATGAATCTTCAAAGCATGGTCGTCTAGACAAGTCTTCCAAACATGGCCATCTTTATTAGTGCTATAAGCATGGCCCGTGCGAAATGCGTTAGGTGCCGAGTTCACCTGAACATTTCTTTCATGTGACTGTGAGCTTCCTTCACAACCCACGAAAATTCTGTTTGTGGTGCACCGAAAAAAGTTTGCACTTCGAAAAACTACTGCGACCAAACCCAATTGGAATGGTATGATATCTACGCACCTATGTCAAACCAATTTGTTTTCGGGATCCCCGAATCTTCCCTTGCCTCTGCAATAGCTGCTCTCAAGGCAAATACTATAGCCACTGAGAGACAAAGTGGAGGTTCGCCAGTTGCTGAAAAAAAGATTTTATTTACCAACTAGCTGAACCCGCTACTTCGTTCGCGTAAGCAGATATTACTGACTTATACATTAATTGGAAGTATCGTACGTCAAATATTTGTATAAGTAGTCATTGAAAAACCTTTGAGTTTGAGTGAATTTGTTTTTCCACACAAAATTTATTTAATTTTATCATCTTTATTTTTCTTTTTTAAACAAAATCAAACATATTTAGTAAGGTTTCGTAGTATCGAACATAGCCGCAAGTGTTAAGTTTGTAGGATTTTTATAGGATACGTTATGAAAAGTCTGAAGCTAATGTGCATGATCTGATACCTATTTTTTTTTACCTATTTCTTTTTATCCGCAAGCTGTATTCTAGCTGTTACCCGCGACTTCGCCGGTGTAAAATTATGAACGAAGCCTGTGTGGAATCAAAATAATTAAAATTTTGAGTTTTAATGATATTCAAATTTACGGGTTCAACTTGCTTGAATGCGTACCTAGTGAAATGTTAATGTATAAATTTAATTGTAGATAACACACAAAAAATCAAGAACGAAAGAATCCAAATTTGGCATCATAATCCTTTTAGCAGCAAAAACTTATTAGTACAATTTAGAATACCAGTAACGCCACCTAGTGATGAAAGAAAAAATACATACCACAATAGCAAAACATCGATTTAAATGGCCTTTAGTGCTTTTAGATTTAAACTGGCATTAGCGCCGTCTAATGAGAATATTATGTTGCTTGTTATTTTGATTGTGAACGCAAATCACCTATATTATCTACGCCAAAACGGGTGCATATTTTTTTCATTTTTGGCTTTTACCTTACCATCACATCAAGTTCCTGACGAAAATATATGCTTATATTAATATGGAGTTAAATGAAAATGTAGACTTATTAGCCCATGGGAAATTTTAGACTCTAAACTATATGTGTTTCGTATGTCAACCCAATTTGTTGTGCCGTTTTGACGTGATAGTTAATATTTGTTTCCTTAGGGCCCATGTTTCTTTTCAGGTTGATAGGTAATAAATACATAAATGTGGTATTTCAGACTATGAGTTATTTCTGTTTCAATTTTCTACCAAATTTGGTTAGTCTTTCTACGTCACAGTAATCTATAAGTAACCGATTTGCTATTTCTGAGTTCAAACTACGTGTGTTTCGAATTCCATCCAAATATGTTCAGCCGTTCCAACGTTGTAATCTAATTCTATTTCAAATTTCAACCCGATCACTTGATACGTTCCGCTATGATTAAAGCGGCAATAGAAATACATCATCTGCGAAAATTTCAACTGTCTAGCTATCACCGTTCTTGAGATACAGCCTGGTGACAGACGGACGGACGGACGGACGGATAGTGAAGTCTCAGTAATAGGGTCCCGTTTTTTACCCTTTGTGTACGGAACCCTAACAACGGTCTGCTTCGGTCACCAAGCTTGTTGAACACTACCTTTAAATTTTAAACAGTATTTGGATTGAAATAATACGTTTTCTAATAAGTTACGGCTGGTCTAGTAAGTTACAGCTGACCTAGTCGGGAGAACGGCGACTGTCGATCCGGAGACCCAGGGTTCAAAACCACGCACCACTATCTTTTCAGAGTCATGTTCGTAATGCCGGTAATTAAAACGGTGAAGGAAAACACCGTGAAGAAACCGAAATCTACCTATAATCTAAGTTCTAAGTCATATGTCATCCACCAACCGACACTGGGCCAGCGTGGTGGATTATAGTCTTGTCTCTCTCCTTGCGAGAGAAGCCCCGACGCCCAGCAGTGGGAACATTTAACGGGTTGTTTATGCTGCTACTTATTATGCTGATATGTTTTCTCCAAAATACAAAAATCTACTTCAATGACAGGTAATTTAATTCTGTCATTCGACAAAATTTTATAAGAATTTATAACTGGCGTACAGATAAATCTAAGTTGATTTTAGTTTTTGTTGATGTTTGATATCTGTTTTCGATATCTAAGATCACCTGAATTATTTTCTACCAAACAAAAAGGAATTATCAAAATCAACTAACAATTAGCGGAGTTATCGTGTAAATAAATAAAAAAACATGCAACCTATTGAGAATATCCTCCTTGTTTGAAGTCGATTACAACCGAATGATGTTTGTTTTTCCACAAAAATATATTTTGACAATTATTTTGTCATTCAAGATGACGCGACGCGATCACGTGGGCACTTTCTAGTATCTAGAATCTAGATATTCTGTGGATCGTCTGTGATACACAGAATACTTAGAAGTTAGTATGTACCGAACGCGCCGCGCGTGTCGTTATTATTTAATGTTTTGTGTAATTTCCGAACTTTAAATTTTGACCAATAAAAAATTTTATAGAATGTATTATTTTAAATAGTCTTTTACGAGTAATTATAAGAAACACAGATTCTAAACCTTAGTTAAAATAGATGGATTTGAATCCTATTTTCTATTTATATTATAAATGCGAAAGTTTGAACGTTGTCGCTCAATCACGTCGAAACGGCTCGGTTGAAAGGATCGGGTTGAAATTTGGAACGAACGGAATTTGACTATAGTCTGGAATAGCACCAAAGCTAAATTAGATTAAAACGGGTTAAATTGTCAAACTCTGTTAATTGACTAAATGTTGTAGTTTGTAGGGACGTACATAGATGATAACAAAGTTACAGAATTTTCTTATCCAGTACTTCAGCCAATAGACAATAAAATCAGCCACTGATAAAGAGGATGAAGAGTATGAGCTGAACTGCGTCCAAATTTGTTTTTAAGGGAAACCCTGAATGAAGCGATAGTATTCTGGCCAAGTTTCATGAAAAATAGACATATGTAATAAGCATGCCTGTTGTCCTCAAAATATTGATTTCTAACTGACTCCTTTCAAAAACTTGCCTGTTCTTGTGACTGACCAAACCATAAATACAAATTTATCAGATACACATATTTATTAAAGAGTATGTAGCTTATCCACATAATCTAATATCACCATGCCCTTATTGTCCAAAAGGTTATCTGGAAGAGATCGCTATTAGCGATAAGATCGCCTTTTGTGCCCAAAATGTTTGATGTTATGTTTAATCATTGTTCTTGTAACATTGTTGTGGTATAATAAGGTGTTTTGTATTGTATTGTATTGTTTTCGTATTGTTTGTAAACCAAGTTATTATGGTTCTCATGACTTTCCAGAGACTCTGGTTATAGGATAGGATAGGCTAATCTTGAAGTTTGACTATATTTTATTCTTGCATTATACCTTTGGAATGTTGTACCTGGTAATTGTTTAACTTGAAAATATTTAAATCCAGTTTTTCCATCCATACAGTTTCTAGTTAAGGTAAGTACGCTTCATCGTAGACAGGGTTGTCGCATGACATCAGGCGAGGTGGCCTAATGCATACATATTATCGAAAAAAAATGATTATTCTCTATTGTCAAATTAAGAAATAGCTGAAAAAAATCTAACCGCTGCAATGAATTGCTGTAATATTACTCAATGATACTTTAATCGTAATTTTTTGTTATTGTTACCTTTTGCTCCCAGAAATTGTGGCACGCCAAACGATTTCTTTCGAAAACTAACTCTGAAGTCCTGAGGAATGTCAGTAGCCAGAGGAACATAATAATTCCAAGTGCGGTTAGTCAACAATTTTCCTGTCTTTTCATCGTACACCAAATGTTCACACGTCCAGTATCCAACCCCCATAATAAAAGCTCCTTCCACCTAAAAAACAAAACTTTTGAAAATAAACGTCCCAAAAGTATATGACGCACAATAAAGCCTCTTATTCATTAGTAAACATTTGTTGATAAACTGTTTATGACTAGCGTTAAACAAGTTTACAATAAACACATGTTTCTGAAACTTGGCCGTCCACACTTGTCAGCTGTTCACAGGATGTCGCCCGAAGAGGTAGTGATGCTCTCTTAATCGATTCAAACCACTGCCATTTGCTTTTAATCACTTCCTCGGAACCGTTTCATCATTTTCCTTCTTCCTTGTCCTTTTTGATGTTTTATCTTTACACGACTAAATAGTGAGCGTAGAATATGCATCTTTGTTTCCACTTCTTTTTGGCGATATATGCAATTCTGCAGCAATATTGGTCCAAGCATTTTTTTTTTAAATTTGTCTTTATAGTCTTTATTTGAGGCGTCCCAAAGTATACATGTGATAAAGCTCTATGAGCATCGAAATTTAGTTGTTGGGCCACACTACCTTCATGTTTATAAACTCGCGCAAAACATGCCCATACCTGTTGACAAATGTTTATAAACTGGATGTTTCGTCTTGCTCTCCACTCGTAGTGGGGAGCACGGCAACACTTATCAGAAACCATGTTTCATCACCTATGTTTATGAACTGTTTACAGAGATGATGAAACATTACAAAACATTCATACAAAACATACAAAAACTTCGTTTGTTTACTAAATACCTTCAGCACAAGAAGGAGCTACCCACGTCACAGGTCACCCTAGTATGGGATCCAGTGATCACCGACTTATTTTTTAGTTTATTTGTTTTATTGTATCTATCCTACATGTTTAAAATAATTAAGTTGGTATTATAAGTAACTTAAGTTTTTGTGCTAATAAACATTTTCATTTTCATTTCATTGTTTATAAACAGTTTATAAACAACGTTTATTAACAAACGTTTACTAATGAATACGTGGCTTAATAATATCAAACCAATCAAACAATTTTGTAAATAAAAAGAAACAAATACTAGATCTTTATTAAGGAATTAGTTCTAGAATACAAATAAAATAAATAAATTTTGGATATGTTACAAACAACACCAAAAAAAACAAACAAAATATTTCATTTTAAAATAAACAACTATATGCTAAATAAATAAAGGCTACTTTTAACATGAATAAATACCCACCTGACCCATATCAATTATTGGGCTCACACTTTGCCCTACATCTTGAATAATATCAACTCTTCGAATCTGGTGCTCTCCGGTTAAAATATCTACTTCTGTTTCAGCCAAAGCAACTCCAAATATATCGTAAGGTTTATCAGCTTTCGCACCTACGTAGTCTTGTACTTGTAAATTTACATCTGAATAGTAGGCCTGAACAATCAATTCTTCCCAAGTCGGATTGTCCATTTGACTTCTTATAGGTTCCAGTCTAGCTAGAAGTTTTTCACAACAGCTTCTCACGCCTACAGCGACATCTTGAGAACCAAGACTACCACCTGTATTTAAGCAATTAGGAGCACTAATAGTGTTATGTACTTTGATTTGAATGTACGACATAGGAATTTTTAAGTAATATGCAGCAATCTGTATTGCTTTGGTATTGATTCCTTGACCCATCTCAACTCCACCATGGGTAATTACAACTGTCCCATCGCTATGAAAAACAGCAAGGTTCACATACAAAATTAAATGTTGAAAAGAGCGCCATCGAACAAATGTACACTTTAGTCCTCGTTTGCGCCATCTGTTGTTTTTGTTAAATACGCTCACTTGTTCTTTTCGTTCATCATAACCCGCTGAGGATTTCAAAGTTTCTGCCATCTCAATTAAGTCACCACTTTCAGTTGTGTCCACGTTTGCAATGCGAACATCAAAAGTATCAAGTGATAGATCGTAGGATATTCTCTCAATTATATTTTCTGCCATAGCTGTACATTCCAAAGTTCCTGTAATTCAAGGTTAATGTATTTGTCTTAAGTTGCGTTGTATTTATAGTCCGTCACGGAGAGGTGAAGAAAATGTAAACAAAGGTGCTACCATAACATAAAAATCATTCAACCTTAGTATTTTTCTAAAACTGTCTTAAAATATTTTTCACAAATATGATTCGACTTTACTGTGATCTTAAATACAACATACTTGGATTTGTATAGGTCAAATAATGGTTTATTAACTTATCTTGAAAGTTATAAATAGTAATAGTAGAATGTAGTAGATACGGTTTTAAACAGTGGCAATTTGATCTGTGTTTCTCAAACTGCGAATCCCATCACAATATAAATGTGAAGTCAAAGACAAGTTCAATATTATAAGATTAAAACCAGCCAAGTCAGACTGCTTTTAATAATCATCATCAATTATAAAAACAAATAATATTTTAAGTGTTTAAAACTAGTCTATGTTATTATAAATAGATTGTAGAACTGACCATTTAAGACCATTTTATCTCTATTCTTTAGTCGTTGAAGTCAACAAACAAGGCATATAATATAATAATACTGAACTGTGATCTCACTTCACTTAAGTATACGCATGTTTCTGATGGGATACCATTACTTTTTGCACGTAAATTATAAGACGTTTACCTAATGAATCACCTAATAATGTCTATTTGTTCGCAAAAAAATCTACTAATACTTATTATAAGTGCAAAAGTTTGGATGTACGTTGCTCAATCAAGTTGGATCAGCTAAACGGCTCAGGTTTAAACGCGGAAGACGGTTAGATTATGATCAGGAAAATCATAGGTATAAGCTTATTTTTATGGAGGGAAAATTACGGAAAAGGGATCTAAGCGGGTAAATTTGCGGGACGCTGCTCACATAAGCAACCCACTAAAAGTTCCTTGCTGGGGCCATAATTCTTCCGTGTTGGTGGTGGATGACAAACCTCTCTGACCTCGAAAATTTTTAGGAACATGTCAGTTTGCTCAAGATGTTTTCTTTTACCGTTAGCAGCATTACGCTCATGAATTCGAAAACGCAGATGTGCGCGTGAGGTTAGAACCAGGTACTGCATCTGCGTATTGGCGTGACAAGACCACCCGAGCCGAGCAATAACTTAATGTTAAAATAATAAATGTAAAAACAACTTAATGTAAAAACAGAACGCTCATTAACAAATTTGTTTGCATGTAAAAAACTTATATTAGGATAGATGAAAACACTACCCAGTTTTCGATACGTTTTAAAATTAATTGCAACAGCATCTAACGCAGTTACAATTAATTGCATTTTTGAATGAATTACACCTACCACTCTTATTAAAAATATCCAATGGGGCACTTATTATTAAAACTATTTTAATCTTCTCAGAAAGGTGCCACTATTGCACCAATATCTCTTGTGTGCCACCATTTGTTTTGTCATTTTACTTATCTTATTTGTTTGTTACGGAATCAAGTATAAGGGCCACGTTAGCTATATACTCAGACTGGATTGTTTTTTTTTGTTCAAATATAAAACGTAGATCAATAATTATAGCAAGGAATAATATATAGGTTACCACTTATATAGGTACACCACTTTTTATTAAGACAAAATAATAGCAATGGCAGCTACACAGGTAGTAAGAACTACACTAGTGATGCGCTGGATTGATAAAAAAGTACATCCACGAATACGGATCTGAATGTGGATATATATACGAGTATCTAAAGCTGTGCTAGTAGATTCATATTAGATTTGGCTGGGCAGGGAGAGAAAAACGAGTAGTGAATGTGAGTAAATTCCAATGTACGTCAGAAAGGAGCCCCTTAAACCTACGCCCGAGTGAATGACGGTGAATGCTAAGAAGATAGTCTCATATATATATAGCTCATTAAATTTAAGTTTACTAAAAATTCAGTCATTTCACATACATAATGAAAAAAGAATTTAAGTGCTACATAACAAAACAAAGCTGTACTTAATAATTAATATTAATAAAAACTGTTTATATGTTATTATTGTGTTCCATGAACCAACCACCCAAGTTATTTTTGTATTAATGTTTTAAACTTATGCGCACCACATATTTAATAAACGTATAATTATAAAATAATAGAAATAAGACAAAAGGTTGGAAACGGACTTATTGGAATATATTTAACCCTGTTATGTGACGAAAATCTAAAAGGGCAAACAGAGACGCTTACAACGAACTATCATCTAAAACAAAGCTTGAGAAATGCTGGTCTGTCATATTGAGAGTGACATTGATTTGTTTACATTTTCTACACCTCTCCGTGGAACGGACTATAGTATAACGTGATGAATTTTCTTTTCAAATTACATTCAAAACATAATTACGTAGTGAGCTCACATTAAGTATAAGGGGTATTCTAAAAGGTCAATTTAGTTGTTTTCCTGTCATTTGGTTAAACTATTTGTCTTACGTTTGAACCAGTTTGAACTAAAAACAATAAATCAACAACTTTAATAGATCTATGCCATCAGCAACGCTATAACCGTTACGATTGATTTTAAACGGTTATATTTTAACTTACTCTGTTTGTTAATACTATTGATTCACAAGTCACAGAAGCGTCACAATAGTAGTTTAATCAAATAATTAGTAGTTCACTTTATACATTCTTAAATATTCATTTTGTGTACCCGAAATACGGTCTTAAACATTCTTTATTTTTTGAGTTTATAAAACGTCTTCGTGTAGCTAAAACCATGGGCGACAACCATCTAAGTCACTAACTGTCCAGGACTATAAGATCAATCTTTAAATTAATGCATGGAATATCGCTTCAAATTACTAAACATCGCGATAATTTTAACAGAGCTAAACACGAAGTAGACTTTGATAAAAACCCTTTTCAATACTCCAAACATATTTTCAGGGAGCAAAATGGAAAGCTTATCTTGACTAACGCGCAAATTTACGATCACTTTAAAAGCACATACGAAGTGCCTAAACGCGGGAGCTCGTACGTAGAACCAAACATCCAAAGACCTAATGATTCTCTGACAAACTTTCAAAGCACCCTACCTAGTGAAGAAGAAGAAGAAGAAGGAAGTAAACTACCAAATTAAAAAGAAAATCAGCTCCTAGCCTGATGGCATTCCTTACACAGTGTATAAAAAGTGCCCATCAGTTCGTAAACATATCTTGACTATATTCAGTAAGATCTGGTCAAGAAAGCAAGTCCCAGTTTCATTCGGAAGAGCAACTTTTGTCCTCATCCCTAAAAAGCAGGAAGTAACTCATCCAAAATACACCAGACCAATAGCCCTAACTAATACAATTTCTAAAATCTTTTTCAGTATATTGCAAACAAAAATGATCACATTTATGGCTAGCAATAGGTATTTCAGGCCCAATCACCAGAAAGGGTTCTTGCCTAGTATTTCTGGATGCCTGGAACACAATACATTACTAGCAGAAAGTTTAAAAGATGTCAGAACACACGAGAAGCAAATAACAGTCAGCTGGATTGACCTAGAGAACGTGTTTGGTTCTGTCCTGCATGAACTTATGATATTTGCCCTAAAATGGTATAACTTTCCTGCTGTAATTATTGACATAACTAGTTCATATTATTGTCACTTAAAATTCGTTATAGCAGTAAACAAGGAATAAACAAAACCACTTGAATACAATGTAGAACTATTTAAAGGGTGCTGCTTATCACCTATAACATTTAATATAGTTATAAATATTTTGGTAGACAAATTAATATCCCGTGAAAAGATGGGGCTACACTGGAATGAGGACAAAACCAAATAAATGTCATTGTCTTTGTCTGGGTAGATAAAATACCAAATATACCTCTTACAATCCGGGACTCTCCATAAGTGGCCAAAGAGTTGCCACAATTGCAGAGGCAGTGCCTTTCTAATTTCTTAGTAGAACGATAGATTACAAAGGACGTACTCCATCATTAGAGGTGGTTGTTGAAAATTTCATGAACAACCTCAATAAGGTAGACCAGCAGCCTATCAGCAAAATCAAAAAAGCATGGATATATGACAACTATTTCACATCACGTCTCGCTTGGCCTTTCCTAGTATATGACACCGGTAAAACTCTCCTGGCAAAGCTAGATGCAAATGTCATAAAGATATTGAAGTCATGGTTTGGATTGACACATCGGGCTGATCCCTCTACTAAACACTTTAAACACTTTATTTTGTACAAAAACCGATTACATTTAAGGATTTATACAATGGCCCCACACTAGGCTCTGGGCCCGTGTCGTGGGTACCTTTATCAGACATTTCAGAGCTCGAGTTACATTGGGGTAATCTACACAAAACAGAACAAATAGACAAAAACTAATAAATACGATAATTTGGTTTGTAATGTTGTACTCTTTTTAGGGATCACAATAGTTTTGGGCTGAAACTAAAGAAACCGTCTGAACTTTACAAACACCTAAGAGTTACAAAAACGCATGTTTTGGGAAACAAGCAAGACGAAATTATTACATCTCTCCCAAAAGGCAAAAATGCTTCAGACCTGGAATCTAGACTTCAATTCCATTAACAATGTATGGCAGGTGCACAAGTAAATACTGCTGGGTTGGATGCGAGAAAGAAAAGGGAAGACCGAGACATGGTAAAAGCCTTTCTACAACTAGACGAAAATGACGGTTACAAAGTGCACGCTATAAATTTAGAAATGCAAAGTGAGTGGTTAACCATAGGTGAGTTCTGTATCCCATTCGCTCTAAAGTGGCGCACCTTGATCTATGACTGGTCTCCTGCCTTATTAAAATTTTATCTAAATGCATTCCAAATGACCCTCCCTGACCAGAGTAACTTGGTAAGGTGGGGTAAAGCCTCTGAAAAATGTTGCTATACTTGTGGAGAGGCGATATGTACAGCAAGGCACATATTGGTGGGATGCAAGGTGCTCCTTAATAGGGGTCATTACTCATGGTGCCATGACAGAGTACTTGAAGTCATACGTGAAGCCATGAGCCTTTCAGTAGCTAGAGCCCAAAAGGGATTGACGACAAACAAAAGACAAATTAACTTTGTAAAAGAAGGCTCAACTTCAAACTCCAGGAACAAGCCTTACTCAATCCTGAGTACAGCACCTGATTGGACTATTTTAATGGACACGTTTGAAAAGCACTACAAAATCCCAGAGGGTGTGGGTGTTTCGTCATCCAGACCGCACATTTTCCTTTTTTCTAGACCTACGAAACGCATAGTCCTTGAAGAACTTACCGTACCGTGGAAAAGTAATATACCTAAAGACCACGCGATGAAACAAAATAAGTATTACTACCTCCTAAACGAATTAACAAAAAACGGCTATGTTGTTAGTTTATACGCTGTAGAAGTGGGAGCGAGAGGTATACCAGCAAAATCTCTCTATAACCTGCTGAAGGACCTTGGCTTATCCAGAAGTGCAGTAAGTTCTATACTAGAACGAGTATCTAAAGCTGCACTAGTAGGCTTATATCAGATTTGGCTGGGCAGGGAGAGAAAAACGAGTAGTGAAGGTGAGTGTTGATGTACGTCAGAAAGTGGCCCCTTTAACCTTCGCCCGAGTCACAAGTCTCGGGATCTACTCGAGTTTTCTCTCTCTGCCACACGATGGACCCGGCACCCGCACGGTGAATCCATGGAATGCTAAGAAGATCGTCTCACCTGCTTGATTAGCGCACATTAACTATCCTTACCTGGACTACGGCACCACGTGTTTTTTGCTTTGTCAGTGAGGGCATCGAAGATTTTTAAATTCCATCTAGCTCCATTGTAGCAGTTGTAATAAGCACCGTCTTTTACTTGAATACTAAAATCTTCTGTTTTGTCGTAGCCATGATCTTGGTATATCTTATAATCGATGTACTGGATAACACCTGATTTATCGATTTTACACTAGAAGCAATACAAATGGAAAATAATTCACGAATTCTGGTAGTTTTTATGATTTCACGGGCTGTTTTTACCAGATTGCTAAAAGGGTTGTTAGGTTTAAAGATGTTATTTTATTCGCACAGAAAAAAATATTATCGGTCCCATAGTCTGTGTTCCGTCATTAAATTCGGTTTCATATAGGTACCATTATTTTAGACAAATTTCATTATCGTGAAAAAAAACGAGAAAATGGCCATGTGAAGTTCCAGGAGAAAATCGCATTAGTGCAAACTAAAGATGATTACTCTAGTTTTTTTTTTTTAAAATTGTAATTGTGAAAAGTCAAAAAACCTATCAGGTACCCTGATAGATTCTCATGTTTGAGTAAATGATAACATCTTAATCCTTAAGCCTTTTTCTAAAAAACAGACCGATCTAAGGGGCAAATAATTCCCTAAACTCAATTTGAGGTCAATATTTCAGCCTCGCGCTCTTACCTATACATGCATTAAATTGAGTTAAGGGGATGATTGGCCCCTTAGATCGATCTGTCTTTTGAAAACGCTTCACAATAGTTGTTTTACATACATGTTTGAACATGAGAATTTAAGTGAAGTTAAGTCATTATTTATATTATTTATATGATAATGCGCTTTCCTAAAACAGCTCACAATACAGTTGAAATTAGGAAGAGAAGAAAAATATAGAAGTGCCCTCGTACGAGAAGCTCATTTTCTCAACGAAGTTACCAATTCAAGGGTCCATTCCTTTACCAAAAAATAGATCATTCTCTCAGCATACTAGAAACATCTCGCTACGTTTGTAAGAGTAAACTTGAAAATTGTCTCCTTACTCTTAATTATATGGAAACAGAAGACTTACTAGCCACGATTATATAACCCTAAGGGGCCTGTCCCCTTTCGTATCAAAACTTGTCAAAACTCAAGGCTCAATGTCTCTGTACTCAAAATCGAGAGAGGACAGGCCCCTACAGGAGTGAAATATCCAATCATCCTTATTTTACGCGCCATTGCCCTTGTTAAGCCACACGGTGTTATCTGCCTGGCCATGCCTATAATACGTTTCCCGCGATAGGAAGTGATCTGAATGTTACATCAGATATGTTATATACACGGTCTATACACAGAGTATTCGTTCATTCACCAACTATGAGTGCATACACCCACACAAAACGCGCTTACACACACACCCACACTCACACACACACAATCACTCCCACACAAACAAAGCGCGCACATTCAAACCCACACAGCACCCTCATATAAACAACGCGCACACACAAATACCCTCTCCCCCCACCTCCCCTACACACCCTCAAATAAACAACGCTTGCACACACATATCCCCCTGAACATATATAAACTTTCTCACCTTGATTCATAAATATCTACTCCCTTACACATTAATACATAGATAGATATACATACACATGTACATACATACCATCATTGTTGCGTAATACCGCTATCGCACTAATGTCAGATGGTTTAGCTTCATCAAACTTTATTCATGTCCAAAAACAAATACTAACGTGGGCAAACTTTGTTACGATGTAAAAATATTACCTTATTCGTTTAATCTGTATCGGACAACTATCGTAATAGTCACTCTTTTGCACTTGCAAGATTGTACCCTATAAGTAGAAAATAATAATCGGAAATGAACACATGTTATCATTATTTTAATTTTTAGGCTAAATACGTATTTACAAGCACACGCTTTCTCATTTCATCATCATCTTCATCGCACAATCACACTAACCTACCTATCTAAAAGTTATCACACATAATCTGATTTGTTTTAGTCAGTAAGTACCTTCCTGTATTAACAAAAAAAAAAAATATATATATATTTTAAGATAAACGAACCTAGTTCAGTTTGCTATTATGTATCTACATACTATGTAGAAGGAGAGGCACTGTATCCCACGACACAGGACCACCCTAGTGTGGGATACAGGGCACGCATTAATTGTACAATTGATTTTGCTGAGATAATTAGTCCTACCTACCTACTTACATTTACCGTACATTGATAAAGAACTATCTTAATGTTAAATATCTGTAATATGTATCTTATCTTAAGCATTTGCTCAAATAAACGGTTTTTATTTTATTTTATTTATTTTGGGAGTTTTAAAGCGTCTGCTAAGCAAAACGGCCGACGGAAAGTGTCTGGGAGTATTTGGACCTTATTTTACAAGATATTCCCTACACCATACGTGAAAATCTGTTATTAGAAAATATGTGAAGTATGTAATGTTTTTATCTACTTTCTGGATCCCATATCTCAAAATTGGCCGTTAAGCAACTGAGCGGGTACCTAAGCATATGTTCTTAGTACGTACTAACTCTACTCAATATTCTACATTTCGTTCATAAGAAAATACGTGACGTCTGGCGACCTTAGGATCTTACTCTTTGTTTGTTACTATAAATAATGATAAACTTACTACATAATCCGTATGGCAAGATAATCTTTTCCCCATACTTTCAGTAGTTGTAGTTAGGGGCACGACGAACCGGCAAGGGCGGTTCAGTTTCATCGTCACCAGACTGCAAGCTACTGCTACTCGCGTGGACCGAGTTATTTTGATACCAAAAGCGCCACCTAGGCGGCGTACATAAACATCTATTCTGGAAACAAGAAATAATTAAATTTGCAAAAACTTCAGTGATATGTTCATAAATTTACAAAATAAACGACAGGGTACTGTTGGCAGAAAATTTTATAAGAGCCGACGCCAAAATAGAGATTGAAAGATTCTATGAACAGTAATTATACACCATTATACACCTCTACGCAAGCACAACCCGGCGTTAGCATGGCAAAAGACCCCAGAGCCAAGCTGACCCGACACTTTACCGAAGATATCCCGGAAGTCAGCATGTATGAGATAAGGATGGCCCTCAAACAACTTAAAAACAACAAAGCACCTGGCGACGACGGAATTACGATCGAGCTTCTGGGATCAGGTGGAAGCTGTTTTCATACATAAAGTAAAGATATTTTTGACAGACATGGCGCGAGGAGGAATTCGTTCCAAATTTCGAATGACATTTAAGGTTGAAATTATTTTACTTATTTGTTTATTTTTAAATAGGTACGTTAATGTATCGACAATAATTATGGTATAAAATCGAAGTCCATAACGTAATGTAATCATAACCTTTGACATGTAATCTTTATTGTAAGCTACCAAGAAATAAATGAATGAAAACCGGTACTTACAGTTCTTCAGAAGCTGTTTGACTCCGTTATACTTGACGTTAATACGCCAGAAGCGTGGAGCAGAAGTGTCGTGGTGCGCTTCTTCAAACACCTTGTTGAAAAACTACAAAGTTAAGGTTTGAGGACGAATATGGACAAGACGAAGGTCATGTCAAATGTTCATGTCTCCCCTGTAACGGTTATTGTCGGGAATACCACACTCGAAGTTGTTGACGAATACGTCTACCTGGGTCAGAAGATCCAATTAGGTAGAATCAACTTTGACAAAGAGGTCCAGCGAAGGATTCAACTCGGATGGGCAGCGTTCGGGAAACTTCGGCACATCTTTGAGTTCAAAATACCCCAATGCCTAAAGACGAAAGTCCTTAACCAGTGCGTATTGTCAGTGATGGCTTATGGAACTGAAACGTGGTCCTTAACTGTGGATCTCATAACAAAGCTCAAAATTGCACAAAGAGCTATAGAGAGAGCTATGCTCGGAGTCTCTTTGCGCGACAGAATTCGTAATGAAGATATTCGCAAAAAAACGAAAGCGGCCGACATAGCTCAAAGAGTTAGCAAGCTGAAGTGGCAATGGGCAGGCCACATCGCTCGCAGAACTGATAACCAATGGGGAAGAAAGGTTCTCGAGTGGCGACCACGAACCGGAAGACGCATTGTTGGACGGCCTCCCACTAGATGGATGACCTCACAAAGGTCGCTGGAAACCGCTGGTTGCTGGTTGCGCAGGACCGTTCGTTGTGGAAATATAGGGGGGATGCCTATGTTCAGCAGTGGACGTCTTGCGGCTGACGATGATAATGATGTACATAAATTAGGTTATTTTCATAGTTCATTTCATAGTTATTTATTGATATTAAGGAACAGAAACAAGTCAACAGTTTGTAAAAAAGTATCTTAATGTAGCAAATGTATGTATGCATAGTAGATAATATTATGGACGAATAAAAAATTCATAACTAAATTGCAGCAGTTGATTTTACAATAATATTAAAATGGTGACTTTTTATTACTCACTAGTAAGTTATAGAGGTTTTGTTATTGGTTGAGACCTTTGTCCTTAAAAAAGTTTCGAATCAAAAAAGATCACGTTCAATAGAAAAAAATAAGTAAATGTAGCTATTGCTTGGTCACTGCATGCAACTTCGTGTTTGAATAGATAAATTCAACTTGTACGTGTTTGAAAATAAAACTTTCACGTAAATTTATTTTTATTTTCTTAGTAATACAGAAAACTTAGAATTCCACTTTTTGTACGTGGCTAAAACGCTATAATATGCAGAATTGCAGATAGACAAAACAAATATTACATTTTTTTAAGTCTGTGACTGTTCACCATTTTTTATTGCGCGCGCAGTTTTTGACAACGCAACTGATTATTTCTTCCCGGCGTAACGAAACATTTTTAACAACTCATTTTCATCGTCGAAATGATATTTTTAATTATTATTTTATTCGCAAGTATGTTGAAAAACATCTTATGGTAGACGTGTGTGTTGATGATTACCATCCTCGACTAACTTAAGACACTCACCAAGGCTCGGGTCCCAATAGCGCCTCAGTGATAATAATCAACTTTACACACATCTACTTACATAATTATCAAAGTCACTTACTGATTTTCCTTTAAATTTAAAGCCTTAGATACCATTTCCTGTATAGCATCGATCCATTGAGTAGTTGCGAAAACTTCTAATCCCTCTTCCGTGGGTCTGGTCACACATGCTATATTTTCCATGGCGAAGTGGTACTGTCCGTAAATTGTCGTTTTGCCTTCGATGATTTTATCTACATTGGTTCCAATATTGGTAGCATTAATTGTATCGTTCAAAGTAACTCTGGTTGGATCATTTAGGACTTTTTTTAGATCAACTACCGGTGATTTAACATTTTTATACGTGGCTGTGACCATTTTGGCAGCTAATTCAGCGATATATCGTGATTCTGCTACTACAATACCATAAGGTTGATTGTAATATTGAACCACTCCGCTACATAGTACTTCCTCGTTTTTTATGTAAAAATATGGATATACTGGTAAGAATGAATTCAAGCCAGGTATATCTTTTGCGTCATAGAACGCGATTACTCCTGGTTGTTGCTGAAATATTAGTAGTTAAGATAAAAAATAATCACTTAAGTACTTTTAAAAGGTTAGGTTTTAAAATTATCTCATAATCGATTTTGTGGAGTATAAAAACTACATATTTGCGACAAAAGTGACTGTCAAAAAGGGTGTTAAGATTTTTGTGGTTTTTAAACATTTTTGATAACTTTGATATTTTTTATCATACTCGTAGTGTCATATTTATTTTGGGAACTTATTTTACAAACACCGGTTACAGTTTGACTTTATTCCTTTAATTATTCTGTCTTGGGATATTTTCGTCAACAGTCATGCAATAATAGCGTTTTTTGTCTAACCATCTCTTATGATAAAAGAAAAAATATTCACTTAGGTTTTAAAATTAATTCTTTATCTCGTAATCTGTTTTATGGAGTATAAGAACTACATATTTGCGATAGAAGTGACTGTCAAAAGTAATTTTTTATCAGCTGAAAAGTAAGTAAGTTAACATTTTTGTTGTTTCTTTAAAATTTTCGAAAACATTGATATTTTTTATCATAGTAACAAATTTATTTTGGGAACTTAAGTATTTGACGAAAACCGTTTACGATTTGACCTTATTCCTTTAATTCTTCTGTCTTGAGTTATTTTCGTCAACAATTATATAGTAATAACCTTTTTTGTCTAACCTTCTCTTGAATATAGCTGCCAAACGATAAGCGTATACTTATCGTTTATTGGGTACCATGTCTTCATTACTTTGATCTACTTTTTTTTGCTGATTACTTTAGGTTGCAGTTAATGATAAAATTTGTAACGAATAAAACAATCTTACCAAGGCTTTGCTAGCGTCAATGTATACTATATCACCTACGGCTACTGTTGCTAGAACAAATGCTGCATGCACTTCATGCGGCTGTGTTGGGAGGTCATCTGAATACTGTGACTCTCCAGCACATTGAATCTAATAAAAAAAACGTTACTTGATGTTTCAGCTATAAAAAAGATGTGGTGACAAAGTAAACCAGGTGGAAATAAAGTTCCTTTTGTAGTGGTTGGACTCTTGGCAGAGTCCGCCTGGGGAAGTACCACACCTTTGCCTGTTATTATACCGCCAAGCAGTTATGGGCAAACATTACTGAGTTCCAGTTTGAAGGACAATGTTTCCAGAGAAATTATAGGACTTAGAGATATAACATCTTAGAACTCTAGGTGACGACCGCAGTGCAGTGCCAGGTAATGATTTAGAATCTTCACGTTCCAATAGCTGCGTGTCACTGTGGTGCTTACCATCAGGCACATGTCCTGCTCGTTTCGTCACTCTTTATAAAAAAAAAAAAGATAATGTAGAAGCAACACAGTTTGGAAAAATAAATGTTGCTTAATTTAATTATATGTATAGTACGAATATCTGAAAAAGAAAACTGGAAATACTGATCATGGACAGTTTTTATGCGACATGGCGCAGCAAAATCCTTATGTGTTTCAAGCATGCCGTAAGGAACTTCGTTTAAAAAAATGGGTGTATTTTTTGCTTTTCTTTTTGTGATCGATTAAGTAAATCATTCAAATCGTGTTGTGTGTGTGTTGTGTTGATGTTACGAGATTAGGTGATTTAGAAAAATTAGCATTTTTTACTAAATAGCAGAATAGGAAAACCTCACAAAAATTATGTTTGAACTTTACAAGAGATATTAGTAGTAGGTATACTTATAATGGTTGTAATTGTTTGTGATTTAAATTTGTAACTTTCTTACCAAAGCTTCTGCTTTAGGAATGGGTTGGTTCAAAGGCCACAGCTCAGGATTTGTTTCAAATTCCTGCGTGGCTCTTGATACGGGTCTAGTCTCACGTATTTTGCTTCTTTCTGATATGTATTTCCTAGATATTTTGTTTTTTGGACATATTTTAAGAAGACCCTGAAACAGAACAAAAATAAAACAAAAAATGTATCGTGTTTATATCATGTGTACTGTTTCTGGTTTTGTCTGTAGTACTTTCCAAAAATATGAAAGCGTAGTCTAAGGCTAGCAAGAGTCTAAAATTCAGGGCCAGCCCAGTCACATAGCTAGTCGATAAATACTATGTACGCAGTTAGTAAGTAGGCAGATATTTTTAGGCAGTATTTGTCTACTGTTAGGTACCTGTTAGGTAGCTAGGTACCTGTTATACTTGGTTAGCACCGACTGCAAATACATAGATGAGCGGATAGCGCTTATAACATTATAATTTTTAGTGCCTATTTGTAGTTTTTAAGTCAGTTTTTAAACATCGTTTTTTATAACATTATACTCTTCTTTGTTTAGAAATATGTTATTACAGATGCTCATTGAATTTTTAACTTAAACTAATGCTAAGTGATTACTTGGTTAAGTTACTGCTGGTCTAGTCGGGAGAACGACAGGCGCCAACCCGGACTCCATAGTACGAATGCCAAGCGCATCACCGTCTTTTCGGAGCTAACTTTAAAACGATGAAGAAAAACATTGTGAGGAAACATAATCCTAGACATGTTCCTAGAATCTTTCTAGGTCATGTGACATTCGCTAGCCCACACTTAGCCAGCGTGGTGGATTATGGTCTGTCTTACCCCATGTGAGAGAAGGCCCCAGTTCTAGCATCGGGAACATTTAGTGCACCGTTTATGCTAAGTGATTACCTGCTTGGGAAACATATTCCCAATGAATTAAGTTCAAGAATAGGATAAATAAATTAAGTTTACAAACAATAAAATATTATTCTCATCAAGTGATTAAAACCTGTTTGAATTATTTAAAAAAAAACACATTAACTTGAAACATCTTTTAAACCCTTTAGATAATTATGTAATCGTTTTTAATGTTTGCCAATACATTATCTAAATACCGTTTCTTGCATAAAATTAACTTAATTATTTTATCCTTTAATATTTTGCATTTCTATAAAAACTGCTTAGGTATTTTGAATTTGAATTAACAGAACGCCGCTTAAGGGCGTGTGGGCCGTAATTTTGATTTTTTAAAACAACTTTAAGACCTTTAAAATAGTGTATTAAACTCTGAAAAAAATATATGTAATAGTTAAGGATCTAATCTAGTGCAATTCGCAGTCAGTAACACGATTTAATCAATTTTATTTGATAGAAAAAAATCCCAAAGTTACCCCTTTTCAAAAAGTTTTTTCAAGTTTTTGACTAAACTAATTAATTTTTTTACTAAATTTTTGTACTCAACGAAAGCCACTAAAAAGTTATAGATGCATTCGCAGAGTTTGACTTGATAAAAAATATCAGTTATTCACTATGTGTTAATATCCACCATATATATATAGCGCGCCGTTCGGCAAGCCTGATCAGTCGCGTTTCGGCGCTCACGGACGACGGGCCTGTGCTTGATTTTGCAATTTTGACAACCGATAAATTTTAAATATTACGATCATAGTGCCACAGCATAACAATATCAGTAGGTATTACTAGTGAAGCACGCTATGATCTTGATTTTTGATACCGTTTTCATTGGAATATCAAATAGACGCTGATACTAATTAGTACGCCGTTTACTTTATGTTGTAGACCAATAGGGGAGTCTCAAAAAACTGACGTCGATAACACATCAGTAAAAAATTCAATGCGGATGCAATGGAAAATAGATAAGTATCGGTAAAATATTCGTCCGTCAAATCAAAAATCGGGATAAGGAAAAAATGAGAGGGGAGAAATCCCCTGCGTAAATCCCCAAGTTAGGTATCATTGCATGCATTTAGGTAAATTCTTTGATAGTAAGGTACTTAGTACTTGGAAGAAAAGTCCTCACATACAGATTTTACTTTGGAAGAGACTTTCGCGCAAACTATTCAGTTTAGAAAAAAATGTTAGGAACTTCAATACAATTTTGAACACCATTCCATAGATACACGTATGGTTTTGTTAGAATTTTATTTTTTATACTTTTCCAAGTTTGTGACCACCAAAATTTATTGTTTTTTTTTTTTTCGTATGAAAATGTTAATATTGTTCATAGAAATTTAGACATTCGACCAAAGAGAGACGATCTTCTTAGCATTCCATGGATTCACCGTGCGGGTGCCGGGTCCATCGTGTGGCAGAGAGAAAAAACTCGAGTAGTTCCCGAGACTTGTGACTTGGGCGTAGGTTTAAGGGGCCCTTTCTGACGTACATCAACACTCACCTTCACCACTCGTTTTTCTCCCTGCCCAGCCAAATCTGATATGAGCCTACTAGTGCAGCTTTAGATACACGTTCTAGTATAGAACTTACAGCACTTCTGGATAAGCCAAGGTCTTTCAGTAGGTTATAGAGAGATTTTGCTGGTATACCTCTCGCTCCCACTTCTACAGCGTATAAACTAACTACATAGCCGTTTTTTGTTAATTCGTTTAGGAGGTCGTAATACTTATTTTTTTTTCATCGCGTGGTCTTTAGGTATATTAGTTTCCCACGGTACGGTAAGTTCTACAAGGACTATGCGTTTCGTAGCTCTAGAAAAAGGAAAATGTCCGGTCTGGATGACGAAACACCCACATCCTCTGGGATTTTGTAGTGCTTTTCATACGTGTCCATTAAAATAGTCCAATCAGGTGCTGTACCCAGGATTGAGTAAGGCTTGTTCCTGGAGTTTGAAGTTGAGCCTTCTTTTACAAAGTTAATTTGTCTGTTGTTTGTCGTCAATCCTTTTGGGCTCTAGCTACCGAAAGGCTCATGGCTTCACGTATGATTTCAAGTACTCTGTCATGACGCCGTGAGTAATGACCCCATTAAGGAGCACCTTGCATCCCACCAATATGTGCCTTGCTGTACATATCGCCTCTCCACAAGTATAGCAACATTTTTCAGAGGCTTTTCCCCACCTTACCAAGTTACTCTGGTCAGGAGGGTCATTTGGAATGCATTTAGATAAAATTTTAATAAGGCAGGGGACCAGTCATAGATCAAGGTGCGCCATTTTAGAGCTAATGGGATACAGAACTCACCTATGGTTAACCACTCACTTTGCATTTCTAAATTCATAGCGTGCACTTTGTAACCGTCATTTTCGTCTTGTTGTAGAAAGGTTTTTACCATGTCTCGGTCTTCCTTTTTTTTTCTCGCACCCAACCCAGCAGTATTTACTTGTGCACCTGCCATAAATTGTTTATGGAATTGAAGTCTAGATTCCAGGTCTGAAGCAGTTTTGTCTTTTGGGAGAGATGTAATTAATTCGTCTTCCGACTTTCCCAAAACATGCGTTTTTGTAACTCTTAAGTGTTTGTAAAGTTCAGACGGTTTCTTTAGTTTCAGCCCAAAACTATTGTGATCCCTAAAAGAGTAGAGGATCAGCCGGATGTGCCAATCCGAACCATGACTTCAATATCTTTATGACATTGGCATCTAGCTTTGCCAGGAGAGTTTTACCGATGTCATATACTAGGAAAGGCCAAGTGAGACGTGATGTGAGGTAGTTGTCATATATCCATGCTTTTTGATATTGCTGATAGGCTGCTGGTCTACCTTATTGAGGTTGTTCATGAAATTTTCAACAACCACCTCTAATGATGGTGTACGTCCTTTGTGATCTATCTTTCTACCAAGAAATTTGAAAGGCACT
This sequence comes from Ectropis grisescens, assembly GCA_017562165.1. Lineage (NCBI taxonomy): Eukaryota > Metazoa > Arthropoda > Insecta > Lepidoptera > Geometridae > Ectropis > Ectropis grisescens. The sequence goes on along the minus strand of CM029784.1, from coordinate 25,427,357 downwards.
GCCTCTGCAATTGTGGCAACTCCTTGGCCACTTATGGAGAGTCCCGGATCGTAAGACGTATATTTGGTATTTCTTCTACCCAGACAAAGACAATGACATTTAGATGGTTTTGTCCTCATTCCCTCCGTCCATGTACAGAACTCATCGACTTCGTTCAACAATTCTTGACACTGTTTGGGATTACGTGTAAGTATTGCAAGGTCGTCCGCAAAGGCCAAGATTGACTCAGTGTACTTATTGTTGATTTTAAACCGGTAGCCCCATTTCTTTTCACGGGATATTAATTTGTCTACTAAAATATTTATAACTATATTAAATGCTATTGGTGATAAGCAGCACCCTTGGAATAGTCCTACATTGTATTCAAGTGGTTTTGTGTATTCCTTGTTTACTGCTATGACGAATTTTAAGTGGCAATAATAAGAATTAATTATGTCAATAATTTCAGCAGGAAAGTTATACCATTTTAGGGCAAATATCATAAGTTCATGCTGGACAGAACCAAACGCGTTCTCTAGGTCTATCCAGCAGACTGTAATTTGCCTCTCATGTGTTCTGGCATCTTTCAAACTTTCTGCTAGTAATGTATTGTGTTCCAGGCATCCAGAAATACCAGGCAAGAACCCTTTCTGGTGATTGGGCCTGAAATACCTATTGCTAGTCATAAATGTGGTCATTTTGTTTGCAAAATACTGAAAAAGATTTTAGAAATTGTATTGGTTAGGGCTATCGGTCTGGTGTCTTTGGGATGAGTTACTTCCTGCTTTTTAGGGATGAGGACAAAAATTGCTCTTCCAAATGCTACTGGGACTTGCTTTCTTGACCAGATCTTAATGAATATATTCAAGATATGTTTACGAACTGATGGACACTTTTATACACTATGTAAGGAATGCCATCTGGGCCAGGAGCTGATTTAGTAGTTTTCTTTTAATTTGATAGTTTACTTCCTCTTCACTAGGTGGGGTGCCTTGAAAGCCTGTCAGAGGATCATTAGGTCTTTGGATGTTTGGTTCTACGTACGAGCTCCCGCGTTTAGGCACTTCGTATGTGCTTTTAAAGTGATCGTAAATTTGCGCGTTAGTCAAGATAAGCTTTCCATTTTGCTCCCTGAAAATATTTTTGGAGTATTGAAAAGGGTTTTTATCAAAGTCTACTTCGTGTTTAGCTCTGTTAAAATTATCACGATTTTTACTAATTTGAAGCGATATTCCTTGTATTAATTTAAGGATTGATCTTAGAGCCCTGGACAGTTGGTGACTTAGATGGTTATCGCCCATGGTTTTAGCTACACGAAGACGTTTTATTAACTCTCTTTTCTTCCTCCGCAATTTCATTTTGAACATATTTTCCTTGCTATTTTGAGCATAACAAGTTGATGGTGGGTAATGTTCCGAGAAGTATGTATATATGGTGTCCTGGAAAGTTCTGGAAAGTCCTGATAAGAAGCCTTTTAGGCAGTAAAATTACTCGTAGAATTTAACTCTGCACTAAATTTCCGATTCGTATTTTTTATATAAGGTTTAGAATCATTTCCTGAGCATAAAATCACAAAATAATAACAAATCCAGGTGGAGCTTCAAGCGCCAGCTCGAATAAACGTTTTTGGCTGATATTCTGAAAAGTTATAAAGCCTATTATTATTGTAGAAAATAAAATTTCCTATCTTGTGTTGCCAGTAAACTTTTTTTCGAACTTACCGATTACGATTTATTATGTCAAATTTGATGATAACAATGTAAAATAATAAGATGTGAATTCTGTTCCCAGTAGCATAAACATGTCCCTTTTACCGGAATGGAAGAAGGGTTATGTTTTTCGCGCGTATCTTTTATGTTTGTAAATCTTTTATTTCCACATACCTTCCAAACGGCTGGATGGATTTTGGTAACAAAGATATTCTAAGACTAGTCTGACTCGCTAAAGTGTCCTTAGATAGTAGGTAATATTTTTTCGTAGTAGGTCGGGGTTTTTAAATTAAAGTTTTCTATCATATTGCTCGTTGCTCGAATAAACAGCACCGTTCATCATCATGACTGAAGAGTTGAACGAAGAGTTTGGTCTCCACTTTTGTAAAAAGAACAACTAAGCTGTGAAACGCATTGCCAGAGTGGGTTTTTGTCGAAGGTTCGTTTCAAGTTCCATCGTAGACCACTACATCCACTATTATCGGCATCATCGCAATCGTATCATTAAATGGGTTATAAATCGTAAACGGTAAGTTTTACAAAAAAAATTTACTAGCAACAAAAGATGCAAAATTTTATTTTCTACAATTATTGTCAAAATATGTAGTTTCCAAAATATCGGCTAAAATAGTTTTTTTCAATTGGCGATTGAAGCTTTACCTGAATCTGTGAGCATTTTGTAATTTTATGCTCAGTAAGTGATCTTTACCTCATAGAAAAAATTGGATTAGAAATTGAGTGCAAAGTTGACCAAAAAACCTTCTGTTTTTACTGGCCTTTCATTACGTTTCAGCACATTTTTTTAAATTTTTGACGAATTTGTGAATTATTAGGAAACATTTTAAAAGATGCATGAAATTGGAAAAGCCGTTCTCAACTTATAGTGTGACCAAAAAGAAAAGGTTGAGTTTTGTATATCTACGAGTATAGATAAATTTAATATTTCTTCGTTTCACTTCACAATTCACAAAATTGTTATCACTAGTATAAACAGTATAAACAAATCTTGAACAAAAAATGAGTTTAAATTACACAGTCCAATATTTTAATGTTATTTTTGCACTGTGGCACCGATTCCGCGGTCCGTGACGGTCGCAAGAACAAGACAGCGTTAAATGCCTAATTTGACAGAACTACCTGGCCTTAATTTAGTTTTTTTTTTTCTTTATTGGCTTAGTGAGAACACACTAACATGGCACACATGCAAACGAGTACGAGTACACAAATAAATTATGGTTAAACTAGCAGCGTCCCGCTATTTTACCCGCGTAATTCCTGTTCCCCTCATTTTCTCCGAATAAAAAGTAGCCTATGTGTTATTTTAGACCATAAAGGATCAATCAATTCAATAAATTTAAATAATTGAAAAACTAGTCTCCGAATAACCCATCCCTAACTGCTCCCGGCGCAAAGTGCCCTTGATGCTCTCCGCGTTCCAAAGCTGAATGGCAATGGCCAACCTTTGCTCCAGGAACGCGCCGGAGCGAGAGTTACCCGTATTCTTCCTGAGCCTGCGCCCTAATTCTGAGAGGAATCCTTTAGCCTCTGCTCCCCAACAACCCAAGGTCTTCAGGTTTCGAGACCATTATCTAAGTATGTATCAAATTCCATCCAAATCCTTCAGTATTTTTTTCGTGAAAGAGAAACAAACATCAATCATCCATCCATCCATACATCCCGAGTCACCCGGAGTCATCCGAGAGTGGCGTGCATTCCATTCTAAGTGACTCAGAAAAAAAGAACCACATACAAACATTCTTAGCAAACTTACAGTTGTAAGAGTTGGTTAATTACACTTATTTGATGTAAATTTTTCGTGAATGCATATTGACAACTAAAATACAATAATAATTTTATGTTCAGTTATTTTTAGTATTATTTTGCTTACGTTTTTGATACGGTATTGGACAGAGACTTTGATTTTATGGTTTTAGTATGTAAATATAATATTATAATCAGTATGACATAATATAGGTATAAGTGTTAACTATTATGAGTTATTGCGGCCAAAAACATTACATGAATTTAATTATTTGTTGGATTCCTATGTATTAGATAATAAAACAAAACGTAGGTAATGCCATACAGCGTGGTCATGCCGCCCGCCAGTCTGTTTACCTACTCCGGTGACAACTAGCGATAGATTCCCTGACACAACAACACACTGTAGTAATAGGCATGACGACTCATTTTTGATTTAATGTACCATCAAAAGGCTACTCAATAACTGATAAATAGGTGAAAGAATTACTTTATTATTAAAATTTTCTTATCTAAATTAAAAACTTCCCGTGATATCACGATTTTAAAACCACAATTTTGGACTTTCCTAAAAACGCTTCAAACAAAAAACGTTCAACGTTAGTTAAACGTTCAACTTCAAGCGTTTGCAGTGAAAACTTTACTCACTCTCTTTAGAGCTTATTGCACTTCCTTCTATACCGGCAGCTTGTGGTCCGATTATGCGCAAAAATCGTACAGTGCCCTACGTGTCCAGTACAATGACGCGTTTAGGATGTTGGTTGGGCTCCGCCGACGCTATAGTGCGTCGACGATGTTTGCGGACGCTCGTGTAGATTGCTTCTACACAACAATGTGCAAACGCGGCGGAGCCCCCACAGCATGCTGGCCGCATTCACGGGGAGGCTCGACAATCCGTACTTAAACCACTCTTGTAGACTGCATATTGAGCACAGTGAAAATATTATTGAGTCGAGCCTGCCCAGGTATGACATTGTGAATTATTATTATTTTTGCTATTGTATGTGTACCTATCAATTTGTTTCTGTGTGACATGAATGCATGTAAAATATTTTTATTGAATTGTGTGTTTTTAATGTAATGTGACTAATTTAACTTATATTTGATTATTTTATGAGTCTATGATACTTGAAATAAATGAATTTACAAAAAAACACTGTATAAGCGTGACGTCACAGTGCCGTATTCTCTATGCGTCGCGCGTAAAGTTTGTATGTAGCTTTATTAAATATTGCGTTTAGGAAACTGGTGTCATAACAAAAGTCACTTGAAATTGAATATGTTATCCAATGGTAAATACTTTTATTTTTTGTAATTTCGTACTTTTAAAATGGACTTGGCCATCCAGCTTTGAATGACCATAAAGTAAGAATATCAAAATTAAAATTGGTATAGTTTATTCTATTTAAATACTGTCATTATATCAAATAATATGATATGATTGCAGGACCTGTCGTCACGCCTATTGTCTAGTTTCATCTATACCATACCATCTATATTAATAATTTCGTCAAGGAGTACGGTAGACTTGATCGAAACCTTATATAAACAACAAAACATAAAAAATATTGATTTTGAGTCGACAACATAATTATGTCCACAAAATTCGGATTATGAATTTCGTTAAATTCTGATGGCACTGATAAACAAACCGCTGTCGTCATCTTTGGTGTGAAGCACGTTTCGTTCCATCAATCAACACATTGCGTGCGTCCGTCGCGCCAAAAAAGCTGAAGATGTTTTTGTTTGAACACGCATCTCTGGAACTACTGGACCGATTTCAATAAATTTTCCTCCGTTGGATATGCACATGATCCCTGCGTGCTACATGCTATATATTATTACACGAGCAAAGCCAGGACAAACCGCTAGTAGACGAGTAAAAGTATCAAACAAAAGATTACGAATATTCTACTAAAACATACCTTGTAAAACAATGCCAAGGCCAGATGTGTCCGATACTTCACTGAAGGTTCTGGTGGATTCTCTTTCACCACTATCTCCTTTCGAAGAACTTGCAGAGCTGATTGGAGAGTTTCATTTGTGAAAAGCTGCTTTCCTACAAGAAACCTTAAAAAAAAATTGGTTGTCTGTAAAGTCGGTTGGTTTACGGACGATAGTTTAACGTGGCAACGTCATAACAAAACATTGGTAGACCGGCGCAAGCGTACAATGAGCGTAACGGGACATAACGGAACACTTTTTCGTGCATGCAGCAGGCGTTCATCGATTTATTAGAAGTTGTCACGTCAATAATTTAAATTTGAACAAGTTTGAATTTTACACAGGATATTCTAACATTAAAATAAATAGGCACTATTACGTGTATGATGCTATTATTTCATAAATATTGATTAAAATGTAAAAATCTTAAACAAATCTAATAAAACTTAATTAGGTATGATATTTATGAAGTACAATAACTCAAACAGAATTCAAATTATGTATAAATTGGTGGTATTATTTCGGAAGCGTTGGTTGCAAAGAGTTTACATATACTACGTATAAAGTTAGATTTTCACGGTTCCTTTGTATCAATCGTGAGCAGATGACGTGCATTCTTTTTATTGCAATAGAGTGATGTGCCGCGACAACAGTATGATACTTCCACAAGAGTGACAAGGTAAGCAAGATGCTATCCGTGCTTTTGGTGTAAAGGGTTTGTGCCAACTCTATACGTAGTATATGTGAACTGTTTGGTGTGGATCTATTTGTCATGATCGACCTTATTTTTTTTCTATCTGACTGCCCAAAGCTACAAAAAGCAACATTGTTTTATAATTGATGTTCCAAAAACTCGAACAAGAAAGTTTAGGAATTAGAAATAACCCACAATAACAATTTTGTGTTACCACTTATACTTAGTGTCAGGATTGCACCCATACGAAGCCGGGGCGGGCCGCTAGTTTTATATAAAAGTGTCTCACAACGTAATTCAAATCATTTTACCGTTCAGTTTGGACAGCTCTGTTGAAGCAAGAGGAGAGCCCTCCGTATACGATTCTAGCATCCAGCACGCATCCGTTGTTTGAGAGATTGTATAGAAAGCCGGCGTTGACGACGGCGTGTGCGTTTTGAAAACGCGGCATCACCTGGTGAACAAGAATACGGTCAAACTTTGATTGACAATAGAAGTAACTTTAGCCTACCACTATTTAAAAAAAAAAAATTTTAAATAATGTTTTTGAACTTAGATTTTAATTGGAATTTTAGATTTTCCTTTTTTATTCTAATTTTGATTCGAATTTACTCTTGATTTTGTTTTTAATTTTGATTATGATTTTTACCTTGATTATGTTCATAATTAGATTTTAATATTGGTTTTAAATTAACCTTCACTATGAAATTGACATTGACACACTTGCATATTTTTGACATATTTAGATTTTTTAAATTCTGATTTTGATTTTAATTCTGTTTATGATTTTAACTTTAACTATGTTTTACTTTTGATTTTAAATTAACCATTACTATGAAATTGACATACTTTTTATTTGATTATTATTAACTTTGCTTTTCTATTTTGAAATGTTTAATGATTTCGAATTTTCTTACTTCTAACTTTAATTTAATTTTAACGAAATGTACATAAATTGATTTAAAACGAATAGGCCAAAATACAGGTGTGCTTCACACCTAGTTTGGAAACACAAGTCAAAAACAATCTTACAATAAGAAATATTGTAAATAGCCTAGTAGATGGGCTGATTTCGATGCGGTTTTTTTATTTGAAGGTTAATAATATTCGTGCAAATGTTCTTAGCTATGTTTGGTTAATCAACATTTTTAATTTTGTTCTTGTATATTATTATAATAAGGTAGAGTCTGGCTAACGAAAGTTGATACTGACAAAGCGCGGCAAATTTAAAATATATCAGCATGGCATCCCTAAACTGAAAATCTCGTCAAAAATAAACACATGCCAGGTACTACGAAACCTCAAAAAACACGCCATTTTGTTGCGTCAGAGATAGGGGATACCATACACTGATTCTGATTCTACCAAATCATTCGGATAATAGCCGAAAATTAATTTCTTAAAAATGAAATTGCACAAGCTTTTCCCTATTAATTAGCGTAATTAATGAATCTATTCATTAGGGCAACTAAAGGCTTATTGTTGCTCTTGAAATAATCGCCAAAACGTACATACGTCGTACTTATTTTTGGTGAATACAATTTTAGAACACGTACGAGTTGTTACAACTTATTTCTTATAATGTTTAAATCAGTTTGTTTTAAAAATGCATTTTTGGAAAAAAATGTCCCTAAGTATTTTCTGTTTAAAATATCCCAATTCGTAGGGTAACTACCCGTCGGTAGGAACACTTAAGTGTTGTCATGTAAAAAGCTTGCAAAAAAATCCAGTATCTACTTTCGTTGGCCAGACTCTATAAGTCACTGACCTTGTATGTGTATATTTTATAATTTTTGCTCAAGGGTGGTAGCAGCACATCCAATATAACTCGGTCCTTCATGTCTTCTTTTAAAAACTCTTCCATGCTCACCTTTTTAGTAACACCTCCACACCCTACTGCCATATGAAAAAAACATTTACGAAAATTACAGTGAATGAAATTTGTAACATTCATTATACATCTATATTAGGTTTGGTTTTCAGTTTATAACAACTATTTCTACGTATGTACATACTCTTATGAATATTATCCCTATAGTGACGCAAACGACGAGCTAAAATTCCAATAGCTGCATGTCACTGTGTTGTTATGTGGCTTGCATGTTTCTTACCATCAGGCACATGTCCAGCTCGTCTCGTCACTCTATATTAAAAAAAAATAACTCTGTCCGTTCAGAAGATTCGTGATTGAGGAAGAAACATAATTTCACATCCAATTTTTGACATTTATAATTTTAGTAGGACTAGATAGGCTATGTTTTTTTTGTTATCATCTGCTAACGCCTCATTTAAATTACGTACCAATTGTCAAGTAAGCCCCAACAGTCTCAAAGAGCAGATACAAGTCAGAAGGGAAATCATTGTGTTGATGTTTTATCATTAAGTTACCACCTATGGACCCCAACTGAAAACACAAAACATAAACATTATTACGCAACTTACTGATCACATGCATAAAACTGCGTAAAAAGGAGGATTGTGACAAGACTGAGCCTTATATATTTGTCGTATGCTGAATCGTCACTTACATAGTTTCTTATATCAGAACATCTCAGAATAACTAGAAGGTTCCAAAATTATGGAATGATCATATATATTATATATGGAATGATAGGGATCTTATACTTGAGACCTAGATTAAAACAGTCTATTAAAGAACTACGAAAGGAAAAGAAGGAAGTACAAGGAGAAGAGAAGAAGTAAAAGAAGACCTTTGTAATACGAGTAGAAGGATTGTTTGAGAATATACAATTGTTTGAAATTGACTTCTACTTAAAAATTGTAAGACCATTATATAAATAAACTTACGTTTCTCACAGCAATATGCGCTACAAGTTGAATGTGATCGTATAATTCCTTTAAATATCCGAAATAATCCTTTTCCATGATATCACTCAAAGTTTCCAGAAGTTCAGTGAGCGTTAATCCAGCCCCAATTTGTAAATTTTGATCTAAGCACACAACTTTGAGTTCCGGGATTGTACTTATATCAATAAGAATATTTGGATACTCAAGAATTGGATACGCACCTGAAATTGAAACTTTTATATTTAAAAACTTACTAATTTGGTAATCGTTTAAAACGTTCATTTTAACTTAAAAGAAGGATGAGGTTCTCAATTCCGTTATATGTTTTTTTGTACGTATGTTAAGCGAAAGCCCCGCCAATAGGTATGCCGACTCATTTTTGATTTAATATGCCATCAAAAGACTACTCATTAACTGAAACACAGGTGAAAGAATTAAGCTTTTATCTTAAAAACTTCCCGTGATATCACGATTTTAAAATCACAATTTTGGACTCTTTCAAAAACGGTTCATACAAGTCACTACAGAAACGTGACGTCACACTGTCGTATTTTCTTTGGGTCGCGCGTAAAGTTTGTATGGTAGCAATATTAAATATCGCGTTTAGGAAACTGGTTTCATAACAAAAGTATCTTGAAATTGAATGGGTTATCCCATAGTAAATACATTTTCTAATAACTTCGTACTTTTAAAATGGACTTGCCCATCCAGCTTTGAATGATCATAAAGTAAGTTAAACTAAAAAAATTCAAAATTAAAATTGGTAGATATTTTATTATATTTAAATACTGTCATTATATCAAATAACTAGATGTGCGCCGCCCCGGCTTCGCCAGTGGAACATATATAGCACTTATCGCGATCCCGCACATGTCCAACGGTGAAAAAAATTTAGAAATCGGTTCAGTCATTCCCGAGAATTTCGCTTTATCAACTCAGAGATTAGCAAAAAAGATTTTATATTCAAGAGGTGTGTAATCTGTGATATTCAATGACGCAGTCTTAGACACATGCTGTCATGTAGCACAAAACGTTCGAAAACTCTCAAAAAGGAATATTTTTCCCGATTTTGTTACATTCTTGATTCATGCTCCGCTTCTGTTAATAGTAGCGTTATTTTCTATAGCCTATAGCCTTCCTCGATAAATGGACTATCCAATAGAAAAATAATCTTTCAATTCGGACCAGCACTTCCAGAGATCCTAGCGTTCAAACAAACAAACAACTTTTCAGCTTTATAATATTAGTAAGTATAGATATAGATATAATATAATTGTAGGACCTGTCGTCGCCTATTGTGAATCAATTTTGAAGGTTTTTTTTGTTTGGAAAATCATATAGTTCAGTCAGTGGTGGTTTTGTCTAATTTATTTTGGTTTTTGTAATATTACCAAAAAACTAATATTATCTTTCATGTATTTACGTAGTGATAGATTCTTATTAAATTTGGTTGGGTGTCTGAATCAAATTTTAAATTGAAGCTGGTTTTTGTTACATTATTATTATTACATTACCTTTGGCAGTATTTCCAAAGACCAGCATATATGAATCATATCTTGTATTTTCCAATATTCTTAAAAGGGAATTGAGATTGCACACTTTGAACCAAAATTTGTCGTCTTTTAGTTTAATTTTGATTATATTATCATCTTCAACGTTTAGAATGCACCAGTCGTCTTCATCGCAGCTGGTTTTATTACAAGCAACTCCCGTTTTCTTGCATATGGTTAAGTCTTCTATGTCCAGTAAAGCATCGTTTTTTCGGTGCATCTATGGCAAATGTTTTAAATGCATCAAGAATGGGTCTGTAGCCAGTACAGCGACATACGTTGCTTCCAAAATATTGTTCTATTTCAAGCATTGTTGGTTTCTTTCTCCTTTCTAGTAGACTGGAATAGAATTAAGTTATCTTGCTATTTACTTATTAAAAAACACTCCTTTATTGCTGATGTACCTTTCAAGAAATTTATACATTGTAATATTTGTACTATTACATATTTCAACCATCACTATTACATATTTAAGAAGCAACCGAAATTTTATGTCTCACATCGGATCAGGTAAGATCAGGTACAAAAAAAGCTTGTAAAATAATTATTATTTTAAGACGTTGCTACCTACCTATACATATTCATGATCCACGCCGGGCTGCAGTACCCGCACTGGGTTCCGTTGAATTTGGCTAAGGTCTCCTGCAGGATGTGGTAGCCTATTTTCCTGTTGCCTAATTTCTCGATTGTCGTGATCTCCCAACCTTGGCATGACGTTATGGATATCATGCACTGAAAATTTAATGTCTGTTAATCTTAAATAGTGCAAATAGTGGTATCAATATACGAGCATATTTACCATAATAAGTATAAACAACATAAGTTACGTATGGTGTAGTCGAGTCGTCGTCCTTATTTTTATTAAGTATAAGTTATTTGCTTTGTGTATACTAAGATCCATCATTGTCATCATCAGCCAGTGTTCCTCCACTGTTAGACATTGCCTCTCCCAATACGCCACTCAACCCGAACCTCGGTCTTACGGTTCCAGCCACCACCAGCCATCTTTCGTATCTACTAATATTATTAAATTTATTTAAATACACGTTACAGCATTGACGGAGACAGTGGGACCCCCCGGGCACTTGACGGCAGCCACCACGCATGCGCCGCAGCCCGCCTCACGACACATGTACTTGGTGCCGCGCAGCTCCAACCGATCCCGGAGGAAGTCCACCAACGTCATACTGGAGTCCACATCACATCCCACTGGGGAAAAAATAGTCAAAATAATTCATATTATAAAATCGCCTATCGATAAACTTTTAAATGTATTAAGAAATTGTATTTTGTTAGTAGGTATTCTAATAATAAATTTCTCTCTCTCAGGCTTAAGGGCGTGTAGGCCGTAATTTTGAATTTTTAAAACAACTTTAAGACCTTTAAAATAGTGTATTAAACTCTGAAAAAATATATGTATTAGTTAAGGATCTAATCTAGTGCAATTCATGATCAATAACACGATTTAATGAATTTTACTTGATAGAAAAAATCCCAAAGTTACCCCTTTTCAAAAGTTTTTCAAGTTTATGACTAAACTAATGATCTTTTTACTAAATTTTGTACTCAACGAAAGCCACTAAAAGTTATAGATGCATTCGCAGAGTTTGACTTGATAAAAGTATCAGTTATTCACTATGTTTTAATATCTACCATATATATAGCGCGCCGTTCGGCAGGCCTGATCAGTCGCGTTTCGGCGCTCACGGACGACGGGCCTGTGCTTGATTTTGCAATTTTGACAACCAATAAATTTTAAATATTACGATCATAGTGCCACAGTATAACAATATCAGTAGGTATTACTAGTGAAGCACGCTATGATCTTGATTTTTGATACCGTTTTCATTGAATTGCAAATAGACGCTGATACTAATTAGTACGCTGTTTACTTTATGTTGTTCCCAATAGGGGAGTCTCAAAAAACTGACGTCGATAACACATCAGTAAAAAATTCAATGCAGATGCAATGGAAAATAGATTAGTATCGGTAAAATATTCGTTCGTCAAATCAGAGATCGGGATAAGGAAATAATGAGAGGGAGAAATCTCTAATATAAATGCAAGTTAGGTATATGCCATTTAGGTAAATTCTTTGGTAGTAAGGTACTTAGTACTTGGAAGAAAAGTCCTCACATACGGATTTTACCACTTTGGAAGAGATTCTTGCGCAAACTATTCAGTTTAGAAAAAAAATGTTAGGAACTTCAATACAATTTTTGAACACCTATCCATAGATACACGTATGGTTTTGATAGATTTTTTAAAAATTTCTTTTCCAAGTTTTTTGGCGATCTTCCGGAGTTCCAGAGTACACCGGCGCAGCCCTCCCGCACCCCCTCACCTGCACCCCCGCAACAACCGTTGAGCTTGCGTGCGCGCCGTGCGGCTGCCCGCAGTGCTAAACGAGCTGCGAACCCGCGCGCGCACTCTCCTTGAAAAAGATCGCCGGACGCGATCGAAACTTGAGTCGGACTGGACTGACTACATTATACGTGAGTTACCCGTGTATTTATGTAAAATGTGTAATAACCACGTTAGTTTTCATACTAAAATTGGCAAATATGATGTTTACCATCAGGCACACTTCCTGCTCGTCTTGTCACTATATACTATAAAAAAAGTTCAAAGAACGTCTAGACCAATTCGTATGATTTTTGTCTGCATGAATTTGTCTTTTGGAATATTTATGATATTCATAAAAAAAAAAAAATTGGTAAAGTCGGTATACGGGCGAAAGTTTTACGTGACAACGACTTTGAGTGGTAAAATAATTTTACGGAAGGGACGCGTGCCTTTCACTTTTTATGTCTGTCTCTCTCGCTCTTAGGCGGGCTAACCATGCCCGAGTGGAAGGGACGCGTGCCTCTCACTCGCTCTTGTTGTGAGCGCATAACGTGAGCGGAGTGTAACGCAGTTTCTTGAAGTGTCACCCGGCAAACCAATTTATAAGACGTTGTCACGTCTAAAGAAAAAAACACTCAAAACATCGGTCGTGTCGTCAAAATCCTAAATCTGCTTATTTATTTATAGAACGAAGTTAACGAAGCTCGTTATTCATAAATACATCTTCGAATAGTAAACTTATCAATGGCTTATACGGATTTCTCTCACCTGAATATTCTTTACAATTGATTTTAAACGTTATACGATCCATCTAGCAGTTCGGCTCACAGACAAATAACTACTTACTATTCGACTGAACTATTCGCAAATAGGTACTCACATTATATTCACCTTTGTTATCTCAGCAAGGGTAATTAGCATGTTAATCATTTTGGAATTTTGGTTCATTAATTTGTTTCGGAACAAAATTTAAAATAAAAATTTCAATAGTAGTTTACACCAATGATTAGTTAAATACTACAAAGTCGAAAAAGTTTTGCAATACTGACTACCTATTAATAAATAACTTTCGCTTTTGGACTAACCCTGACAGTTTTTTTATTATAGAGTTTATAGAGTGACGAGCATGACGTGTGCCTGATGGTAAGCCTGCAGCATAATAAGCATGTGTCGCGGTCTCGGCGCGAACTGGCGCCCATACAATTCTATAGAGTCAAGTTCCTGTTGCGGTCTCCTGTCGCGGTCTCCGTGGTACCACTACCTTAAAGTCTTTTTTACTCGATTTATTGTATTTTTACTGATGACTTCCCCCTAAATTTGAGGTAGCATACTGGTGACCCCCACCAAAATTCGAGGCTGGGACCGCGCCTGGTGGATGTCGGTAAGCAACATCCTTACCCATAACACACAATATAACACAGCTACTAAGATGTGGAGATTCCAAATCAATATCTAGCACTGCACTGTACTCGTCACACATAGCCACAGGCAGATCTAATCTTTGCTTTGTAAATTGAACTCAAATTAAACAGGCCTCTACTTTTCTATTTGTGTCTGTTCCGATCACTAACCATCTGGAGCTTTGAGCGTTATGCCCGAGCGACACGAGGCTACTTTTTCAAGATAGTGTTAGCAAGCTAGTACTTCTAGCTTTGTGTAGACAAAACTAGAGTTACGTAGCGTGTGTACACGAAGAACTGTAAAAACGAAAAGTACTAGATTGCATACACTAGCTTGCTACCCTTGCTTGAAAAACTAACCTCGTAGAGTCTGGCCAACGAAAGTAGATACTGGATTTTTTCGCAAACTTTTTACATGACAACACTACAGTGTTCCTACCATCGGGTATTTACCCTACGAATTGGGATATTTTAAACAGAAAGTACTTAGGGACACTTGATTCCAAAAATGCATTTTCAAAACAAACTGATTTAAACATTATATGAAATAAGTTTTAAAAATTCGTATGTGATCTAAAATTGTTTTCATCAAAAATAAGTACGACGCATGTACGTGTTGGCGATTATTTCAAGAGCAACACTAAGCCTTAAGTTGGCCTAATAAATAGATTCATTAATTACGCTATTTAATAGAGAATAGCTAATGCAATTTCATGTTAATTTTCGGCGATAATCCGAAAGATTTGGTAGAATCAGTATCAGTGTAAGGTACCCCCATCTCTGACGCAACAAAATGGCGTATTTTTTATGTTTCGTAGTAGCTGGCTTGTGTTTATTTTTGGCGAGATTTTCAGTTTAGGGATGCCATGCTGATATATTTTAAATTTGCCGTGCTTTCTCAGTATCAACTTTCGTTAGCCAGACTCTATCGCTCGGGCATTGCTTTGACATCTATGCTCAATTTTGGCCATTACGTCGAGTCGAAGGCAAAATTAGTAGCTAACATGAATAAAATTAAAAATTTTGATCTCGGATTTGTTATCTGTCAAACATTCTACTAGTCAAGCCTTTTCATTTGATACCCATATTGAGGGTGTTGTGAAAAAATAAATGTATTTCGCCATTTTGTAGTAGCAGCCATTTTGGATTTGAAATTTGTCTTAGTACAAAGTATTCTACTAGTCAAGCCCTTTCGTTTGATACCCCTATTGAGGTAGTAGTGAAAAAAATAATATAATTCGCCATTTTATGGTGGCGGCCATCTTGGATTTGATTTTTTATAGTGTATAGTATTTTACTAGTCAAGCTCTTTCATTTGATACCCATATTGAAGTAGGTTGTGAAGAAATATTTTGTCCGCCATTTTGTGGCGGCGGCCATCTTGAATCGATATTAACCAAACATAGCTAAGAACATCCGCACCGCACAAATATTAACCTTCAAATAAAAATAAAGTGGCCAAGTGCGAGTCGGACTCGCCCATGAAGGGTTCCGTTGCAGCAAGTAACATTATACATATAGTACACAATGTTCTTGCCGTTAACATTATACTACAGTACACATTTTACCCCTTTGGAAGTGTCTCTCGCGCAAACTATTCAGTATAGAAAATAAATAAATCAGAAACCGCAACATCGTGCGCGATCACGATGTCGCGCGATCGCGGGTGCTTAATCTATGCCGTCAAACTTATTACACCTCTTTTTTTGGTCAGGGTTTAACCAGATAATATTTATAATATACCTACGCATTTGAACATACTCACTAAGCCAGCAACTTCCATTGCTGACGAGTGTATGACAAAAAAAAAAAAAAAAAAAAACAGTGTAAATTACTTAATATCTTCAAACCGGTGTCGCTTTTTCTGCGCGATAACAAAAGATGGCTTTATCCACGGATTAACTGGGGTCCAACCAGCTGGTGTTGTGCCTAGTGGAGTTTCTGACCCCAGATATCTTTTGTCAGAGCTGTGAGCTCCTGTTTTTCGCAGAAGTTGGAATAGGCGTTATTATGTTGTACAGGTGTCGTGGGTTCTGCTGAGATGTTTACCTGCTTCGCATAGTGAAGTGACACGCGAGACAGGTTTGTTCGATTACTTAATATTTACATATTCGATTCATAGCAGCATTTAGCTGTTCATTTTTGCAGGATAAAACTTTCTGACGGACTAATAAAAGTTTTTGTTAGTCATCTCGTCTATTTCACCTTAAACTACTTATTATTACATGAGCACTTCACCTGAGTGAGTGTAGTATAGTATTATAAAACATAATATTTTAACTTACTTCAAACAAGCAGGAGGTTCTCAATTCGGCTGTGTTTTTGTATGAATATTAGCGCAATAGCTCCGCTAATTATTAATATTGTAAATTGAATTTGGTATATCTCTATTTGCTTACTGTATCACACCCATACATATGGGCTATACATATAATATTGTGTACATATCAATTTTATCAAAACCAGCAGTTTTTGAAAGATCATCAAAAACTAAAAATCTACATACATTGATGTTATTACTCCAAAACTTCGCCGTCTCATTGGATTAATATGCTTAGTTTGATTCTAAAAAAATCTGAAACTTTAGCCGAGTAATAGAGGTAATTATAAATTGAAGTCGCTATTTGTTTTCCGTAGAAAATTAAATTATGGATTTTACAAATTTATAATTCGAGTAAGAGACGTTAATGTAATTAAATCATTCGTGATGGTACTTAAATTCAATTCGAATCTTCATTTCGATTTTGTAATCGAGTTATTCGAATAATTGTGTTATTCTTGGTGCCCGTTTCTTCGGTGCGGTGTTTATATAAACAGGCTTTTGTGTCGGGAGCACAATGGGGGTACTTAGCGCAGTTAGCGCCGGGAATACCCGCGTGTTTGTATGGGGAAAGGCTCTATTGGTTTAAAACTTCCCACCTAAATTTACAGAAGTAAATTTACTATATACTTTTAACTTGTGGCTGCAAGTTAAAAGTCCATAGTTTACATATATACATATACACAAATTGTTGTCGTTCACCCTTGCTAAAAAACTTCAGTCTTCAACACGGGTTTTTTCAGATACAGTTCGGAGAGTGTGCAACTCTACACTTCCTAAAACCCCCCCACCATCTACAACCACCTTGCTATTTTTTTTATCAGATCCCTGTAACTCTAAAAAGTGATATTATTTCAGAGTTTACGTCTCAAAGACTGACACTTTTAACAAGAACGTCTACGCAGTGGAATGTGTTGCTTGAGTAGATTTATCCTGATGGTTAGAATCTTAGTGTGTTCAAGTCGAGAGTGAATCCTTTTCTTCTAAATAAGCACGCTTCACCGTCGCTCAACACAAGACGGCGGTACATCACAGACCTACATATACCTACATTTAAAAATCTAAATCAATATGTTTCTATGTATAATAAGTATGTATTTAAAACTATATAAGTATTATATCAGCTATCTGGCTGCCATCACACAAGCTTTGCTTAGTTCGGGGTCAGATAGTGTTGTGTGTGAATTGTCCACGAATATTCATTTATTTATTAATAAGATAAAGTGGGCTAACTTAACACTTCAACACGAATGAACGCATAAATGGTTGGCTCTCCATTGCCTACAGAACGGGCAAGATTTTAGTAAATTTTAGTACACTTTGACAATGAATTTATTTTGACGTCACAACGTCTAATAAATCGATGAACGCCGGCTACATGCACGAAAACGTGTCCCGTTATGTCCCGTTACGCTCATTGTACGCTTGCGCCGCATCTATCAATGTTTTGTTGTGACGTTGTCGCGTTATACTATCGACCATAAACTAACCGACTTTAAAGACAATCAATTTTTATCGAAATGTTTGCTTGGTATACGATGGTAAGTAATCATTTCATATCCCGCTCCCGCTCCCTCGTGCTTGGTCTCTAATGGCAAAACGTAGCCCCAATTACTCCCTGCCTTGCATCTTCAACAACGTCATCTGAACGGGCGACTTCACGGGCCTCAGTTGGCTTGCACTCAAATGGAAGTTGAAGTGGTGGCTTCTTGGTATCAGTCTAGAGGAAACTGAAATCCTAATTCATGGAATCTACCATAAGTTATAACATTAATGTGTGTTTTACTCAACCATCTGGATTGTCTTCGATACTTTGGATCCTATGTTTTTGATCGATCACCCAGTTCAGTTTACTAGTTCTCGGCCGACCACTTGTTTCGCTAATCTATTTTGTATTGTTGTTGTATTGTTATGTAAGTTTTGTTAAGGCATATTTTATTTTATATTATTGTTCTGTTTAGTTTAGACCTAACTCGCGAGTCCCAAGACAGCACAGTTAAGCTTAGTTTGGGGCTCAATGGCATGCTTTTGTAGGCGTAATTTTGGTAAATAAAGTATTAGTAGTATATTTAACACGAATTTTAAAATGTATAGTCGTATTTTGCTTACCTTCCAATTTTCGATCCCCCAAGAAACTTGGCAACCGCAAGGCAAAATAAAAAACCTAGTCAAGTATCTTCTTATTTCTGTAACCCTCAGGTTTGTATCGTTGCCAATCGTCTAATCAGTTTACAACTTTTTGGCTCATTCCGCTGAAACGTGACGAGAGTTTAAAGGTTGAGCGGCCATGCCGAGTCCACAAAACCGAAGACACCACTGATGTGATGACATATAAGAGACCTGCCCTTTGACCACCTAACTAAATTGGCTAAGGCTTGGCTATTGCTGTCTCTATCGTTTCAAGCGATACGAAAAGAGAGGGCAATATCAACCTAAGACAGTTTTACTTAGGTGGTAGACCTTCTGGTCTGATATTGAGGACGAGTTTGTTATAGCCCAGTCGGGGTAGACATTTTAATAGAAAAAAATCCGGGAAACAATTATTTTTTTAAAGTCGGTACGGGTGGTTGAAAGTTTATATTTCAATTTCCTAACTATCCCCGGTAAAGGATTTTCCGCCATCTTGTTTTAAAGTTAATTTTTTTTCGTGTTTCTGAAATAACTCGTTAATTTTCAACTTTAGAGCAAAAATGGTGGTATCCAACATTGTTGGAAATTTAATTTTTCACAAGTTTGGGCATTTTACGTTTTTTTACGCTAGGATCAATAGCGCTATACGCTATTAAATACGCTAAATATTATAATACGATATTTGCAGAGTTATACACTATCAAGTTTATCAAAAAAATCGTAATGGGTGGAATTTTATTTTCTTCAACTTTGGTTCTCGCATTTTTTTACTCCACGATCAGTATTTTCGGATTTATATCCAAATCGGAGGTGAAATTGTTTTTATTTGTCAAATATTTTATCCAGTTTATTTATTAAAAAAAATGATAAACTTGATAGAATAACTCTGAAAATATTGATCCTAGCGTAAAAATGATGACCAAACTTGTGAGAAATTAAATTTCCAACAACTTTGGATACCACTATTTTGCTCTAAAGTTGAAAATTAACAAGTTATTTCAGAAACACGAAAAAATTTACCTTCAAAACAAGATGGCGGCGAAGCCTTTACCGGGATTAGTTAGAAAATCGAGATTTATATGTCCAACCATGCACCCGACGTTTAAAAAAAATTCGCTCGCCGGAGTTTTTTCTATTTCAGGCTAGTTTTATGTTTGCCCCGACTGGACTATTACTGACTTCGAAAAAGAAAAAAAGAGGCTTTGTTATGTACAAGTTCTACAATGTCTCGAGAATGCCTGAACCGATTTTGGAAATTAATTGTTTGTTCGAATTCGGTTTTTCTATTAACAAAAATAAAAAATACATACATCGATGATTTATCATTTTATTTTAATAATAATTTTATTAAAATTGTGTTAACTCTGTGAGTAAAATTACTAAATTTAAATTAGTTGTTTTGTTTTTTCAGAGAAAAATAATTATACCCAATATGTATATTCCGGCCAGTGTGTTCTGAATGATCTAATACCACATTGCAATTTTTTATACTTCGGAATATGAAGTGCCGCTTTACTTGTATCCGTTTGAGCCCATTTATTCTCAACAGCGTTTCAAGAAGCTTCTAGCGGTATCGTTTGCTTATAATTGGTGTAAACAAAAAATTTTGAGACTTGAGTCAAAATTTCAGCAATTTTAAAAGTAGTCTAAATGGGTTAAATGTATTATTGTATACAAAATAACAAACTCTAAAAACTAAAAAAACTGCAATTTAAACTGCAATAACGGGAACGGAAACTACGTGGATAAAACCGCGGGATACTGCTAATATTGCATATAAACTAATATTACATGCCCGAAATGGGTAAACTGTTGTTTCTATTAAGTACACAGTGAATAAACAATTCTGAATTGCGTATGTTTGCGATGACATATCTCCTCTTTTAATATCCGATGAGGTTGCGGAAGTTGATTGTTAATTCTATTTGTTTACGTTTACGGCTGGATTCTTTGTTGTATTGAATAATAATGAGACATTTATTATTATCATAATTTAAGTACCGCTGTTAAAAGAGGCACATTTGATAGCTTCGAGTATTACTCGTAGTTAGCGAGTGTATGGGTCAACTAAAGATAGATTAAATAATGTTTGCACTTAAGTCAAAAATAGCAACAACAAAAATATATACAACTAATATTATAAACGGAAAGTATGTTAGAATGGATGGATGGTTGTTCAAACTTTTTCACGAACAAACTGCTAAAGAAATTTCAATGAAATTTGGTATATCAACATCACTACATAGTATAAAACAAAGTCGTTTTCTCTGTCCCTATACATGTCTGTTTTTATATGTATGCTTAGATCTTACAAAACTACCAAACAGATTTTGATGCTGGTTTTATGGAATAGATAGCGTAATTCAAGAGGAAGGTTTATATGTATAATATGTGCATACAAAAGTATGGAAACACTAATAACTTTAAAGGGTTCTAATGTGATGTCATAAATAAACACATTTTTTGCGCTTACTTTGCAAATGCTGGCTGGATCCTACAAGATGTATCAAAATAAATACTGCAGTATAGTACCCCATAAAGAGGTCTACAAAAAAGTCAATAATTCTCTTAGGGATAAACCTCAATAACCATTTTTATTCGTATTTTTAGAATGAGTATTGCAGCCGTGCGAAGCCGGGGCGAGTCGCTAGTACATATATAATGGTCTGGAATAACACATAGCCTATTTTTTATCGCGGGAAATAACATCGGGAACTATACGGGTGAGACCGTGGGACGCAGCTAGTAATTAAATAAATTAGCGAATGGTGACCTTATCGCTAAAAAAAAGTGGAGTGAAGAGGAGCAAAGTAAAGTGAAGAACAATATAGTGGACTGATGTAAGGCGTATTGAAGCGAAGTCAAATTAAGTGAAGGGGAGTGAAGTAAAGTGACGCGAAGAAAGAAGGCGCAAAGAAGGGAGAGGAAATGTCAGGGATCAATAACAAAATAGTTTTTTTATAAAGTCTTTAAGCCTTTTAAAGTGTACTAAAATATTATATACCTAAGTAGCCATGGGACTTTAAATCAGGTACTAGTCGTGGTTACATAATGGATGAATAATATATTACACTTACTTAATATAAATATTGGTGGACAATTCACACACAACACCAATGTTGTAGAATACAGCGTATTTCGTTACGAAACAGTGTTTTTATGATAAAAGTGATAAGACGAGCAGGGCATGTGCCTGATGGTAAGCAACATGCTGTTCATAACAGCACAGTGACACGCAGCTATCGAAACATGAACAGTCCAACGTACTGAGCTGCGTTCATCACCCAGAGAAATAAGGTGTTTTAAGTCAAAGTCAAAGTTCTTTATTGATAAATGTACAATTTACACGTCAATTTTATAAAAAAAAAAACAAAATAAGAGCATACAAAGAGTATACATTTTTAAAGTTTAAATTGATCTTTATATTGTACGATAATATGTATCGTACAAATAAGTGTCAAAAATTAAAATATTAAATTATTGAGAGTTTGCCATCACTATATAAAAACTCGCTGTAACTATAAAAAAGTTTGATCGATAAGCCAGCTTTTTAATCGGTTTTTGAAGCTACCCGAACTCGGTGCTGATTTAACTATTTTAGGAAGAGTGTTATAAACTTCCGGTCCCATAATGTGAGTCAGTTTTTCCGATCTCGCGAGACAGTGAGGTATACTATCTAGCTTGTCAGCGTTACGTGTATTGCGCGAATGTCTCTCTCCTCGCGTGTCGTATGAGTCTAAGTTGTTTCTGACATACACAGCTACTTGGTAGAACAAGATTGAAGGCAATGTAAGTATGCCAAGCTCTTTGAAATATGGTCTGACGGATGTGCATTATTTATCTCTTAGCCCAGTAATTTTTTGCGGAATCATTACCTTTTAAACCAGAATACAGTAATGTTTGCGCACCATAGCTAGGCGGCAGAATAAATAGCAAAGTTTGGTACTTTCCCAGGCGTACTCTGCAAAGAGCCCTACCACTACAAAAAATGTGATATTGATATAGATTTTGTGATTGTACTTACGTTTGTTTGTAACGATAAACAAATCACTATACATAATTGATTTATTTTAAACTAGCAACGCCCCTTTACTCGCGTATTTTCCGTAATGGAAAGTAGCATAGGTATGTTTTTCTTGGTTTAAGTGCAGAATAGTTAGAATTCAGTGCTTTAATTTTTGTATAATTTTATTAATTCCAAGCCAAAATCTGATACAGTTGCAGAAAACAATACTTTTATATAAAATAATAATAATACTTTTAACTAAAAGGCATTTTACAGTGGCGGCCATCTTAGATTTGAAATTTGTCATAGTGTTGAAATTTTGCTAGTTAAGCTCTTTTATTCAATTTCCTTAAATGTATCGTTTCTGAGGTAGAGCCTGATAACCGATTGCTATCCGATCCGATCGCTATTCAGCGAGGCAACGCAGCCAGAGTTTTGGGCACATGGTGTATTATTAAAAAAAAACATATGGAAAGAATTAGGAAAAATATCCAATCCGCCATTTAGTGGTGGCAGCCATCTTGGAACTTTTTTATTCAAAAATATTTTTATTAAGATGTATATTGTGTCTGTAATATACATTTTTAAACAAAATAAATCCAACTCAATTCCTGCGTTCGGTAGCCAAAAATGCTAGAGGCAGACACACAAAGACTAAATAAAAAAAAAACGGTCCACAATTGACGGAAAAATCAGTAAACATAATAATAATATAAGTCGTTTAAAAAGAACTCCCTTCGCCCGTCGTTTTAGCGTCGGTGGTCAGAAACTGACAAACAAAATCCAAAGAGAGTTGTAAATATTTGATGATACCCTAAACATCTCAGATTGTAAATAAAATCACCCTGCAAATAAAAAGAAGGAGGCAGAAAGAAAGCCCAGAGATGTTAGTGCGGTGTTTTTTCCGGCGAAGGAAATTGAACTCACGACCTCTGAAACGAGGACAGGCGAGTGTCGGGAGAGTAATGACAAAAGTAAGATGAACTGAGGCGATAAGACGAGATGAAATGAGATAATAAGGAATAGTGTGTTTACAAAAAAAAGCAAAATATAAATTAGTAATTTGTATGATTGAGTCCAAATCACAGTATTAAACTCGCAAAAATAAACCACAAAATCAAATTTTCAAATCTTAATATACATAAATTACGCGTCACGTTGTTTGTCCGCGATGGACTCCTAAACTACTGATCAAATTTGCACACCGTGTGCAGTTTGATCTAACTTGAAAGATAGTATAGTTTTTATTTCGTCTTTATATGACAACTAGCGGCCCGCCCCGGCTTCGCCCGTGGTACATATGTATAACCTACAGCGTTCAAGGATTACGAACATATGAAAGAATGGCGAACGATTTTTTTAAATCGGTCCAGTAGTTCCCGAGATTAGCGTGTTCAAACTATATATATGCTATAGGCTACTTTTGATCCCCAAATTATCGTGCTGTTTACTGGGTTAGAAGTGACACCTGTAGACATCTGGCGGGGATAACTAATTAAATGACGATTGATCAGTTTTCGACCGGAGAGGAAAAATGATTAAATTACTAAAATGGCTATTAAAAAATAAGGGTTGATCGTAGAAGGGTGAAAATTGAGGATTGTATGTATTTTTGTATGTTGTATTTAAAAAAAAAAAGAAATTAAAATTTTGTCATAAAATAAAAAATAAAATTTAGGGGGATGAAAAATAAATGTTGGCCGATTCTCATAGATACCGGATAAGCACAAAAAAATTCATCAAAATCGGTCAAGCCGTTTCGGAGGGGTATGGCAACGAAAACTGTGACACGAGAATTTTATATATTAGATATCCGAGCGAAGCCGGAACTGGCCGTTAGTTACTTATCTTTCATACTAGTAGTCTACTCTGGTTTTGCCCGGGTACATAATATATAGACTATAGTCCTCAGGGATTATGTGCATACTCGAATCCAGCAGTGAATTTTTGAATCAGTCTTGTAGTTCCTGCGATCAGTGCGATCAAACCAAAAACCTGTTCAGCTCATAACATTCAGTATAGACAACATAATCTATTGGGTTAGTACTGATACTTAAACTATTGCACTGCATAAAAATATCCTACATTATTCAGCAATAGTTTTACCTTCAATTTCCGGACACACTCATAACGGATAGATGACTACTAACTCCTGATCACTGTCCGCACGAAATGCTCCAGGAAGCTTAGATCTTCGGCTACTATGTTCAGGATAATTTGTACTGTACTGAGTGTTTTCACGTTTGTGATAAGAACGTCTAGGTTGTGGAATTCGTTGCCTGGGTGGCTGGCTGAGTGGGTTTTCCCTGATGGTTACAATCTTGGTGTCTCAAATCGAGAGTGAATCGGTTTTTTCTAGGTAAGCACGCTCCATCGTAGATCTCATCATCGCTTAACATCAGGCGAGATGGTGGTCAAGTGCGAACCTATTATAGTTAAAAAAATACCTAATAAGTGTATATGTATCGATTACAAACTTTCCATCTACATTGGCGTCTAAAAATGGAGTTATTACTGAAGAATTCGGAATAGTCTGCACAGAATGCACTTAGCATGTAAGTTGTCCTAACTTTCTCCGCAAAGGACTTTCAAGGACCGAATAGTTACAGCTGCTGTGACACGCATGCGCGGGAACTTAGCCTGAAAGCATGGCTCCGAGATAGAGCATCCTCAGTCACTAAGCGGGAGGCGACACCGCCACATCGGTAGAATTCGTAGTCTTACGTTTACGGGAAAACGCGCGTAGCGGTGCTTAGCTCAAGTGTGTGTTTGGACGGAATGTGTGATTGATTTCTGGGCCAAATTGATTGTTGATGTGTGTGTTGTGTTGCTTTTGAGGTGAGTATTTTTTGTGTTTCGATATTAATTTTATGTGACAGCACGTGTCCTGATTTTTAATGTATTGTTTAAATGAAATTTAGTAGGTGGAGAACAAATTAAATCTAAGATGAACAATAAAAACAAACTAAATTGCACTTAATGGCAGGACTACACGTATAAAGGATAAAACTAAACACTTTATATATATGTTTTGTTTTGATATGAGCCATCAAAACTACTTTAAACCCACCATATTATGTGGTACAAGAGCATCAGACTGGTATAACGTCGTTTGTAAAATGTGTCTTTACTTAAATATAGATAAGAACAAATACGTAAGATTTCGTAGGAACAATATCGTCTGATTATAAATTTTATTTACGGTTTCAAGATTGATCAATCTTTATGACACTTAATTTTATTTATTTAAGTCTTAGGAATTAGCTAAATTGACGACTTGTCATAAATAGTACGTCTTTATGAATACAATAATAATATAATGTTTTAAATTCTAAATACAACATTTTAGACAAAGAGTTCTAAATAAGAAAAACTTAAAACAAACCCTAAGTTAATGAAACTCTCTTAAATTATAATCGACATGCCATGTGATTAATTGATTTTGACTAAATTACTCTTGATGGATCATAAAGAGCACATGAAATATTTCGAAAAATAAAGTAAGAAAAAAAAGATTGCATGGTTCATAAAGCTCTTAAAAGAAACTTGCTCATAGTTCTCA
The DNA here is from genome assembly GCA_017562165.1 of Ectropis grisescens. Taxonomy (NCBI): domain Eukaryota; kingdom Metazoa; phylum Arthropoda; class Insecta; order Lepidoptera; family Geometridae; genus Ectropis; species Ectropis grisescens. Next base: position 25,401,148 of record CM029784.1, on the reverse strand, counting down.
TAGATATCTACTGTTTAAATAGACCATCTTTGATTTCTAAGGCCATGATGTATAATAACAGAAGTTTTAAAATAAACTCATTCGTAAATGAAGTAATGTTATTAATATTGATCACAATATCCCGTGCTTGATAATAAATACATCGAACATATTTTCCTGCCATAAGCAACTTAAATGTAATCATAGAAAAATATTCGATCTGTATCAATTTTTCTGACATCTCAATTTAGTTTTTCCGATATGCCATTCTTTGGTAATTTTATTATGGGCTACATCAAATGTTAGATTAATTTTATTAATTGTTAGTCTCGTTTTTGATGGTGGTTTTTTATTATATCCTAACTAATAATATAATTATTGACTACATTTAACAACTTTCATGCTGACAAAGTGGGTGCTGGGAAACCCTATTATCATCTTTGTATCATTTAGTATAAATCAGAGCCTTAAGCTAAATAAATGATTTCTTTTTATTTGAATAAGTCTTAACAAAAAAACACTACTACAATCAAATGAAACCATTTTTATTTATTTGCATAATACCACATCTAATGATGGATTTAAATAGATCGTAATGATACATTATTATAAAAAAAAAGATATAATATTAGGCATATGACAAAATCTTAATTCTATAATCTATAATCTATTCATAAATTAATGAAACATTTGCTTTTACCACCTCAAATCGTGACTTACATGAAATAGATCATAAATATTTAATAGACTATAAAAAATACAAATAGACTAGTCGTTACCAATATCTGAAATAAATTCTAAAATTGAATTGTCATTCTATAAATATTAATGTGACTTTGTAACTTTTTAACAGGCAGACGTTTTATCAACAAAATTGAATTGTAAACTATACTACCTACATGTATTCCGAAAGCTGGGAACAAATTTTCGGTAGGTATTTGAGACGTATGCTGCAAATTTGTAACGGAGGTACAGAGTTGATTAATGAGTAGCAGAACAAAATCAATCCGTGTTTTTTTTTTCAATAAATAGTCATAGTAGTTTATTGATAACAACATGAGTTACAAGTCAATTTTTACAAATTATGATAAAGTATTCCATGTCAATTTTTCCAAATAATATTAAAAAATATTAAAAAAAAAAAAAAATATGGGTATCATTTATGACTAAAAAGTGAGGATTCTAAAACAAAAGGATAGTTTTGGCGAGACTTTCTACCCGCCAGGTGCTATTTTTCCCCGCTACTTACCAGCCAGGCACCTCCTTGTTGGGCATAATAGGCGAGTTATAATAATAAATCCCTTGTATTCCGAACTCGCTACAAATTTGGCAATACATATTTTCGAGCCCTATTTACTAAAGTATGTCTCGCAATTTGGTGTGCCTCCTGGCATAGGCCTCCTCCAGCTCTCTCCACTGAACTATGTCTTCTGCAACTCTGGTCCAGTAAGGCCCCAAGGTTAGGCAGATTTCGTCTCTCCATCTTGTTTTCGGGCGCCCCTTCTGGTGTCTCTCTTGGGTACCACAAAGTTACTTGTTTACTCCATTTGTTTATTTTGCAGCGTAGCATCCATCCCAACCCCATTTTAGGTGCTCTATACGTGTTATTATTATATCTGCAACTTTGGTTCTTCTTCATATTTCAGAGTTTCTGATTTTGTCATTTAGTCTGATACCCAGCATGCTCCTTTCCATGACATACGGCTGCAAATCGTGGGCGTTAACAGAAAAGCAAAGATAAAAACTAGCTAGTACATACACACAGGGCAATAGGAGAGTTGTATGACAAGTTTTCGGCTTGACTCAAACACCTACCCAAAATTTGTTGCCAGCTCTCGGAATAATACCTATCTAACTATTAACACTAAGCACATTTGAATTATTAATAAATTAATGAAGGTCAAGAGACAATCAAGATGTTTATGCATTATACAGTTGGAAGAGTACCGACTCTACTGGCAACATTATGTGAATAAATAAATGACATTTAGGAAACAAAAATAAAAATTTGACATCAATGAAACTAGACACAACATGACACAAGACAGTGCTTTACTCCTTTGGTGAATAATCTACTGTTATGTGTTGATCCAGGTACTTCTTATTTTTTTTTTTTTTTTTTTTTTAAATAAATAGTGACGAGACGATCAGGACATGTGCCTGATGGTAAGCAACATGCCTGACACATAACAGCACAGTGACACGCAGCTATTGGAACATGTAGAATCCAAATCATTACCTAGCACTGCACTGCGCTCGTCACCCAGAGATCTAAGATCTTATATCTCTAAGCCCAGTAATTTCTCTGGAAACATTGCCCTTCAAACCGGAACACAGTAATGTTTGCACATTACTGCTTGGCGGTAGAATAACTGGCAAAGGTGTGGTACTTCCCCAGGCGGACTCTGCCAAGAGTCCTACCACTACTAGTCTTATTGTGTGACACAGCGTACCTACTGCTATTGAGCTTAGTTGTGTTCTCGCCTTCACAATTTAAACGATACAATCATTATTTTGTGAACTATATTGCTATGTTATTTAAAGAATACGTTATATTGAGTTTTTTAAAAATGTTTTGTACAGATGTAAAGCACTTGTTAGTCATACGACTCCATATCGTGGTCACGTGACCGAGGAAAACTAACCTGGACCATTACTTACCCTTCAAATCGGAACACGGTGATTTTTGCACATGCCTGCCCGGTGGTAGAATAACTAGCGACGGTATTATAGCCCTACCACATCCATTATCAACCAACGAAATTGCATTAGTTTAGAAACTTTAGAAGCTACAATTCCTAGACATAAAAATAGTAAAAATATTAGTATTAAAAAAAATGTTCATTCAAAAGACAATCAATGCGTTACCACACTAACGATTGACCATCATTTCGCCTGATGTTAAGCGACGATGCGGTCCACGATCGAGCAAATCATCTAATCAGATGGAACTATTTACACCTCACGAATTAAAATTTATAATAGGTATTAAAATTATTTTTTGGATCTTTGGAAGTTTGTTGCTCAAACACGTCGTAACATATAATCGGATCGGGCTGAAATTCGGAACACAGTTAGATCATAGTCTAGAAGAACATAGACATAGACTAGTTATATCCCGAAAAAAATACGGGAACGGGAACTACACGGGTAAAACCGCGGGGCGCCGCCAGTGAAACAATAAATCTAGTAAAGTTGAAACTAAATAATACATATGAAAATCAATAATATTATCAAGCTCAAAAACTATTTACATGATACAATAAGTCTAAGAAATAACTCTAGCTATAAGTCTAGCAAATAAGTGACTTATAACTAGAGTAATAATAATAAATCTTTGTAGCTTCAAATCGAGAGTGAATCGGTTTTTTTTCTAGGTAAACTCGCTCCATCGTAGACCGCATTATCGTTTAACATCAGGGGAGATGGCGGTCAAGTGTGAACCTATAAAAGTAAAAAAAAGTCTAGCTAGTCTGGATTTAAACTACATACTTGTTAAAGTCCACAACAACATCCTGCTGAAGCACAAGATGTTGGCGTAATTGTGCTCACCAAACATATCACACTAACATAGCACAACTGGATAGAAGCCAGAAATTAATAGACGATGAATCAGATGACGCATAATATGATACAACCGATTAAAAGCTAAAAATGAAAAAAGGAGAAGAAGACTTTATCAGCTGACTATTATTATCATTGACTATTATTATTAATAACAACAATAGGCGTGTCGACAGGTCCTGCAATTATATTAAATTATTTGATATAATGACAGTATTTAAATAGAATAAAATGTGTACCAATTTTAATTTTGATATTTTTTAGTTTAACTTACTTTATGATCATTCAAAGATGGATGGGCAAGTCCATTTTAAAAGTACGAAATTATTAAAAAATGTATTTACCATTGGATAACCCATTCAATTTTAAGTCACTTTTGTTATGAAACTAGTTTCCTAAACGAAATATTTAATTTAGCTACCATACAAACTTTACGCGCGACACATAGAAACTACGGCAATGTGACGTCACGTTTCTGTAGTGATTTGAATGAAGCGTTTTTGGGAGAGTCAAAAAATGTGATTTTAAAATCGTGATATCACGGGAAGTTTTTAAGACAACAAAGTAATTCTTTCACCTATGTTTTAGTTATTGAGTACCCTTTTGAGGGCACATTAAATCAAAAATGAGTCGACATGCCTATTCAGACCAATGGAAACTGTGTTGCCAGACATATTGCGTGCCTCTAGAAGAAGAGGCCAGTTTGTAGGCAACTTTTAAAATGTTTTGTATCGCCTTTTCTTACCTGCAAACAACAACAAATATTTTAGTATTTATATTTGTAGCAAATTTGATAGTAATTAACACAGTTTAAAAACAAGAAAAGAAATAAAATCAAACAGGGACATACATTTACACAAACCTAATAAAACGGTGTCCACAAACCCTAACTAACCCTAACAACTCCAGTTTTTGTCAGTAATTAAATTCCGAAACACTGATTAATCGCTTTCCAAATAAAATTAATATATTTGATTTGATTACGAGTGTCAATGGATTGGATTTAAATTAAACTCCTTTGGGAGTAAAGTTTATTGTTTGTTTATCAGTCAGCCAATATTAGCATTTTAAACATCGATTTAAATAATTACTAACACCCCGCCGTTTTATTCGTAATATTACACTTAAATAAAACAGTAGAACACTTACAAATGTAAATTTAGTATTTTTTATAGGTCCCAGTTAGGCTCATAGGACCACGTTTGACCACCACCTGCCCGATGGTATGTTCGCAACTCGTTTAGCACGCAATTAGCTCGTTTGAGCTGCGAGCACGCGCGCGCACTCTCCTTGAAAAAGATCGCCGGACGCGATCGAAACTTGAGTCGGACTGGACCGACTATATTGAGTTACCCGTGTATTTATTTCAATATTTTTTTTTATTACGTGATTTTTTCCTTCTTACGGTGGCAATAGGGGTGAGTATCTGGTCGATGTAAATGACACCGTAAAATTACAATCCCTATCAATTTACTTGGTACGAGTATATTGTACCTACGCTCGGAGTTTGAGTCTCACTTTGTGACTTGTAAGATTACAAACACTCAATATGTTAGATTAGTTTAGAAACAAATGTTGTTAGATTGTAACCTAACGGTTTATACCTACTTTTTAAGAGTAAATAAAACGTGAGTTACCCGTGTATTTATTTAAAATGTGTAATAACCACATTAGTTTTCATACTAAAAAATCGTTCATTTTGTGTACAACATTTGATTGCGATTTTTTAACGTAAATAGGTTTGCCTTTGACCTGATGTTAAGCGATCATGCGGTCTAAGATGCTAGTCTCGTCTGAATCGTTATATTTGGAGAAAACATCAATTTTATTTAGGCTTGTTTTTTAGACTAGCGCCAAGTTTTGGAGATCTTTGGGTAACTTTTCTTCCCTTTGTAGATTTTACGTGTTCATGGCATTTTTTATCTAAAACAACACTATCCAATACCTTTGTACGAGCAATTTTTGTACGAGTACATTTTTGTAAATAAATAAATAAATATTGGTGGACAATTCACACACAACACCATCTGACCCCAAACTAAGCAAAGCTTGTGTGATGGCAGTCAGATAGCTGATATAATCCATACTAATATTATAAATGCGAAAGTAACTCTGTCTGTCTGTCTGTCTGTCTGTCTGTCTGTCTGTCTGTCTGTCTGTCTGTCTGTCTGTCTGTCTGTCTGTCTGTCTGTCTGTCTGTCTGTCTGTCTGTCTGTCTGTCTGTCTGTCTGTCTGTCTGTCTGTCTGTCTGTCTGTCTGTCTGTCTGTCTGTCTGTCTGTCTGTCTGTCTGTCTGTCCGTCTTTACCGCCTAAACCAACCAACAGATTTTGATGAAATTTGATACATAGATATAATAGATCCCGAGAAAGGACATAGGCTACTTTTTGTTCCGAAAAAAGGGTTAAAATAAGGGATGAGAGTTTATATGGAAAACTTCGTCATTGTTGAAGAACTATGAAACTTTACGTCTAGATATTTAACACGAAACCATAAAATGTATATTTAAGCAGTTTTGTAGTTTTGAACTGTACCTACGGGGGTGGAATTGGGGGTGAAAGTCTGGAAGTTCAATATGACTACCATGAAACTTTGTATCTAGACACTTGAAATGGAGTCGATAAACGTTTGTTCCAGCAATTTTATAAATTCTAACTACGGGGATACTTATATAACCGCTTGATACACTGGCCGCTTTTCGCGTTTTACGAATTTGGCGGGAAAACGGGTGTCAGGTTACATAAGTGCGGTGTTTATGTTTCGGCATATGAAGTGCCACCTTACTTTTACCCGTTTGAGCCATTTACTCTCAAGAGCGTTTCAAGACGCTTCTAGCGGTATCATTTATTTATAATTAATGTACTTAAATAAATTCAAGATGGCCGCCGCTACAAAATGGCGGATAATTTATGTTTTATTAATCCCATCAATATGGGTATCAAATGAAAGGGCTCAACAATCAGAATACAATATACTATTAAAAATTGAAATCCAAGATGGCGGCTGCTACAAAATGGCGGATAACGTAGGTTTTATCAATCCCATCAACATGGGTATCAAATGAAAGGGCTCAACAAGCAGAATACAATATACTATAAAAAATTGAAATCCAAGATGGCGGCCGCAACAAAATGGCGGATAACGTAGGTTTTATCAATCCCATCAATATGGGTATCAAATGAAAGGGCTTGACAAGAAGAATACAGTGCACTATACAACCTCAATATTTAGGATGGGCGCAGCCACTAAATGGCGTATCAGACAGAATTTTTGATAGTCGACGAGATTTCCATGGTGTCTTATCAAATGTTATGCCTGATGGACGCTCGATTAAGGCAAATTCAGAACTGCGAAAATGAGTTTTTTGGAGGAGTAAACGTATTACTTTTCGGTAATCTTTTACAACTGCCTCCTATAAAATGATCAGGAACACCTGTTTTCAATTCTAATACGAAATTATATATATGAAAGTAGCTCTCTCTGTCCGTTGCCGTCTAACGCCTAAGCCACTTAAAGAGTTTGTTACAATTTGGTGCACAGATACACTAGACTTAGGAAAGGACAACGGCGACTTTTTATCACAGAAAAAGAGTTGAAAAGAGTGGAAATGAGGAGTAAATGAAGGATCTTTGCACTCTTTGTATGCTATTTTTAACCGACTTCAAAAAAGGAGGAGGTTATCAATCCAGTTGTATTTCCAATTGTGAATCAATTTAGATGGTTATTTTTTTGGTTGGTAGATTATAGTTCAGAGGTGGTCATATAAATTTTATCGAAATCAGTGCGGCGGTTTTTGAAATATGAACAACAAACTAAAATTTGCGTTCATGTAATCAGACGATATATCTACTAATATCTACTAAGACTCTAATAAAATTTGGTGGACCGTCCCAATATGATTTTAAATTAAAGTCTGTTTTTGATTAATTTTTGAGAGCATATTTTTTTTTGTAATTTGTCGTAAAATTGTACATTTATTAATAAATATAAAACTTTGACTTAGACCGATTTTGATTAGGAAACGTGAATTTGTATGGTAGTAGACATACGAGTAGGTACTGCCTCAATTACTTTAATAAATATGTGGCGCGGACGAGGTCGCGGGTATAAGCTAGTACTTATATAGTTTTAAATACATACTTATTATACATAGAAACACCCAGACACAGTGCAAACATTTGAATTCATCACACAAATATTTGCACTGGGTGGGGATCGAACCCACGACCCTCGGCTTCGCAGGCAGAGCTACTACCAACTAAGCCACCAGGCCAGTCCCAGGCCAATACCTACACATAGTCTGAATCTCAGAAATGGCTTTAACGATTTTCGTGAAATTTTGTATTGTGAAGTTAAGTCCTAACGCTGTGTCACTGTCACTTTATATCTAACTACGTATATTCACATTTATCTCTAGTCGACTTATCTGCCTGGAGGCTAAAATTATTCTGCCTCTGCCAGTGCGACTGGCATACCTTTTCACCCCTCCGTTATCTACCACTAGGGGTAACTTGTACGTTAGAGAAATAACACATTTCGATTCCGAATCGAACTAACGACTTTTTAAAACAATCTGACATCATGACAGTATGGGTTTCGGAGGCCATAAATCGCACTAGTTAGGTTTTATTTATAGAAAATGTCGTTTTTATCTGTATTTAAACCGAAAAAAGCTTCGTTGTCCGGGGTCTTCAAATATTTATCAAAACTTAAAAAACATATAGAGGCTAACGAAAGTTGATACTGACAAAGCGCGGCAAATTTAAAATATATCAGCATGGCATCCCTAAACTGAAAATCTTGCCAAAAATAAACACAAGCCAGCTACTACAAAACATCAAAAACACGCCATTTTGTTGCGTCAGATATAGGGATACCATACACTGATTCTGATCTCTTTCGGATTCTCTACCAAATCTTTCGGATTATCGCTGAAAATTAATTTCTTAAAAATGAAATTGTACAAAGTTTTCTCTATTAAATTGCGTAATTAATGAATCTATTTATTAGGACAACGTAAAGCTTAGTGTTGCTCTGGAAATAATCGCCAACACGTACATACGTCGTACTTATTTTTGATGAATACAATTTTAGATCACATACGAATTTTTAAAACATATTGCATATAATGCTTAAACCAGTATGTTTTGAAAATGCCTTTTTGGAATCAAGTGTCTCTAAGTACTTTCTGTTTAAAATATCCAAATTCGTAGGGTAAATACCCGATGGTAGGAACATTGAAGTGTTGTCATGTAAAAAGTTTGCAAAAAGTCCAGTATCTACTTTCGTTGCCCAGACTCTAGATACTCGTACCTAAGAGGAGGATTTTAGTGAACCTGAGTGCTTAATGTGCGTATTATAGGAGAGGCCTATGTCCAGCAGTGGACAAACACGGGCTAATGATGATGATGATGAGCGCTTAAAAAGGGCTTGTCTTGTTGGGAGAATAGTGACTACTGTGTTTTCGAAGTGATGTGATTAATGCAGCTGACTTAAAATCGGTAAACCCAAACATCGTGAGGATTGTCTAGAATCTTTCGAGGTGATGTGTCATCCACCAACCCCACATTGGGCCAGCGTGGTGGATTATGGCCTTGACTCTACTAGCGAGAGAAGGCCCCGAGTCCCAGCTGTGGGAGTATTTAGCTGCTTATGCCGAGTGCAATTTCCTTAATAACATTATAATTAGTTTATCATATCACTCTGATTTCGTTACCGCTTCCAACGCTAAGTACTTCTATTTAAAAACTCCAATGTAAGGATAGCTTATAGGCTGTCAATGCCGAGAGTCATTTATCATTAGTTTTGATATATTCCATTGTTATTAATTTCGTAAACAGTTTGAGTGAAGTAAATAGATTAACGCTGATCCAATATAGATTAACTGCCAAATTATAACTAGATATATTTATAGAAGCGGGCTCGTTTACATATAATTTAGTATTACCTGGTTGACCGAGCTTTGCTCGGTTTTAATGCGTTTATAAAGGGCTTTAAGTAAAAGATTTTCTCAGAAAAAAAGAACAAAAAGAAAAGACTCGAGTGTAACCATCAGAATTCGAACTGGGGCATGTTGACTACGATGGCGAGCATATTCCGTCTGAGCCATTTAGACTTTAAGAACAGTGGCAAAATAAGTTATCGTATTCTAATGACATTGTAGGAGTTTTTCATTGTCTAAAAACGCACATAAAATGATGTTTTAAAAAATAAAACCTAGCTAGATCGATTTATTGTCCCCGAAACCCCTGTATACATAATTTCATGAAAATCGTTCGAGCCGTTTCTGAGATTCAGATTCTATATATATATACCTACAAGAATCTCGTTTAAAGGTATAAGATGAGCAGTGTCATGTGGTTTCACCCGAGTAGTAAAAGTTCTGGTTGGTTTCTCGCGATGATACGAGTAAGTGCTATTCTGGGTCATATTCTGTGTACTTACCAAATTTCGGACAAACTTGTTGAGACGTTTTGTCGTGATTGAGCAACAAACATCTACACATCCAAACTTTCGCATTTTAAATATTAGCGATTTCAGAAAGTAAGATCAATAAGAAAAATATTAACATTGTGAAGAAAAAAAGGAAACATTAGTACAATACAATAAATTGATAGTTTAATGAGACAAATAGAACTGTTGGATTTTTAAGATTTTAAGAGATAGACAGTAACAATTACAAACATTTTGACAATTATAAACTATATAGGTCGGCTTATCTATACTAATATTATAAAGCTGAAGAGTGTGATTGTTTGTTTGTTTGAACGCTAGGATCTCGGGAAGTACTGGTCCGGATTGAAAGATTCTTTTTCTATTGGATAGTCCATTTATCGAGGAAGGGCTATAGGCTATAGAAAATAACGCTACTATTAATGGAAGCGGAGCATGATGAATCAAGAATGTAAATCGGGAAAAAATATTCCATTTTGAGAGTTTTCGAACGTTTCGTGCTTTGTCATGACACATGACAGCATGTGTCTAAGATTGCATCATTGAATATCACAGATTACATACCTCTTGAATATAAAACCTTTGCTAATATTTTTTTTCTGAATCTGTGTTGGTACAACCAATTCCCGACAGGTGGCGTAGCAGGTAGCTGAAGAGGTGTTTTGTTTGAAAGCGATATTCTCAGGAATGGCTGAACCGATTTCAGTCATTCTTTCACCGTTGTATAAGCACGGGATCCTTATGAGTACTATATAATGTACCACGGGCAACGCCGGGGCGGGCATCTAGTGTGTTATAAAAGTACAAGTTTTTTTTTTTAAATAAAGAGTGACGAGACGATCAGGACATGTGCCTGATGGTAAGCAACATGCCTGACACATAACAGCACAGTGACACGCAGCTATTGGAACATGAAGAGTCCGAATCATTACCTAGCACTGCACTGTGCTCGTCACCCAGAGATCTAAGATCTTATATCTCTAAGCCCTGTAATTTCTCTGGAAACATTGCCCTTCAAACCGGAACACAATAATGTTTGCACAAGTTCGCGGGGAGACCGCGACCGGAGACCACGACAGGCGTTGTATGGGCGGCAGTTCGCGCCGAGACCGCGACAGGGGAACGAGACACGTGTCGCGAGAGCGCGAGACATGTGTCGCGGTCTCGGCGCGGGGTTACGGGGGCGCGGGGGTATGACGACAAAGGGGACTGACACAGGTGCTGGCGGCGGGGGCGCTTAGTGAGATACACATTCATCCGCCACCCGCACTTATGTCAGTCCCCTTTATCATCATATCAAGGTTGCCTGGAAGAATTGTGTTTCGTGGTATAAAACGTCCATAACTTCGGCCGATATATCGTTTATCGGACTTCGTAGTAGACCTGCTGACGCCCATACGACGCCTGTCGTGGTCTCCGTGTACTACTTAACTGTGTACTTTTATAACACACTAGATGCCCGCCCCGGCTTCGCCCGTGGTATATTATATAGCACTCATCGGGATCCCGTACATATCCAACGGTGAAAGAATGACTGAAATCGGTTCACTCATTCCTGAGAATATCGATTTCAAACAAAAAACCTCTTCAGCAACCTGCTACGCCACCTGTCGGAAATTGGTCGTACCAACTCAGATTTAGAAAAAAAAATTAGCAAAGGTTAATATTCAAGGCACAGATTACTGAAATTCAATGACGCAATCTTTGACACATGCTGTCATGTGTCATGTCAAAGCACGAAACGTACGAAAACTCTCAAAAGGGGAATATTTTTTCCCGATTTTGTTACATTCTTGTTTCATGCTCCGCTTCAATTAATAGTAGAGTTATTTTCTATAGCCTAAAGCCTTCCTCGATAAATGGACTATCCAATAGAAAAAGAATCTTTCAATTCGGACCAGTACTTCCCGAGATCCTAGCGTTCAAGCAAACAAACAAACAAACAAACTCTTCAGCTTTATAATATTAGTATAGATAAGCTACTTTTTATACCCATAAAAAAACGGGGATGGTAACAAAACGGCGGTAAACCCGCAGGCTCTCCTTGTTGTTTATACTTCCATATGTTATATTAGTATGTATACATAGATAAATAAGGTTTAACTATTGTGCGTACAAAAGTAAATAAAACAGGCACCCTTCTTCAATATACGGATTACACAAACTCGGCGACAATTAAAAGGGATGGTTTTGACCCGGATATCCGGCTAATGCAATTAATTACGGAAATGTGATTTGGGTACGAATAAATAAACGAATTAGAATGTTTTTCTGTCCGTAATCATGATTAAAGCTAAAACGTTCATTCTTACTGTAGGAGTAATTGAGTTAAAGAAATAGTACATTTGTCTTAAACAATAGCTTAGTTGTTGTTGTTTAGTGGTTTTTTAAGTTAATGTTTCTATCGGAATTTCACCACTGATGGAAAAAAAACAGCAGTATTATTATTAACGCTACCCTGAACTGCATTTAATCAATGTATATATTTTTTTATAGTAAGTATGGAGTGACGAGACGAGCAGGACATGTGCCTGATGGTAAGCAACATGCCTGCCACATAACAGCACAGTGACACGCAGCTATTGGAACATTAAGAGTCCAAATAATAACCTTGCACTGCACTGCGCTTGTCACCCAGAGATATAAGTTTATCTCTATGCCCTGTAATTTCTTTAGAAACATTGCCTTTTAAACCGGAACACCGTAATGTTTGCACATTACTGCTTTGTGCTAGAATAACTGGCAAAGGTGTGGTACTTCCCCAGGCGGACTCTGCAGAAAGCCCTACTACTACAAAATGTAAAATGTAAGAAATTTGAAGTAAATCTATTAAATAAACAGAAAAAAATCGCCAAAATTAATATTACATTGATATTAAACAAAAAATTAACTAACGATTCGAAAAGTTTGCATCTGATCTCGCTTGATGGTAACCGGCTGAGTTACGGCTGGTCTAGCCGGGAGAACGGCGCCTGCCGATCCGGAGACCCCGGGTTGAAACCCCACACGCACCACTGTCTTTTCGAAGCAATGTGCGTAATGCCGCTAACTTAAAACGGTGAAGGAAAACATCTTGAGGAAACCCTTTAACACCCCTTTTTTTGGTCGGGGGTTAAAAAATAGGTAATAGGTAAGCACGCTCCATCGTAGACCGCATCGTCGCTTAACATCAGGCGAGATGGCGGTCAAGTGTAAACCTATAAAAGTTAAAAAAAAAAAATCTTCTGCATATCTCTCAGTGACGAATGCAGTGCTTGGTAATGATTTGGACATTTAATGTTCCAATAGCTGCGTGTCACTGTTCTGTTACGGGCAAGAATATTGCTTACCATCAGGCATATGTCCTGCTCGTCTCGCAACTCTATATTATAAAAAAATCACATAACTTTACAATGCGTTTTCAAGAGGCAAAAATACCTGTCAAAGACAGTTCCCGATTTCGCCGTAGGTGGCGCCACTGTTTTATTTTGTTAGACAATTTTCACAAAAACCAACAGTGGTGCCACACTTGGCAATATTTAGAACAATCTTTGACAAGTCTTTTTGCGTCTGGAAAACGCTTCATATAAAAGACAAACACAAAATACAAAAATCTTTATTGCTGTTTGCAGGTAAGATAAGATGATACAAAACATTTAAATAATTGACCCATACAAACTGGCCTCTTCTTCTAGAGGCATGCAATATGTCTGGCAACGCAGTTTCCATTGGTCTGAATTTATACAATGATAATAATAGTCAGCTGATAGTCTTCTTCTTCTTTTTTCATTTTTAACTTTTAATCGGTTGTATCATATATGTCATCTGATTCATCATGTATTAATTTCTGGCTTCTATCCCGTTGTGTTATGTTAGTGTGATATGTTTGATGAGTACAATTACGCCAACGTCATGGGCAACAAAACCTTGAGTTCTCGTACCAAAAGCAACGCTTCAAATTGCAGTTGAAGTTCTAATTTCAGCTTCAGGATTACAGAGAGCTGGGATCAACGCAGCCGTTGCAAATGATAAATTTAAACCAGCTTACAAGCAAGCTCCGTGTGGAAGTATAAAGGAAACTTTTTAATCATTTTCCTTTATAATCCCGGGAAGGCGAAACGACAATTAAACGTGTTCAACCCGCTGTCTAACAGTTGTTTATGACATTGCTATTGCCTTCTCTTTTATATTGTTTGAAATGAACGGGAGAGTGATAGCTATGGGATTATTTTGTTTGATGCTGGACAATCGACCCGGCCCGTCCAGTAATCTTGTTGCGGAAAAGCGCGATGACCGGATGGTTTGTGATGAATTTTGGGCTATTATTATATGTAATGACTAGCAGTATCTCGCGGTTTTACATCGTTTTAAATAGTACTTTTTGATGTTTTTGGAATGAAATTCCTTACGACAGGCTAAGAGTAGATAGGGATTTAGCTGTGCGACTTAATTGAAAAAAAAAACGTGAGACAAATACCGTGTAAAAAAAAATTGGTTGCCTGTAAAGTCGGTATACGGGCGAAAGTTTTACGTGACAACGACTTTGAGTGGTAAAATAATTTTACGGAAGGGACGCGTGCCTTTCACTTTTTATGTCTGTCTCTCTCGCTCTTAGGCGGGCTAACCATGCCCGAGTGGAAGGGACGCGTGCCTCTCACTCGCTCTCGTTGTGAGCGCATAACGTGAGCGGAGCGCAACGCAGTTTCTTGAAGTGTCATCCGGCAAACCAATTTATAAGACGTTGTCACGTCAAAATATATTTAACGGAAGTGACGTGTAAAAACTTTTTTTTTTTAACTTTTATAGATTTACACTTGACCGCCATCTCGCCTGATGTTAATTGACGTGGCGGTCTGCGATGGAGCGTGTCGTGTTTACCTAGAAGAAACCAATTCACTTTCGATTTGAAGACACAAAGATTGTAACCATCGCATCGGGGAAAACCCACTCAGGCAACGTATTCCACAGCCTAGACGTTCTTATCACAAAAGTAGAGTCAAATCTCTTCGTTCGTGTCTTTGGAACATCAACCATGAAACGATATCGCTTTTGGAGCAACGAACATTCCGATAGAAAAAGGGCAAGGTGGTATTAGATCATGCAAATCAGTCGCACACTCTTCATAGTGTATCCGATAAAAAACCGATTGCTGTAAATTTTTCGGCGATGATCAAAACTTTGTAGTCTTTTTCGTACAACAGTGTCGTTGCCTATGAGCTTTTTGACACGTCTCTCGATCGATTCCAGGGCCTCCAGCTGATACGTACTTTGCCGGCGGCCGGCGTTGTCAACTTAATTTTTTCATAATTATGATCGGAATAAATAATAAAATTAAGTGAAAGCACCACATAAGTACAGATTTTCCGTGGGCTATGAATTGACTTCAAGCATCACGTTCGTTAATGAAAGAAATCTTTGGGTAAACTCGAACGATCTAGATGGCTATGGTCATGGGCACAAATTCACAATTCTGTGTTATTAGCTTTCACTTCTATTGGCAGTCCCTATGACTGCCAATCTTTTGTGTTGATTGTGTTGCTTCTATATTGTGTGACTTTGTTCTTCCCACCACTGTACTCTCAACTCTCGAAGGTGACATCGTATCATGGTTGATGTTTCAAAGACTCAAATAAAAAGGTAATGAACGCTTAATCACGATATAAATTATTGTTTAGTTACCTCGACGTTTCGGCAGCGTTACAACCGTCTTCTTGTGCATTAGAAGTCCACTAAATGTTCCCAAAGTTGGGCCTAGGGGGCCTCTCTCGAAGAGAGTCAAGCCCATAATCCACCAAGGCCCAGCGCGGGTTGGTGGACACAAACATGACCTCGAAAGATTCTAGGTATATGTCGGTTTCCTCACATTGCTTCCCTTCACCTTCATTTTGCGGGCATTACGCATATGACTTCGAAAATACGAGTACAGTGGTGCGCGTTGGATTTGAGCTCAAGGCTCCGGATCAGCAGTCGCTTTTCACCCGACTAGAACAGCCGTAACTTCAAGTCCTCATTAAAACCGTGAAATAAATATGAATTGAGAACTTTATCACACAGTATCCAAAGTGACGGGAAATTGGACGGGATGATAAATGGTTTTCGGCAAAAACCTTAGAACAAAATAAATTTAGAGATATTGTTCCTATGACGGAAAAGGGCAGACGGGTGGAAGGATCTAATAAAGGTGTCTAGAAATATCCTGAATTTCGAAACAGTCTGGAATAAAATAAAAAAAGCTGCGTTAATTTTATTGTTTATTTTATTTATATTTATTATTATTAGAGCAAAATACGTTAATTCCTCTAGTAAGCACGCTTCATCGTAGGCCGCATCGTCGTTTAACATCAGGCAAGATGGCGGTCAAGTGTAAACCTATCCAAGTTAAAAAACAACGTAGAAAGTGTTTTATAGGAGTGATATAAAATCTCATATCAAAATAAAAATCTTTAATGATCTTACTCTATCTTATTAATATTACGAGCATAAATTGTGTGCCAATGTTTGGATATTGCTGTTTGTCCAGTCACGTCGTAAAGCATGAACGGGTGGAAATTTGGAACACATGTAGATTATAGCTTCGAAGAACATATAGGCTACTTTTCATCCCAAAACACAACGGGAACTGGACCTATGCAGGTAAAACTGTGGGTCTAGTTTAAACTAAAGCTTAGCAACTGTATTTTGCGTGTTCTTGTACCATCAAGCACTCCGTTTGCTCGTTTTAAGCAAAACCCACTGAATTATTAGTGTTTTTTCAGTAAAATATTCTACGAGATTTCTGTAGAATTTTTTGGTAAAAATACTGTTGTAGCGTTAAAACAAATAAAAGGCCACAAAAGGCTCGTTTTCCCTGTTCTTTCCAATTTGACGGAGCGTTTGTAGTAAAACTTCCAGGCTTTCGGTGTTTTGGAGGTACAACGACGGGACTTACTTTTTAGGTATTCTACAAATCTACGGTTATTACAGTTTTTGTTTGCAGGATCACGAACAAAATGTAAGGTGGTGTGGTGAAAAATACGTGACCTTGTGTGTAGAACTTTCTACTCTATTCCCTAAGAAACTCTTTATATTTTTCGAATTTAATAGCCTATGTGTTATTCCAGGCTATAACCTGACATTCCGATTTCAAACTAATATGTTCAGTTTTTACAACGCATTGTTTACACACCTCGAGATATCCAAAGTTCATGCTACTATAGTGCTTCCCGTTCTTTCACATTCAATTCAATTTTCAATTCAATAGTCAAAAAGTATTGACTATCTTGTTTCCGCAAATTGTGACGTCACTTATTGTGCCCCCCTGTTACTCGTACAACGTGATGTTGCAAGCACACAACTTAACTTACTTTGTCGCAAACTAAACAATAAACAAATATTTTACAAAATTGTGTATAGTTGGCAAACAAGTCGACCCAATGAAGTTAGCTGCGCATGACGGCGCAGAAACGTTTTTAAGGTCTCTTTGGTGGAACTGCCCATGCGCGAACTTTCCCCTTCCACGTCACTTTTGGGTCAAATTTTTACCGGTCACTATACAGCTTTAGAGTGGAATAAGTGGCCGGCCTCATGATTCCCTGAAAGATAGATGCAATCTAGTACTTTTTAATGTCAGAGTGACTAGGAACTTTCTTGATTAGCGTGCGTCGTCTTCGACCACACCGTCGCTTACCAACCAGTTGGTAGTCAAACGCGGACCTAATAAAAAACACTCTTTCAGAATCTTTATATTGTAGATCAAAATCATTTTGATTTGATTATTTATCTAAATTAGCGTTCTACCCCGACTTCGCTCGTGGTACTTAATATTGCTCAGTATTTTATCCAACGGTGAAAGAATTTTTGAAATCGGTGAAGTAGTTCCTGAGATTAGCGCATTCAAAATAGTTAACTCTTCAGCTTTATAATACTAGTATATATTTATGCAATAGTTCATCGTCAGCACTAGAGTTAACGGCGAAAGAAAACGTATTTGAAGAATAAATGAAAATTCTTTATTGTTCACACCAAAAGGATATAATTTAGGAATAACAGCAAGACTAGTGAAACAAGTGCCCTTATCGCTAAAAGTGATTTCTTCCAGGCAACCTTGGGTTGGGAAAAGACATATTTCGAGGATTTTCCGATAGTAAAAAGGAAAACATGGTTAAAGATCATGCTACTACACTCATCAGCTACGATGTATAAAAAAAAGAAAGGGTAATCTTGAGATGTTGAAAATTTTGTGAGAGACTGAACTGAGTCCCAGCAGTGGGAACATAAATTAGGTCATAGTTTAAAAAAAATGTATTTAACAAATCTTTATTACGCAGAAAACGTAAGGTGGTATGCGTCAATTTTTTAATAATTGAGAGTACCTATTAAGCCTATTCTTCATCTTGTCTGATGTTAAATGATGGTGCGGTCTACGATAGAGGACGTAACTACCAATCTAATGAACAGATTTTTTTTCTCCTCATTTTTTTTTTGTCTGATGTAATTTTTACTATTTTACAGCTAGAAAATGTGCAACAATGAAATCAGGCAATGATGGCTAGAAACTTGCATCGAACATCATCTTTATAAAAGAGCCTTTCTCCGCAAAACGATCCAATTTACTGTAACAGCATCATAGTAAAATGCTATCAAAACAGCTAACGAGAGTCGTCCCAAAAATATCAACCTCCTAATATACTTGGAAAATATACGGATAGGATGGTTTAACGAAGCCTTGAAAACTATCGCCTGATGTGTGAGCAACTGCTCATAGGCATTTTTTCTGATTTGTGATTTTTTCTTTCTATTCTTCTATACGTAATGTAAATGTTTATATATGTTTGATGCGCTACGTAATAATTGTAAGAACCAAACGGATCATTATTTAAACACTTTACAGGACTTAATCACAATAAAAAGTAACTGGATCTAAGTGAGGAACTCGTATTATAGGCTAATTAGTCCATGGCTTACTTGTTATCCCAAGATTAATGTCATCGTTTAATTGACAATTTACATTTATTTCATTTATTCAATTCTTGAATTTGATTATTATTATGGACATGTAACTTATATTGTTATCAATAAAATACTATGACTATGCAAAGTTCTTTACGAAACGGCTCTTTGCTAAATTGTACGCGGATTATACTGCCTAGCAATTGGTACTTCATCAATCCCACTTTCTACTATTATTCTAAATGTCAATGTACGGATGTTTGTTGTTCAATCACGTCTTAAAGTCTGAGTAGATCGGGTTGAAATTTGGAACATATATAGATAATTAATAGTTGGGAAGAACTCATAAGCTTCTTTTTATCCCGAAAAAATAACAGAAACGGGAATTACGCGGGTAGTACCGCAGAGCGATCTTAGTATATTGTAAAAAAAGTGCATGAATGCTTCGTTACTATGCAAAATTCTATCTAAATTAGTGAATTATTTTTTGTTTGAAAGTGTAAGATAATTTATGCAGCCATCCTCGCAGATGTTCATGTTTGTAAAATTTATTTGTATGGTAGAACTGTAGAGAGATAGAACTGTGCAAGCATATTCATAGCTTGATAGTTCTCACATTCAAAATTGTTATTAAATAAATAAATATTGGTGGACAGCTCACACACAACATCATCTGAACCCAAACCAAGTAAAGCTTGTCCTATGGCTGCCAGATAGCAGATATACATAATACTTATATGGTTTTAAATACCTACATACTTATTATTATACATAGAACAAATTAAGAGTTTAGTTTCGTTTAAGATTTGAAAACTCCAGGAATCATTTTTGACCAATTTGAGGTCTAATTTCCTAAATTGAAAGTTAGTTAAAAAAAAAAAGAGTTGAATCATATCTTCGTCCGTCTAACATGAGTTCAACACCCTTGAGTTTTAGATAACAAAAATGGTTTTATGATTTTTGAGCCCACAAAATTTTGAGCGGGATAACTGTCCTGTGTTTTTTATATTTGCTTCGTTACGGAAACTAAAAAACGAGTATAAACTACGTATTGTTTGTTTACTATACCTCGAGGTATATATCTCAAAATTTTGTGGGCTGTATATGCTATTGTATCCTCTCCATTACTGGTATTCCTTGGTTCCTCCAGAGTGGGTCTGTTTGATTGCTATGGGTATGCGAGCTCAGGAGAGCATTTTGTATTTATATTATCGGTTAAGTCCCAGATATTTGTAGGTATCGTCCGACGTTATAGCTCGGGCAGGGTAATGTTGTTATAGGAACAGGGTTTACACCGCCAGAAGGGTGTAACAGTATGTTAAGTTGCATTATTACGATAGATTTTGGAATATTTTCAACCTCTTATAAAAATTGAAGTTCATTCTGTCCCGTTTTTACGTGTTCGTGTGTATTATTTAGTAGATATTATGCACACTAAGCTATGAAGTGTACATGATGAATGAATGAATGATGAATACATTTTGTGAGCTAATTTCATATTTATGATACTTATAAGCTCATTCCATTGTTTATTTCACTAAAAATATTGTTCCTAGATGGATGGTTCTGATCCGGAGCCCCTGGTTCATATATCAGGCGCACCACTATCTTTTGGAAGGCAAGTACGTAAAACAACTTAAAACGGCGAAGGTAAACATCGCGAGGAAACCAACATGTGTCTAGGATCTTGCGAGGTCAACCCGCAGCCTTGACTCTCTTGAGAGAGGAGGCCCCAAGTTTCAGCAGTGGAAACATTTAGCGGGCTGCCTAGCTCACAATGGCAACAAAAATGTGAATTTAAATTTTGCAATTTTTGTTTTGTCATACTCCGTCTTTTCTATAACAAAGTGGGAGGACAGAATTGATGACGTTATTAGATAAACGACATCAGTGGCTGCCCGCTGAGGGCTGTGCCGGCTTCCGCCGAAGACCGCCGCTCCGGAACCAGCCTAGATGAGATCGCAGCGCACAAGGGCAGGCCGGATGACAACTCTATAACATTACATGTGTTGAGAAACACGGTGTAGTATAGAGTAGACTTATGTTAATGTTTAATTTTCTACAAAAAAACTGTCTTCAATTCGTACTTCAATTTATAATTATACTAGATGTCCGCCCCGGTTTCGCCCGTGAAACATATATAGCGCTCATCGAGATCCCGCACATATCTAACGGTGAAAAAAATTTAGAAATCGGTTCAGTCAATCCTGAGAATTTCGCTTTCAAACAAAACACCTCTTCAGCTACCTGCTACGCCACCTGTCGGAAATTGGTCGTACCAACTCAGAGATTACCAAAAAGGTTTTATATTCAAGAGGTATGTAATCTGTGATATTCAAGGAGGCAATCTTAGACACATGCTGTCATGTGTCATGTCAAAGCACGAAACGTACGAAAACTCTCAAAAAAGGATATTAAAGATATTGTTACATTCTTGATTCATGCTCCGCTTCTGTTAATAGTAGCGTTATTTTCTATAGCCTATAGCCTTCCTCGATAAATGGACTATCCAATAGAAAAATAATCTTTCAATTCGGACCAGTACTTCCCGAGATCCTAGCGTTCAAACAAACAAACAAACAAACTCTTCAGCTTTATAATATTAGTAAAGATTCAGACACTCTATCAAGTTTCATGTGAAGTCATCACTATTTGGTCTATTTTTGTAGTAGTAGGACTCTTGGCAGAGTCAGTCTGGGGAAGTACCACATCTTTGCCAGTTATTCTACCGCCAAGCAGTAATTTGCAAACATTACTGTGTTCCGGTTTGAAGGGCAATGTTTCCAGAGAAATTACAGGGCTTAGAGATATAACATCTTAGATCTCTGGGTGACGAGCGCAGTGCAGTGTTAGGTAATGATTTGAACTCATCATGTTCCAATAGCTGCGTGTCACTGTGCTGTTATGTGGTAGGCATGTTGCTTACCATCAGGCACATGTCCTGCTCGTCTCGTCACTTTAAAAAAAAGCACTAATACAAATAATGTTTTTCAAACGGCCTGAGCCTTTATTGACAATACTAAAATACAGCGAGAAATATACTACGTTACTTAATTACTCGCACATTTGAATTATCCATATACCAATGAAGGTCTAAATAATATTTAGACTTTTTGTTTTACGGATAATTATAATTAAGATGCTCTAGCCCATTACCAGTCAGACTGCCTAACATGCTGGCGGCTTTACCTCGCTGAAGGGTAATAATTATATCTTTACCACATAACTCCGAAAACACGTAAGTTGTACCACGTAAAGGCACAAGTCGATCGCTATCCAGGCTGAAGTAATTTTCCCAAACTAATTCGAACTATGTTTAGCTCGTTTCAAGCGCAGTATACCTGAACTAACTGAAAACTAATTAAAATTACCTTCGAAACTAAAACTTTCGAGTGTTTTGTTTTGCTGTTACTAACTAAATAGTTAGTTATTTATTGGTGTAAGTTAGAACTCATTTAATGAAACTTTTGTCTTTATATTAAAATAGATCCAAAAAAACCACGCGTATCGTGACTGTGAAATTGATGGTCATAATTTAATTATGAAAATCATTCAAGTTATAGTAATAATAATCTTTATTATTTTACATGTATACATTTACTAAGTGCACCCTGCAGTGTAACTTACGGTTTATCATGTTTTTTACTCTTAACGCATCCCGAGCAAAACGAATTTATAATAATAATAATATAATTCATTATTACATCCACAATTTTTACAATAAAACTTAAAAATAAATGACAATAAATTATATGCAGAGCAAAGGGCGGCCTTATCGCTTAAAGCGATTTCTTCCAGGCAACCTATAAATGGATACGTAAATTATAGAATACTTGTACTTTAGGTGGTGTAATACAGTATAAATATCTAAATATAAGTGTATAATAAAAAACAGTTCAATCCATATTAGGTAATGTAATTGTTATTTATGTAGAGTTTTTAGAGCTATCTCTTTATCCAAAACAAATATCAACTGGTAAATGAAATAAATATAATTTAAAAACTCAAAAAACCCGACTGCATAAAATGTGAACCAAACTACGTACTTACATACTATAAAAACTGAAAAGAATAAAACAAGCACTTAGACTTCTGGTGGTCAAGAATTCTATAATATGTATATTGAATTAATACTATTGCAGAAAATAAAATATATTTTAGTAAAGGAATATAACAACTGAACAGTCGGGATCCATTGAACAATTAGATTGGTTGTAGAATAAAAATACATTAAACTTCTGCAAAATCTTAGCTTTAAAATAATAGTAGTTTTCTTTTGCTATTGAATATAATGTTTAATAAATCTTCTCACAACGAAATCATAAAAATTTGAAATCATTTTAATTATTATGCATCTACTCGAAAAGCCGCCATTACCTATTAATTGATAGAGTAATAGGTAAGGTAGTAAGTATCCACCCCGTTACCCTTTGGAAAGTTTATTTGTTCAATAAAGTACATAATCTTTCATGTAGTCAACATACTTAGTCTTACTCAAATGCAAACACAGACTTTGAGAGTTAAATTAATCTGTACTATAAATATAAGTTAGCGACAGGGCCGCACCATGCAGTTGTTTATTTTTCATTGAGTTCGCTTTGATAAGCTTGACCCGAGATCATAGATCTTCCTTTAACGGCTCTTGCGACAGGCACCGAATTCATGTTATGATTCCGACTTCAGTGTCAAACAATTATAAATAGCAGTGGGATAGTAAAGACTGTAGATGATGATGATGTTGGATTGTAGACTTTTTATCCACACATCTTTTACTCCCACCACGAACTCTACCAGTCTTTAAAGGCCGCTTAAAAATGATGTACCTAAAATAAAATAAAATTTCTCTACATTTAGGCCCTCAAAGGTCCCACTTAAATATACATTTAGGCGGTTTTATTGAGGGTCCGATGGAAGTTCGAGCTTTCATCTTCTTAATTGTATATTCATACGAAATGTCCTGGAGATAAGTAGACGTAGGTTTTAATGTACAGTACGTGCCGGTGTATTTGGCACGTTTTATGTCCTCGGTTCTAGTCTGATTCAATTCAGTATGCTTCAGTCGTATCATTACTCAACTAAATCACGATGAGAACTATTTATACTATTCTACATACACTAAGCGTCACATAATCATCTAAGTAACAATGAAGATGACGCCAGCAGAATGCCAACTTTTGATCATTTTTGTTATCTTCATCAATTTATCGTCGTCTCGTCGTGATCCATTGCTTTAAAAAAACGTTTTTAGATAACGTAAAAAAAAGTTTTACTTAATAATATCTTAATCTTAGAGTATAGCAGATTGTCGTGTGTAAAGTATTACGAAAACATATAAAGTTATTAAAAAATTGAAATAACTAATTCATGTGCTCTATATAATAATATATTATTCTTAAAAACGGTGGCAACTTTCATTCATATGATATTTGTAAAAAATAATGTGACTTGTTATTTATTTGCCAACAATTTTTTTTTTTTTCGGTTACATGTAAACAAGTTAACGGTATTTTTGTTAACCTTAAAGATATATACGGTATTTGTAGCTATACGAAAACAAGCCAATATCGCTTAAAATGTTAATATTAGAAGTCAAAAAAGTATGCATATACTTACAAACGCAAGCAAAAACTAAACACTTTAATTATTAAGAAGCACTACCAACGCTAAGGCGCATTTAACGCTTCTACTGCGTTAGCCAAAAATTGGCTAGATAGTAGATACCAACTTCCCCTGGACCCTCTATAAAAAACTTACAACTAATTTCAGTGCTAGATCAGATTTACTAAATGCTAAATTGGCTGTCATTCGTTTGAACTTCATTCTTATCATTTTCCAAACTTTTTCCCCAAATTTTCCAAACGCGCCAAAAAATATAACCTCAAAAGTATTCTTGAAAGGTGCCATACAAATGTGCCGGAGTTATATGTGTACACGAGACAACTGGGGTACATAGTGTACGGATAGGTATTCTGCCAGATTGCCGCTTTGTTCCGTCGCTTTGATCTTCGGAAACTCCTGTTTATTTCATGATATGGGACTGACTCGTTTAATTAATGGTTATTTGCTGTAATTAACACTTTAATGTCTTTTTTGACGATACATTTTGGTAATAAATGTCGTCATCTTTATCACTTGATATCAGAGAGAAACATTTTCAGTTATTGTGTAGAAAGAAGTTTTACCTATCAATAAATAATAAATAATAAATAAATATTGGTGGACAATTCACACACAACACCATCTGACCCCAAACTAAGCAAAGCTTGTAATATGGAGGCCAGATAGCTGATGTAATACATACATAGTTTTAAATACATACTTATTATAAATAGATAGAAACACCCAGACACATTGCAAACATTTGAATTCATCACACAAGTATTTGCACTGGGTGGGAATAGAACCCACGACCCTCGGCTTCGCAGACAGAGTTACTACCCACTAAGCCACAAGGCCAGTCTTTTTCCAGATCAATGTTGTTCTTTAGATTATGGATTAGTTACATGATACCAGTGGTTTGTTCCAGTTTCGTTCGGGTAATAATATCGTATAATACCAGCAAAATCTCTATAACCTGCTGAAAGACCTTGGCTTGTCCAGAAGTGCAGTAAGTTCTATACTAGAACGAGTATCTAAAGCTGCACTAGTAGGCTCAAACCAGATTTGGCTGGGCAGGGGAGAGAACCACGAGTAGTGAAGGTAAGTGTTGTCAAAAAGGGCCCCCTTAAACCTACGCCCGTATCACAAGTCTTGTGATCTACTCGGGATTTATCTCTCTGCCACACGATGGAGCCGGGACCCGCACGGCGAATCCAAGGAATGTAAAGAAGATCGTGTCTAATTGATATACTCGCTATAACAAGAACAAAATTAAAAGTTGTAATTAACCCTCGACTACCTCGGATTTGTTATCTGTACAACACTCCACTAGTCAAGCCCTTTCATTTGATACCCATATTAAGGAAGTTATGAAAAAAGAAATGTATTTCGCCATTTTGTGGAAGCGGTCATCTTGGATTTGAAATTTGTCATAGTGCAATGTATTCTACTAGTCAAGCTCTATCGTTTGATACCCATATTGAGGTAGTAGTGAAAAAAATTATACAATTCGCCATTTTGTGGTGGCGGCCATCTTGGATTTGATTTTTTTTTATAGTGTATATATAGTATTTTACTAGCTAAGCCCTTTCTATTCTATATCTGAGCTATTAATTATCCCATCTCTCAAATACAAATTACACATAAATGCAAACTTTTGTGATAATCGGTTAACTTGCTGAAGTTCACTGTGAACAAACATCATAAGACTGGATTTTTATACATCACTAAGACTTCAGCTGGATTTCGCAGACTCGTTTACGCCGTAAACATCCCAGCAGTGGGAACACAAAGTGGGATTTTTTCATGCTAAGCCTACGATAACTGTTTAGATTTTGATGCTAAACCCTCATATTTATCGTTCATGTCACTCGCTCAGCCCTCAAGCAAATTTAATGACAGTGTGAAATGTGCCGGAATCAATGACGTTACATAACATGGACAGAACGTCTCAAACTAAAGTTCCAAATAAAGTGTCTTCAGTTTGTCTATACATACTTAGACTCTTATGGATTAATTATTATGTCCTCAAAAGTTTAAAATACATCTCTATCTCCTGGTTTAATTTAGAATGATGAGTTTAGACATTGAAGCAATCTGTATAACAACTAATTAGGTTTGTATGGAATTAGCTGGGCTTATCTACAAGTATGTACGGTTTTATTTTTATTAAGAATTGTATAAAAGTTGCTTTTAAGAGTAATAACGCTTTGAATTGATGAAATAATGAAGTATGGTAATACCTCAGACTTACGCGATAGACGAGCCCAAGCGATAGTCGTGTAAGTCGAATTCGCGTAAGTCGGGGTTAGTTTTTTAATTATATTTAGTATTTTTGTAGTCAGGGCTTATTTTATTTTTTTGGACGATTTAATTAAAGATACGTTGATGTGCACTGCACACATAAAATAATTCAACGAGGGATACACCCGACCGAGTCGAAAACCAAACACCGACAGTGCGGAGTGGGCAAATGAAAAACCGTGTAGCTCTGAATTCGCGTACATCGGAGTAATGTAAGTCGGGGTATTACTGTACCTGCTTACAGAACATATTACAGTACACTTTCACTCTTTTTCACTTTCTAGAGTAGTTCTTTTACAGCAGTATAATAAAATAATAAAACGTCTAGTAAAAAGCTAGGTCAAACAACGATTGCAGTAAAAGAGTGTTCGTACTAGACATTCCGTTTTGACACTTATAAACACTTATAGAATTAATTTATATGATAATACTTAATACTAAGTATTCGAAATTGAGAACGTTTTTAAGCACTAACGTTCTCGTAACGTGGAATCCTTAGTTTTCACATCAATGTCCAGACAATAATAATGTATACTCTGTAATGGACTAGTATGGGTTAACAGCGCCCCATATCTCATGTTAGTAGATCAAGCTGAACTAATATTGGGATCAAATATTGGAATTTTCGCTGTGTTTATGATTTCCACGTGTCATTGGATTGTGTAGCGAAATTGTGTTTGCAATTTCGTCCTAAGCCCGGCCTGTTTGTGCGAAATTGTTTGAACCACTAATATGAATATGAATAGAATGAATTAATCGGTATTGTTAAATAACCATTTGAATATTATTGCATGGCCTTTGTATAAAGTAGAGTTATGGAGTGAATGTTTATTGCTTCATTTAATAAGCTGACCGTTAAGAGTTAATGAAAGAGCGAAAACAATATAAAATATAATAATGGTTTATAAGGAAGTTGTAAATTTTTAATTTCGTGCGCGTGCTGTGTTTGTTGTGCTAAAAATATATAGCGAACTTATTTAGAATTGTACCATCTATGTATACCTAATATGTGTATACCACCTAATTTTATAGACCAATAAAGATTATGATAAAAATAGCTAGTGTTAGGTTTTTTTGTTTTATTGAGTGACTGTACGAATAAGGTATGCGCTTGATGCTGAGAAAGTGCCATTCTGTCACAGTGCCACGCAGCTAATTACAGAAAATACAGCCTAGTACTGCCACTGCGCTCGTTACCTCGTCTTTGCCTTGTAGTTTCTCTATATAAAACATATAACTGGAACTCAGTAATGTTCGCGCTTTAATGCTTATGACAGGTTATGTCGAACTTGACACCACGGAAGGACTTTGTGCCTCTAACGACTAAAATATCCGGAAAGGAATCAAACCTCCTCACTCGAGTATTTGGAATGTAAACCGCCATTTATAAGCATAAACAGTAACACACAAACATTGTTAAAAAAAATTGGTGGACAATTCACACACAACACCATTGGACCCCAAACTAAGCAAAGCTTGTACTATGAAATCCAGATAAATAATACTTATATGGTATTAAATACATACTTATTGTATAAAGAAGACACCCAGACACAGTACAAATATTTGAATTAATCACACAATTATTTGCACTGGGTGGGAATAGAACCCACGACCCTCAGCTTGGCTTGCGGAGTTACTACCCATTAAGCCACAAGGCCAGTCAATAAGAAAAAGATTAGTTCTTAAAGTAGTATTCCGTTAATTTTTTGTTCCGATTTGAAGGAAAGTGTTTCTACTTACCACCACAGATACATAGCATAAGCAGCCACTAAATGTTCCCGGGCTGGGACTATGGGTCTTCTCTCGCAAGGAGAGAGTTCAAGGCCATAATCCACCACGCTGGCCAAGTGCGAGTTGGTGGATGACACATGACCTCAAAAGATTTTAGGTACATGTCGGTTTCCTCACGATGTGTTCCTTCACCGTTTTTAAGTTAGCGGCATTACGCACATGACTTCGAAAAGACAGTGGTGCGTGTGGTGGGATTCGAACCCAGGGGCCCGGATCGGCAGTCGCCGTTCTCGCGACTAGACCAGCCGTAACTTATGTCACAGATGCATAATGATGATAAATTACCACGAATAAATCTACCTATCTTACAGAGGTTCTCAATCAGGCTACGCCGTTGACTTGTGCGCCCTGTATCTATTTCTCTTCATCGTTTACTAATATTATAAATACTAAAATTTGTATGTTTGTTGCTCAATCACGTCGGGACTTTCTTTTAAAATATCCATGCATACATTTCAAATTTCCACGATCCATTTCGTCCACTATCGGAGTATACCGGGTTGTGTCAAAGCGGTATAAGAGCTGTATAGCGCAGGCTTACACTTAATGCGGAAGCTGTAAAAACGGATCAGAGTGATACCGGTGAGGAGCAGTCTTAACCGGCCTTAATTAAATAGGTATTGGGGAGATAGGTGTAGTGTTAAGTTGAGGAGATTTACCCGATCGAGTTATTTGGGTCAATCGCTTTGAGTAGGGTAAATTTGTTGACCATCATTTCGTTAATGTTATACTTACAAATTATCAGACCCTTTAAATGAGCTGTCGGAAACCGACATGGGTCACCTCAAGGTTAACCTTTATGGATTTTGGGGATAAAATCCTATAAGTATATAAACATACGTGTTGATGAAAATATTCAAAATAACTAGAAAAAATAATAAATCCGTCAGATGGTTTATTAAAGATACTTTACATAAGTTGTTTCTACCAAAAATGGAAGTTTGACGAAAAACGAATACAAGACGTCACGACCTCCAATATTTTCGGATATTTGGTGACCTATCATTATCAGCCTGTGTTCGTCCACTGCTGGACATAGGCCTCCACATATACACCACACAGCCCGCTCTTCAGTCATACGTCTCCTATCCTATCACCACTAGCCGTCTTTCGTATATCGTTACTCCATCTAGACTCTAGTCAATAATTTAATAAAACAAAAATACAAATATAAAAATACTTGTCCCATATTTTTTCATAATTTAGCTGACTAACTAATTACAAAGGTATATTTTTAGCAAATTATCATCGTAATTGTAGGCATGCGATATTTTTACTTTTCGAGAGAGAGAGAGGTAGGTCTCTTGGCAGAGTCCGCCTGGGGAAGTACCACACCTTTGCCAGTTATTCTACCGCCAAGCAGTAATGTGCAAACATTACTGTGTTCCGGTTTGAAGGGCAATGTTTCCAGAGAAATTACAGGGCTTAGAGATATAAGATCTTAGATCTCTGGGTGACGAGCGCTTTGCAGTGCTATGTAATGATTTGGACTCTTCATGTTCCAATAGCTGTGTGAGCTGGTTCACTAATGTTTCACAAACATTTTTTGACAAAACATCACTTTAAAACCAACTAATCGTATAATATTTATTACGAAAACTTTACACCACAAAAATGTTTCATTTTAAAAACAACGTTTTCCATAATTTTTATTTCAAAAATATCTTACATCAACAAATGTTTTATTTTACAAACCATCATTTTATAACCATTTATCCGGCAAACGTTACATTTAGACAATGCATCGAATGATATTTTGTTATTTGTACATTTTTTTTTTTCATATACTATTCATTTTACAAATTTAACATTTACCAAAAAAATCTTCCGTTGTGAAATTAAGTACAAAATCATAAAAGTACCCATTAAATTGTCCATAAGAGTTAACCGTTCTGATTAGGTCCTGTCACAGAGTTTTGACCTAACCTGTCCGATTAGGATCTATTACTAAGATTTGACTCCGGTGGGCTCCCGCCAGAAGCTCTGCGGTCAGCCCTGAGTGTCGCTTCTCCATACTCGGCCTGCGCTCCACTACGGAGGTCGCCGGCTCGCTTCGCTCGCCACCTCCCCTTCGCTACGCTTGACCTCGCATGGCTCGCTCCTCTCAGGACCTCCCTTGAGCTTCTGGCTCCCGCACTTTTTATATACACTCTAGGGGTAGTAGCGACAAGACTAGGTGAAGTGGGGTGCTCTGAGTCGGATCTGGGTCCTAAGTTACCTAACCGGTCCGATGAATTAAACAACTTTTTTATGTATTTTATTTTCAGAAAAATCCAGAGCAGTGGCATGCCCAAAAAATTTGCCAATGATGTAGAATTTAATTTTAATTTTTGTTAAATGAAATGTTTTTATGTTTAAGTTGTTAAGTAATTAAAATATAATTTGAAATATTTGTCAAACAACACTCTGTAAAATAAAAATGTGTCAAGTGTTGGTTTTGTTTTTAAACATTTATCAGTTAACTAAAATATTAAACGAATCAATTGTCAAATAATACGTTATGTAATGAAAGTTTGTCAAATAAATATTTTGAGATGTAACCAATTTGTGAAATGTTTTTTTGTGTAATGATCATTTGACGATCTGTGAGTTTGTCGAACGTTGGTTATTAGGTGTAGATTTGTGAAAAAAAGTTTTTCAAAAGAACGGATACCGTGTGAGCTGTGTCACTGTGCTGTTATGTGTCAGGCATGTCGCTTACCATCAGGCACATGTCCTGATCGTCTCGTAACTCTTTATTTAAAAAAAAAAAGAGAATCGACTTGGAATGTATTGAAAACATCAACGTGACTCAATCGAGTTCAAAATGATTATTGTTTACCACGACGATTTATTATCTATACTATGGTTACGGTTTCGCAATAACAGTCAAGGTCACGAGAAAAATAATGTTTCAAATGGTCGTGGCTTTTGCTATACAACCGGCGCGGCGGGATTCTCAATCCCACCGGTGACTTTCGATCGGATCGATGCGTTTTAAAAAATTGTCTCTCGACATTTCGGTTGTATAGCAAAACCCACGACCATTTGAAACATTATTTTTCTCGTGACCTCGACTGTTATTATGAAACCGTAATGCGTATGTGTTATTCCAGACTATAATCTATCTATGTACCAAATTCATCCAAATTCCTTCAGTAGTTTTTGCGTGAAAGAGTAACAAACATAGTAAGTCCATACATTCTAACAAACTATTGCGGTTATAATTATTTTACTAACAACGTCCTCCGGTTTTACCCGCTTAATTCCCGTTTCTGTTATTTTGACAGGATTATAATAGGGGTGGCCTATGTGTTCTTTCAGAGTATAATACATATACTCGTATATTCTGTGTTACAAATTTAAATCCAATCCATTCATACGTTGCGTTACGACGTGATTGAGCAACAAACATTCAAACATTGACATTTAAAACAGTAGTAGGATATTTACAGCCCACGCAAAGCCGTGGGTATAAATTAGTTTAGCACTAAATCCCCGCAATAGAGAGTGGAAGTTCGAAGAGACTGCGCAACAGTTTGAAGACGCTAATAATTAAAGAGTTGAGTGTGCGGTTTTAAATTCTGCCCTTATTGTGAAATATTACTTCGGAGTTCGGAAGTTTGGGGTGAAACGCAGACGTAGGGAAACAAGAATAGATGCCGCAACACTGTTTCTCCAGAACTCGTCGATAAAACACTGCTCAAGTAATTTCTAAAAATGGTCTACGTAAATATTAAGTAATTTATTTTTAACAAAAAAAGGGGTGTTATAAGTTTTACGTCGATGTCTGTCTGTCTGTCTGTTTGTCTGTCTGTCTGTCTGCCTGTGTGTGTGTCTGTCTGTGGCACCGTAGAGCCCAAACGAATAGCCCGATTTCGATGCGGTTTTTTTATTTGATGATTAATATCCGTGCGGATGTTCTTAGCTATGTTTGGTTAATATCGATTCAAAATGACCGCCTCCACAAAATGGCGGACAAAATATTTCTTTACAACCTACCACAATATGGGTATCAAATGAAAGGGCTTGACTAGTAAAATATTATACACTATTAAAAAAACAAATCCAAGATGCCCGCCACTACAAAATGGCGAATAATATTATTTATTTCACTACTACCTCAATATGGGTATCAAACGAAAGGAACTAGTACACATTGCACTATGACAAATTTCAAACCCAAAATAGCCGCTTCCACAAAATGGCGAAATACATTTCATTTTTCACAACTCCCTTAATATGGGTTTCAAATGAAAGGGCTTGACTAGTAGAATGTTGTACAGAAAAAAAATCTGAGATAGTCGGGGGTTAATCAAAATTTTTAATTTTGTTCTTGTAATAGATTTAAAAAATGGTTAAGCCGGTTGTACCCGGTTAAGACCTTCTTTATAGTCACTTGCGTTGTCTAATAAACATCTGCGGAGTGAAGCCTGCTTATTATGGCTCTGTTCTACCCGACACACGTCAGATGTTCAGTAATGAGTATTTCCTCTGTACACAAAACTTGTTCGGGGTTCTGAATATCTTGTAATGTATATAGCTAGTTGTTTATACGGTTATTATTAACAGTGAGGGAGTATAATAATAATAATTTGTGTATAATGACGAGAACCTCGTGAAAGCTGAGAATGACAAGCTTAGGAAGTACCTTGAGTTAGATCATGAGGTTACCGCCATGTGAGATGTTTATTCGACGATCATAGTCCCAATAGTCGTGTCGGCAAACGGTCTTACAATGAAAAATCTCGACCAACACCTTAAGAGGTGGTCTGTTTTAAATGTGTTATAAGTAATAACTTAGAAATCTTTTATTATAGACGAAAAAAAAGTTTTTAGAAAATACAAGTAATACATACTTATTATGATCTTAAATTGTTCAGGCAATGTTCCTGCAACTATTAAAAACAAAATGATGTCTATGCAGTTTTGATTTAATTGCAGTAGATTTTCTCCGTGGTTCCAAAGTAGGTCTAATGGTAAAAAAAGAGTTCAAAAATAAGTCAACAAAACACTTAGTTTATAATACCGGTGTTCATAGTAACTTTGTTTTCATATAAATGAGTTTACTGGTATCGAACCTTCTTTTCCGTACAAAACTTTTGATGAAAAATATCGTAACATCACTCCGAACGCAAAACACAAAAGGCCTACTTCAAAAAACGAGCATAATCACATAAATACTAATATTAATCCATCCCAAGAAAGCGTTAAAACACAAGTATTTGAAGCTAACACAGGACCATAACCGTAAACAGGCGTCGAACGCGGGGTTCTATTCTTTGTATCATTCGATACATTGAAAGCATTGTATGAGACTTCAGTGAGAGTCAATGTCTAAATTATTTATATATTTCAATTACCTCCCGACGTTTCAGTAGCGTTATAACGGCCGTCGTTTCGATAAGTCTAAATAGAATCTGAGTTTAACTTTTATACTTAAAAACCCTTAATTCAATAAATTTGCATGTTATGGTTCAAATAAGCTACATTTTAAACCAATACAATATACATTTGCCATTACAACAGAGAGCCATGAACAAACTATTTGAACAAAAAGAATCCAAACGACTACATTCAAAGAAAATAATTTTACATAATATTTAATGACATCGTTTTCTTTCATAATATAGAATGACAAGACGAGCAAGATTGACACCTGATGGTAACTAATAAGTCTACCGAAAGTCTACAGCAAAGTACTACGCAGCTATTTATACATAAAGAGTCCATCCTTAGCGCTGCTTTGTGCTCGTCACCGACGAATAGAAGATGATTTATTTATTTTATTTCGCTCGTGCATAAACGATCATGTTCGAAATAGTCGCCCGTTGCTGTAAACAGCGCTGAACACGCCTCCGCTTCACTCCTCGCGAACTTTCCTCAACTTTGTGGAAGTAATATCTCGTAACAGAATGAGAGTTAGTGCTCCATGCTTGCGCGCGGCGACCTCGATGTCACGTTTTGAAAATGCGCCTTTTAAAAAATAGCACATTAACACGTGCATTGATAAAAAAAACCATACCCTTTTTACCCTCTAAGGGTCTAATTTTGGAAAAAAACTGAATAAATTAATTCATTATTTTTGCTTATACAATATGGTACAATTTAATATCCAAAAAACAAAAAGTCATATCATACAAACTTTTATCCCCTATTTCACCCTTTAGAGGTTTAATTTTGAAACATCCTTCCAACGTGCTTGATGCTTACGTTATAAGAGACAGACATACCAGGGATTTTTTTTTTTTTTCTAGTCTTATGGGCCAGCGTTTTAATAAAACATTTAATTCCATCACCTAATTTAGCTTCTTAGGTTTTCACTTTTGAAACACGCAGTAATAGATTACTCATTATTTTAATTGTACGCAATTTATATAAAATTTAATGCAAGTAACTTAAGTACGTAAACCTGTTAACTGGCAAATAAATATATTGACTTTGACTTTGAATATGTCAAAAGGATAAAAAGTTTCATGCATTTTTTAATCCCTATTTCAACCCTTTTGGGGTTTAATTTTGAAAAATCAACGAAGATAGATTATATAGAAACTGTAATGTATTATTTTTTACAAGCAGTGCTCCCCGATTTTAACCTGAGTTGTTCCCTTTATTTTCCCGCGATATAATATATGTATGCTATTTTCGATATTTGTATATTCCATTCAGCTGTTCCAACGTGATTGAATAACAAACATCCAAACCTTGACATTTGATATTATTATTTGTATAAAACTACTGATGATGCAAGTCTTCCAGATAATTAAGCCCAGTCCCAAATTTATAACTTTACATTAATACAAAACAATACATCTATAACCACATAGGTACATATTTTTTTTTAAATAAAGAGTGATGAGACGACCAGGACATGTGCCTGATGGTAAACAATACAACTGGGTATAACAGCACTTAGTCACGCAGCTCCTAGAACACGAAAATTCCAAATTCAGTATGTATTACCTAGCACTGTAGTACTGCAGTAGTCCTCCAGATATTATATCAAATGTTTTCTCCGCGTTGATCTCTACGCCATGTAATTGCACATAGTGCTGTTTTTACAATAGTTTTTTGCGGTAACAATTTCTCCTTAAAATGTGCTCAGCAGGGCTTCAGTAGTTACTTCAAAAATATACTCTTAATCGGCGCAGGCATTCTTCGTCTTGAAGTCGGTTAAAATGAGAAAGCCTTGAAAAAGCGCCGAAGCCTTAAGTTCGACGCTCGCAGTCACGCGCTTTAATGAAGCTCCGAATAATAAATAAACAATGGGGATTATAGTCGTCTTATTCTGAGTCGATTCTAAGGAAAACATTTTAATTTTGTATCATTTTGCTGACGAAATTATTTAGGCGACGTTCATTTTTGTTTTGCGAACTTATTTGTTTAAGCTAACACAAATGGTTTTTGGACTAGTCTCAAAATCACAGAATGATGAAACGGCCGAAACTTGTGCCTGATTGTAATATGATTCATCGTATTAATAATATAAACAAGCCATGATTTGATTTGATTAGGTTATTAATCAAAGCTTAAATTTACTAGATATAGCTTATATTACATATAGCTAGCTTAAAAACATCAAAATTCTTACTTACCAAATTAAAACAGTACTTAATTTTATATGTTAGTAGTCCATTAGCAGAACAAAAAGGGTTGATGCCAATTTTTCTGTACAAACAGCTACACTGCTGAATGCGTTGCCTGAGTGGAATTACTCCTTAAGGATGCAATATTACGTTTTCAAGTCAAAACGCAATACTGTATCTATATCCATCCATCCATTTCAAGTCATTATTGTATACCAAACTTAAAAAATGGCACAGGAACTTGGCTGAAGGTATCCTAAAACCAGCCCATAATTTACAGGATTAAAATGTTATATTTGTTATAAGGTCTTTAATTCATCATCATCGTTTTTTCTCTCTGCGGAGAGGGAAAAACGATGATGATGATTTAAAATACCTTATAACAAATAAAACATTTTAATCCTTTGACCTCATGACACCAAAGCAAAATATTTCAAAATGTTTACCTCAAAAAACAACTCCACCTCACTTTAATCAACTTATTTAAGACTCTGAGTAAGTACGCTTATTTATAAAAGATGCCTCTAGATAGCTATATCGAAAACAGGCCAGTATGGCAGTATATCTTCGAAATTTTCTTGCAAATTTCATTAAGGCTTGAACGCTACCGTACTGGTTGAAATTTCAGTAACTGCCACAACGTACATTTTGGTCAAGTACCTAGTTCAGGCTACTTAGTGTTATTTTAATACGTTTATTGACTGTTTGAATTGAATCTCAGTGACTACTACTAACGATCAGTGCTTTTAAGTTTTTTTTTTGTGCGGGCTATTATGATTTTTTCAAATAAAAATGCTTAATGTTTAGGAAACAAAATTCGATAAGTAGTTAAAAATATAAATCATAATAGCCATGTTTCGAAGGAATGTCTTGAAACTGTTGGATATTTTGACTATATGGCGAAATCATTATTGTGGACATTTAATCCACATTTAACATATTAAAAATCGCATCTAGATAATTAATTAACCAATTATTGGCTGTTTAATAACATGTCATTCAATTACAATTTGCATTACTTAAATCATTTATTGTCAACCTGTTTTGATCCACTGCTAAGATATTTTTGCCTTACCTGTCTATCAATATTAATTTTGGCATCCAGCAGCGATACAGCCATTCAAATTATAATATTTTTATTTTACTGAGATAACTTTACGATGTTAGGCTATCAACTAAATATAAAATGATAACTCAACCAATTTTTAACCAACTTCCAAAAAAGAGGAGGTTATCTATGTTTTTATTTTATCTATTTTTACCTGATTTCTCGAGAACCTCTGCACCAATTTTAAAATTTATTTTTGCGTTCGGATGGTCCCATATAAAACTTATTGAAATCGGTCGAGTGGTTTTTGAAATATGAACCATAAAATTTGCGTACAATTTTCTGGATAACGTAGTCGTAGATTTCAAAAAGGTTATGAAACTCGATCCTGTCAATACGAAATTGTGTAAATGTATTAATAACAAGTTGTTTGACACTAAAAAGGGTCAAATAAACTATTTTCGTTAAAAAAATTAAACCGACTTCAAAACCACAAATAGGCACTGAAAAGCGAAAAATAAACTAAAGTCATTATTATTGTAAGCGCTACTCACTCATCTTTTGAAGTCGGTGCCAGTCAGGTTAAAAAGTTAGTAGATTGATGCTATGTAGGCACAGGTAAGTAGTATCTATCCACTACCTGTAAAATTTGGCTGGCAACGACTTCAAATAGATGAGTTATAATAATAAGTTTAGTTTATTTTTCGCTTTTGCAGTGCCTGTTGGTGGTTTCGAAGTCGGTTTAATTTTTTGTACGAAAATAGTTTATCCAATAACATAACTTACTGTACTTAGTGAGAGCGCGGTAGAACTTCGAGATGCGGGAAAGTTAACACGGTTCGGCATTTGCGAACTAATTTTCTTAATTGATGAAATTTTGACCCTCGCGATTGTAGATAGAGAGACGTTACTTGAGTTATTTTAAAGACGCTGGCTCTTTTTGATCTTATACCAATCCCTGTTTAAAATTCGTGCCCTTTATATCATGACAGCAAGGTCGCTAACAATACGAATCGGTTTGAGTTGCGCAAGCTAAATTTGTAATTCTACACAAGATCAAGTTATAATCTTGGTGTCTTCAAATCAAAAGTTATCCAAATTGGTTTCTTCTAAGCACACACGCTCTATCAGCTCATCGTCGCTTAACATCAGGCGATATGGCGGTCAAGTGTAAACTTATAAATGTTAATAAAATGTTGCAACATGTAGTTGAGCCGCTATTCTCAAGCATGATACAAAATTTTTGAAAAATAAATGACGACTTGTTCAAAAAGACGAGAAACAGTGGAACTGAAAGCAAATGTAGTTCTCCGCTTTCTACGGCGTTACCAAATTGGCTACAATCACGGATATTCGGGCTACAATTCACTTTCAATGACATCACGAATCAAAGCAAAGCAGAAAGCAAGAGAGTTAGGCGGTAGACCGGTCACACTAGTAAAGATGCAATCTTCTTCCATTTTCTATACTCTTCGTCTTCAAAAGTATATACTTTTTGTTGTACTGTATGCCTCCATTCAGTGCGATAACCAGCGCGCTCTTCCCACGAGGAAGGTTAAATTCCACAACCTTTCATGTGCCTCTTTAAGACGTCTTTATATCTCAAAAACTGACCCCCACTCTTACGCCTACCTTCCCGGAGTTTTGAGTAAAAGATACGCTTAGCCAATCTTACCTCCGGCATTCATTCCGGTGACATGCCCACCCCACCTAAGCATCTTTTTCTTCTCTTCTCATCTTCATCTTTTTTTTTTTTTAAATAAAGAGTGACGAGACGATCAGGACATGTGCCTGATGGTAAGCAACATGCCTGACACATAACAGCACAGTGACACACAGCTATTGGAACATGAAGAGTCCAAATCATTACCTAGCACTGCACTGCGCTCGTCACCCAGAGATCTAAGATCTTATATCTCTAAGCCCTGTAATTTCTCTGGAAACATTGCCCTTCAAACCGGAACACAGTAATGTTTGCACATTACTGCTTGGCGGTAGAATAACTGGCAAAGGTGTGGTACTTCCCCAGGCGGACTCTGCCAAGAGTCCTACCACTACTGAAACTCATCTTCACATAAGATATGACTCTATTCCAAGTACATGGGCACGCCTCAGGACGCCTGTGTTTCTAACACAATCAGACCATCTGATATTAAGAATATCCCTGAGACATCTGATGTGAAACTTGTCAAGAGACCGAATATGCCGGCGATATAAACTCCAGGTTTCTGATGAGCCATGTACTCAAAGAGTAGCATACATATATTAGTACGGTAATATTTGGCTCGGATTTCAGTTGGATGATTCTTATTTTTCTCGTAACTTCTCGTTCCATTTCCAAAATAGAGCACACAAAAGGGCTGCCTCATTTTATCATTTTGAAATCAAAAATAAAAACCTCTATTTTTTAAGCAAGGTTTTTTTTTTTTTTCTCTTTGAAAATTAAGTTTTAGTAAGGGTTCCCTAAAGATGAACGTAGCTCAATTAATATGACTTTGTTGTCAGTCTGTAAGTTTTTTATAGTATAGAATAGAATCTCATCATCATCAGCAGCCTTTCTTACTCAATTTCTGGACATGGGCTTCAGCCAAAGCTGGTCCCTCATTCCAATCCTCGGCTTTACGTTTCCATCAACTGGCTATTATCTTACGAACATTGTCACTCCATCTAATCTCATGGTGGTTTATGTTTGCTCTTTAAATCATGTTATTTATCGATGACGAGCGCGATGCAGCGCTGGGCAGTGCTATCGACTCTTCATGTTCAGTACAGTGTCGAACCCGTTACAGTACAGTGTCACGCAGCAGTAAATAATTATATCTAGTTCCTCTTATTTTAAATAGAAACAAAACATTTTCCGTTTTTTGTCAATACGAAGGTAAACCTGTGTAAAACAAGATAAAACAAAAATAAAGTTTCCCAAGCAACACGTTTCATCCGTGACCCACAAAAACCAAATATCAGCGTTTTCAAACTTCAACGAAAGTGTTTTGTTAGTCGTTCAGTTTATGATGATTGGAAAAAATTCAATTTCCTTTAAATTTCAATTCATTTTCACATTTTGAAATTTTGATTTTACATATTAATTGAACGTTTACAGTCGGGATTTATATCGGTTCAGTTTACCACGAAACATATCAGAGAAATAATAAAATCAATGAATGCGAAAACATTGCATAAAATGATTGGAAGATTTTCAGTAGTATAGACAATTACGATATAAGAGTTACGGCTGGTCTAGTCGGGAGAACGGCGCCTGCCGATCCGGAGACCCCGGGTTCAAACCCCACACGCACCACTGTCTTTTCGAAGTCATGTGCGCAATGCCGCTAACTTAAAACGGTGAAGAAAAAATTGTGAGGAAACCGACATGCACCTAGAATCTTTCGAAGTCATGTGTCAAACACCAACCCGCACTGAGCCAGCGTGGTGGATTATGGCATTAACGCTCTCCTTGTGAGAGAAGGTCTGAGTCGCAGCAGTGGGAACATTTAGTGGGCTGTTGATGATAGACAATACTAATAAATACTAACTGTACCCCTTGCGGAGTACCAGTTTTTACGTAATTTATTTTTACTAAATACACTTTTAGGGTAAGTAAGAATCTTATCAACTTTGAATGTCATATTTATTTATATCTAAGTAAGACTAAAAACTAAGTTGTAAAGTTGAAGAATAATTACCGCACACAAACTTTCATCATATTTTTAGCCTCTTTCTTTTAGTTGTTAAGGTGTAGCCTGATTTTAACTGACATTAAAAAGGAGGTTTGTCAATTCGACTGTATCCGCTTGATACACCGGCGTGTAATATAGTACCCAAAAACTTGGTTGATGACGACAACAAACAAACTTATAGTTGTGTTGTGTATATTTGGCGGGAAAAAAAAAATCGTGTTTTTATTTGGGAAAGTATATATAAATTTGTGTTTAATGGCGTCTACTTAAACCGGTCTTTATTTTGATATAACCCACATTAAAATTAGAGTTCATTTACATAGAAAAATCATAAAATGAAAAAAAAAAAACAAAATCAACATTTTTGGCGGGAAAATAGTTCCGACGTATTGAAAAAAATTAAAAATATATAATTTGTGCAATCGAATACAGTTTTTTTGGTGTTTCGAGTTTGTTATTTCGTATACAACACGTTTAACCCATAAAACCACTGTCTCCATAATAAATGATTAATGTAATAGTTGTTAGACTACTTGAGAAATCGCAAAAAAATTTACTCAAGTGTCAAAAATGTTAGTTTACATTTTAAGCACATTAATTATAAATAAATGATACCGCTAGAAGCGTCTTGAAACGCTCTTGAGAGTAAATGGCTCAAACGAATATCCTAGTAAGTAAGGCGGCACTTCATGTGCCGAAGCATAAACACCGCACTTATGTAACCTGACACCCGTTTTCCCGCCAAATTTGTAAACGCGAAGAGCGGGCGGTGTATCAAGCGGGTATACAATATATATTTTGTGATTTTTTTGTTTCCGTGAAGCGGCGCGGAACCCATATTATGTGTATGGGTTCAGCGCCGGATATGACTCGTCATGAGAGAAAAAAAAATGAATCTACCCTCAAAAAAAGTTTTGAGGTTCATTTTGCAAAACAAATCATAAGTGAAGGTGTATGAAGAAAAAAAAAATCGCGGCAGCAGAATGAAAAAAAAGTGGAAACTAGTGAAATAAATAAATGGGATTTGTCTTAAAATGAGTCTCATGACACGGTTTAAGTAGTTTAGACGTGAAAGCGAATTCATAATATATAGACAAAGTTAAGATAGACACATCGCATGCCTCTAGAAGAAGAGGCCAGTTTGTATTGGTAATCTTTTATGACATGTCTTGTATCACCTTATTTTACCTGCAAACAGCAATAAAGATTTTTGTATTTTGTATTTGTAGAGTTACTTTCTCATTTATAATATTAGCAGGGTTATCTTAGATTCAGAAGAGTTACAAAATAAAGACTAAAAAGTTAGCATACAAAAGATACAGCAGTAGAGAATAAACTTTTTCAGTAAGTTTGCGTTACCTACAAACAGAATGGAGAAAGTTGTTTGGCGCCAAACTCGATGCAAAATTTAATTCGATTGAAACAGTAGCCCGTTATCTTTCAGCGGAGTTCAAAACGTATCGGCTGGCTTTGCTCAATGATACTGTGAAATGGAGACTATTTAGGTTGATTATGTTGCTAAAACCGTAGTGCGCTAGCAGCGAAAACATCAATTTCAAAAGTATGGGTAAGTAGGTCGTAGCCCTACTATCATTGTATGACAAAGTTTGCATGTTTGTTGCTTAATCACGTTGGAACGTCTAAGCGGGTCGAGTTAAAATTTGGAATGCAGATTATTTTAGAATGGACTACTAGCAGTGCCCCGCGATTCTACCCGCGCAGATCCCAATGCCGCTATTTTTCTGGGATAAAAAATAGCCCATGTATTAATCCAGACTATCATCTATCTTTATCATACAAAGTCATACAAATCCCTTAAGTAGTTTTTACGTCAAAGAGTAACAAACATCCATCCATAATTCCAAACTTTCGATATTACAATATCTATACTTATAATAAAACTGTAACGGGTCGAATTCTGTACATTGAAGATATTTTGAAAAATTTTTTTTTGGGGCACTCCATAGTCGATACTGATGGCGAAACTGCATTTTTTCTTTCATGTCTGTCTGTCTGTCTGTCTGTCTGTCTGTCTGTCTGTCTTTCTGTATAGGGATCACGCATCACGCCGAAACTACTGATTCAATTCAGCTGAAACTTGGCATGATTTTAGTTTATACTAAGGACATTGCTGTAGGCTACTTTTGATCTCCAAATTCTGATTGGTTTTCTTGCGGGAGGGGGTGAAAGTCAAAATGTGTATTTGGTTGTAACTCATGTTTGCGTTGTTTAATTTCAATAATTTTTTTTTTGTTAGAAAGAACACATTTTTATATTGTCCCGTCAAAATTTGAACAATATCGGTCTGTTGGTTCGGAAATTACAAAACATTAAATAATAACGACACGCGCGGCGCGTTCGGTACATACTAACTTCTAAGTATTCTGTGTATCACAGACGATCCACAGAATATCTAGATTCAAGAAAGTGCCCACGTGATCGCGTCGCGTCGTCTTGGATGACAAAATAATTGTCAAAAATATATTTTTGTGTGGAAAAACAAACATCATTCGGTTATAATCGACTTCAAACAAAGAGGATGTTCTCAATAGGGTTGCATGTTTTTTATTTGGTTTATTTTTACGCGATAACTCCGCTAATTGTTAGTTGATTTTGATAATTGCTTTTTTGTTTGGTAGAAAATACTTCAGAGGTGATCTTAGATAGCGAAAACAGGGAGGTAGTTTTTCAAATATCAACAAAAAACTAAAATCAGCTTAGATGTATCTGTACGACATAGTTATACCTTCTTATAAAATTTAGTCTAATGACAGAATTAAATTACCTGTCGTTGAAGTAGATTTTTGTATTTTGGAGAAAACATATCAGCATAATAAGTAGCAGCATAAACAACCCATTAAATGTTCCCACTGCTGGGCGTCGGGACCTTCTCTCGCTAGGAGAGAGACAAGGCTATAATCCACCACGCTGGCCCAGTGTCGGTTGGTGGATGACATATGACTTAGAACTTAGATTATAGGTAGATTTCGGTTTCTTCACGGTGTTTTCCTTCACCGTTTTAATTACCGGCATTACGAACATGACTCTGAAAAGATAGTGGTGCGCGTGGTTTTGAACCCTGGGTCTCCGGATCGACTGTCGCCGTTCTCCCGACTAGGTCAGCTGTAACTTACTAGACCAGCCGTAACTTATTAGAAAACGTATTATTTCATTCCAAATACTGTTTAAAATTT
This sequence comes from Ectropis grisescens, assembly GCA_017562165.1. Taxonomy (NCBI): domain Eukaryota; kingdom Metazoa; phylum Arthropoda; class Insecta; order Lepidoptera; family Geometridae; genus Ectropis; species Ectropis grisescens. The sequence continues at coordinate 25,357,067 of CM029784.1, read as the reverse complement.
AAAGGTAGTGTTCAACAAGCTTCGGTGACCGAAGCAGACCGTTGTTAGGGTTCTGTATACAAAGGGTAAAAACGGGACCCTGTTACTGAGACTTCGCTATCCGTCCGTCCGTCCGTCCGACTGTCACCAGGCTGTATCTCAAGAACGGTGATAGCTAGACAGTTGAAATTTTCGCCGATGATGTATTTCTATTGCCGCTTTAATCATGGCGGAACGTATCAAGTGATCGGGTTGAAATTTGAAATAGAATTAGATTACAGTCTGGAAGAACACATAGGCTAAACATTGCCTATGTACAAGTACTCTATGTATTACGTAACAAACATCCAAACAGTGAGTGACATTCATAATATTTACAGGACAACGTTGGAACGGCTAAACATATTTGGATGGAATTCGAAACACACTTATAGGTTACTGTGACGTAGGAAAGACTAAGCAAATTTGGTAGAAAATTGAAACAGAAATAACTCATAGTCTGAAATAGCACATTTATGTTTATTACCTATCAACCTGAAAAGAAGCATGGGCCATGAGGAAACAAATATTGACTATCACGTCAAAACGGCACAACGATATGGGTTGACATACGAAACACATATATGTAGTTTAGAGTCTAAAATTTCACATGGGCTAATAAGTCTACATTTTCATTTAACTCCATATTTATATAAGCGTATATTTTCGTCAGGAACTTGATGGGTTGGTAAGGTCAAAGCCAAAAATGAAAAATATATGCACCCGTTTTGGCGTCGATAATATAGGTGATTTGCGTTCACAATCAAAATAACAAGCAACATAATATTCTCATTAGTCGGCGCTAATGCCAGTTTAAATCTAAAAGCACTAAAGGCCATTTAAATCGATGTTTTGCTATTGTGGTATGTATTTTTTCTTTCATCACTAGGTGGCGTTAATGGTATTCTAAATTGTACTAATAAGTTTTGCTGCTAAAAGGATTATGATGCCAAATTTGGATTCTTTCGTTCTTGATTTTTTTCTGTGTTACCTACAATTAAATTCATACATTAACATTTCACTAGGACTCGACTTAGATTTACGGGTTCAACTTGCTTGAATATCATTAAAACTCAAAATTTTAATTATTTTGATTCCACACACATCGCGGATAACAGCTAGAAAACAGCTTGCGGATAAAAAGAAATAGGTAAGTAGGTATCAGATCATGCACATTAGCTTCAGACTTTTCATAATATATCCTATAAAAATCCTACAAACTTAACACTTGCGGCTATGTTCGATACTACAAAACCTTACTAAGTATGTTTGATTTTGTTTAAAAAAGGAAAAATAAAGATGATAAAATTCAATAAATGTTTGTGTGGAAAAACAAATTCACTCAAACTCAAAGGTTTTTCAATGACTACTTATCCAAATATTTGACGTATGATACTTCCAATTAATGTATAAGTCAGTAACATCTGCTTACGCGAACGAAGTAGCGGGTTCAGCTAGTCAATAATACGATTACGGAAAAATAACAGGAACAAGAACCACGCGGTTAAAACCGTGGACGTTACTAGTGTTACTTATACTACTTATATTATAAATGGGAAAGTTTAGATGTTTTTTGCTCAATCACGTTTCAATATCTCACCGGAACGAGTTGAAATTTAGACCGCATTTGGATTATAACTCGAAATAGGCTACCTTTTATTGCGAGAAAATAAAGGGTACTGTGTGGGTAATACCTCAGGGCGCTGTTTGAATGAAATTAGAATTATGCACATGTTTTAGAACATGCATTGTCCACCACCTTCATTTGGCCAGCGTGGTTAATGATGGCCCTCACTTTGATAGAAAGCCCCAACAGTGGAAACATTAAGTGAGCTACTTAAGTTAATGCTAGTTATCTAGACAAGTATTCCTTATGAAAATTTCAACAGATTCGATATCGGGTGGGTTATATTACACCTAATATTTGTGTGATAAATACAATTGTTACATTTGTTGTGTGCCTGGGTGTTTCTATGGAAAATAAGTGTGAATTTATAACTACATGATATATAAGTCTTATACCTTTAAACGAGCAATGCTGTTTAAAACTTCTCTCCATCCTCTGGTTGCCTGGAAGAGATCGCTCTTAGCGATAAGGCCGCCATTTGTTTCACTAGATTTAGGAATTTGTCTTTTTGTTTATGTTTCTATCTATCTATCAATTGGTGGATGGATGCGGCGGATGCTGCTGTCCTTGCATCACCATCTACACGTGCTGCACGAAGATTTGCTAGTCGCAGATCGACACTTCGGCCGCGTCGGTGCCGCCATGACACCCGCGATGGCCGTGCGGTAGCAGGCTAGCTCTGTGAAGTGTATTTATTCTGTGCGTGCCGTTATGTGCTTCAATAAAATGTTGTTGAGATATAGAATCTGAATCTCGGAAACGGCTGCAATGATCTTTATGAAATTTGTGAATTGAATTCTAGCGTCACGCTCGGTAACGAAAAGAAATCTTCGGGTGAACTTGGGACCATGGTCATTGGCTATCTATAAATGTGTCAGCATTTCCCACTGGCTATCTATAAATGCGTCAGCATTTCCCATTGGCTATAAATAAATGCGTCAACATTTGCCATTGCCCATCCAGAAAAGTTGACGCATTTCTATATGGCCATGCTCAAGGCCACACCCTCCGATTTCACCCGCGTAGTTTCCAAAGTAAGCTAATAAATTCTTAGTTCTAAGTTTTCACTTCTATCGGCAATTCCCGATTCATCAATGGTAAAGGAATTAAAGGAAGGAAGTAAAGGAATCTCTTAACGATGAATTCCTTTACCATTTTAAGTTAGCAACATTACGAATACTATTTTGAAAAAGACAGTGGTTCGTGTGGGTTTCGGCTTAGTGGCTCCGGATCGTCAGTTGCCGTTCTCCAGACCAGCCGTAACTTTCCCCGAGTGCTTAGCATCAAAGAATGTTCTATTTGTGAGGTCACACACTCATCCAGCGTTACATCCTCTCATAAAGTATGCAATATGGGGCCGTGGGGCCTTAAAGTGGAGACATTATAGAGCCAAGTGGCTCCCACTTACGCTAAGCATGGAATTTACTTTGAGGATTTGTTGATGAAAGCGCCTATGAATATTGTAATAGTTTAATGGAAACTATTACAGAATTTCAGCGTGTTTTTGGTTAATATGTATGTAATAATGGATCTAATATCCTATTAATGTTATAAAAGCGAAAGTTAGGATGTGTGATCTCGATCAAGGCAGAACGTTTGCGTGAACGCATCGGGTTCAAATTTAGAATTCATTTACTCGTATTAGATAGATAGATATTTACACTTAATTGAAACACCATAAGAATGTGAAACACAATAAAAGTTTACAATAAACCCTAATAAGTTGTGTGACAAGTTGGCGGTCTCATTTAAAAGCGATCTATTCACAGGCAACTTTAGGATGGAAAATAATGTGTCGACAAGAAAAACGGGGTGCGTAAATAAGAAAATTCGAAAGATTATTGTCTGATATTACATAGATAAGGTATTATTCATTATTACAAACATATACACCATTATCATTATAATACATGTAGCTCACTAAATGTTCCCACTATGACTCTGGGTCTTTCTCTCGCAAGGAGAAAAACAAGGCAATACTTCCACTACATTGGCCTAGTGCGTGGTAAATACTAAATTACCTAGAAAAATTCTAAGAACATATCGGTTACCTCACGATGTTTTCCTTTGCCGATTTTAAGTTAGCGTAACAAATAACAGTTAGTGTAACACGTCAGTTACAAATATTACATGTGTAACAACCATTTTATAATATTATTTTGAGTCAGTAAGTTTTTGTTGCAATTTGCACAAATTATCAAAATAAATTAACAGTTAATTAAGTGAGATTAAAAGCTTTAAAAATACGCTTTAATAACACACAGGCGTATTTTATTGCAGGAAAATTACGGTAGGTGAAACCACGGGGCCCAGCTAGAGAGGCAGGTAGATAGATAAACTATTTATTGCACTACTTAAATAAAACAAAAACAAAATCTTATACAAATACAAAAATCTTTATTGCTGTTTGCAGGTAAGATAAGGTAATACAAAACATTTTAATAGTTAAACCTACAAACTGGCCTCTTCTTCTAGAGGCATGCAATATGTTTGGCAACACAGTTTCCATTGGTCTGAATTTATACAATGATAATAATAGTCAGCTGATAAAGTCTTCTTCTTCTTTTTTCATTTTTAACTTTTAATCGGTTGTATCATATTATATGTCATCTGATTCCTCGTCTATTAATTTCTATCCAGTTGTGCTAGGTAAGTGTGATATGATTGATGAGCACAATTACGCCAACATCTTGTGCTTCAGCAGAATGCTGTTATGGATTTTGACAAGTGTGTAGTTTCATGTAAAATCCAAGGTCTTGCAGTAGTAGCTCTTGCAGTTCTTTAAAAACATCAATCTAAAAAAGAAAATTTAGTAACAATTGAGAGACTGTATAAACACGCGTCCCAATTGTGTACCTACTACAACACAGGCACCCATAGGAACTGCCGATACAAGTGAATAACTTAGAATAAACTCGATCACTAGATCACTAATGGTGCACAACTATATAGCTACATACGTATACACTCCGCGAGGCATAAGCTGAGCTTTGCATTTGTGTGAGTGTACATGGATAGTGTAGGTGTGACAACCGGCCTTAGGCGCGGCGCCATTCTGTCTCGCCGCGCTCCTGCCTGATTGGTGATCACTCACACTAATGCAAAGCTCAGCTTATACCTCGCGGAGTGTACGCTGCTTTGTCTTGGCATTCTGGCCCTTTTTATAGTACAGAGTGACAAGACGAGCAGGGCATGTACCTGATGGTAAGCAACATGCCTGCCACGTAATAGCACAGTGACACACAGCTATTGAAACATGCAGAGTTCATATCATTACCTAGCACTGCACTGCGCTCGTCACCCAGAGGTATAAAATGTTTTATCTCTATGCCCTGTAATTTCACTGGAAACATTGCCCTTCAAACCGGAGCACAGGAATGTTTGCATGTTACTGCTTGGTGGTAGAATAACTGGCAAAAGTGTGGTATTACCCCAGGCGGACTCTGCAAATAGTCCTACCACTACAAGACCTTCATCTAAGTATTACACAGTCGACGTGGAGAATGATGTGATAAGTTGTTTCATGTTGGATACATCGACTGCGCCGCCTTCAGGGATCAAACATATTATAGATAGATAGATAGATACTCTTTACTCTACACACCAAAACAAAACAATACAGCAAAAGAAAAACATTCAGACTAGTTTTACAATCGGCGGCTTTATCTCTTCCAGGCAACCTTGGGATGGAAATGTTTTTAGAACTAATAAAAAGCGGGATGTGCTAAAAATAATAATAAGACGATCAAATGTGTTTACATACTGTAAAAACTAAATAAATAAATAAATATTACATACTAATAGGGATTACATACTATTACATAAAATACTAATAAATATATAATAAATAACTGTAGGTACATAAAAATGCAGAAAATAAAACAAATTATTATTATCAGAAGAAAAATTAACGATTAGAAAAAAAATTATATTTAACATATAAAACCATAGTAGATATATATAGGCATGTCTAATAGTAAAGAAAATAAGATATAAGATTGTGTGATATTATGTGTTCTTTCAGACTATAATCTTACTGTGTTTAAATTTCAACCAGATTCATTCAGTGGTTACGATATGATTGAGCAACAAACTTCCAAATATTCCAACATTGACATTTATAATATTAATAGGATTGTTATGTTACATTTTATTTGTAAAGACGTGATCCATTTTAAACACAGTTAGACCACAAGCACCAAATTTTCAACCCATAACAATAAAATAATTTTGTATAATTTCCTCTTAAAGTTCCTAATAAGCCAGGAATGTACTCAAGTCACGATTCTCGCTTAATCCTACTCTCAATTGCAAGAATATTCATTTCTAATCACGTTCCAATTTCAAAAGTGCATCCCCCTCTTAGTAGGGCAGTGACAGGGCCGGCTTTAGTGCTATTAGGGGCGGGGGGATTAAAACGCAAAGACTAATTGTTGGTTTCCAAAATTAAGAAATAAAGTAAAATATATAGTGGTTTCGTAAGAACTCGAGTTAAAAAAGAGTTTCTCATTTGCAAAAAAATTGTTTACCTCAATGACGATATTCTATAAATTGTATTTTCCGAAACTGGTCCAAAACTATATGGAATCTGTTCGAGTGTCTGAGTTTTATTTTAGAGTGAAGTCAGTTCTGTTTTTATCGATAACTCTTTTGTTAACGATAATAGTTATGTATTGAAGTTAGTTTTCCAGGTTCTACTGATGTTAAGCGACGAAGTGTTCGACATACGATGGAACGAGCTAACTTAGAAGCCACCGATTCACTGTCAACTTAAATGATTGCTTTTTCTCAATGGAATAAATCCTAACAGTACATGTTTGTGTGTGTATACGAGTATAATGTAGTGTTGGTACTCATAACATTCATTTTATTTGCATTTGTATTCTATGACCTGTGACTGGGTCCACGTAGAATTTAGATTCGGGATAGTAATTGCTTATTTTTAGCCCCCCTCCTGAGTCCAGCTCTGGAGAAGCGGTAAGCAGGTTGGCTAAACTTTAGACGGCGTTAAATGGATTGCAAGTTCAGATTTTGTAAACGCCACGAATACTAGAACTCGGTGAAGTTGGCGCTCGGACGGAAGCGTCATTTATCTTAGTCGCTGAGTTGGATGAAGGCACTAGCGTCAATGCGAAGGGAGAAATGAAATAAAACAAGCAATTCTGTGCTCTATTTACTGCAGCGTAAATGAATAAACGAAATCGTTTTTCTTGTTCATTGTATTTTTACTGGTAGGACACTTGGCAGAGTTCGTTCAGGGATGTACCATACCTTTGCCAGTCTTTCTACAGCCAAACAGTAATGCAAAAACATCGCATTATTCCGGTTTGATAAGCATTGTTGCCAATGAAATTAAAAGACATAGAAATAAAACATTTATTTCAAACTCAGGGTGATAAGAGCAGTGTCCTACCACTACAAATTACGTGAATTCATTTCTAAAATGTATTTATGAAACACGTTCTAACATATTTTCCATAGCATCGGTCAGACGAGAAACTATTTTTTGATAGCCTTCACAACGGAACAGTACAACGTATTTTTCATAGACCACGGTGAAGAAGGTTTCGTTCTAAAACGTAGGGAACCCTAAAAAAGGATCTAATGTGACGGTTCAGTGGTTCCGTGGAACGCCGATCATTTGCGGACATATTGCTACTTTGTAGAGATGCATGACTGGCTTTGCCAAGAAAAGGTTTTATAACGAATTTTCGTGATGTCCTGTTTTCTGGACATTCAAGGTTGACGGTCTTATAAAAGCTGACCTTGTTAGCCTACATATTAGGATCAGATTTTATTGGCATGTGAAAAAAATATCAGTCATAGAACTGCCTAAAGAAGTGAAAACATTTTTGTATCAAAAAGCACTAATATTTCACAAGACGTTGTTACCTGCAAGCACTTTTATGTCGCTGACGCGAGACCAAAAAATTTCACCAAAAAAAACGGTGTCACTTTTTCCAGATTATATCCAGTAGGTAGTCGATACCTACTAACGCAACGCATTCCATTGTCTAGATTTCTTGTTACGAAAATGGTGTCAAACCTCTTTGTCTTAGTATTTGGAACATCAACTATGAAACAATGTCGCTTTCTTGTCTATCTTATGTTACTTTATTTGTCTTTCTGGAGCTACAAACAGTGTGACAAAAAGTTGTCAGTCATAGGGACTTACAAGTAAAAACGTATAACTATTGTAGTTTACTTCGGAAACTACGCGGGTGAAACCGGAGGACGCTGATAGTGTGGAATAAATCTTCAAAGTATTGTCGTCTAATTAAGTCTCTTAAGCATGGTCATCTAGATTAGTCTTCTAAGCATGGTCATCTAGATTAGTCTTCTAAGCATGGTCATCTAGATTAGTCTTCTAAGCATGGTCATCTAGATTAGTCTTCTAAGCATGGTCATCTAGATTAGTCTTCTAAGCGTGGCCATCTAGAAAATTAAATGTATTAAGTCCCGAGTTCACCCGAACATTTCATTCATTGGCGAGCATAAGATGAGCTACATTCACAGCCCACGTAAAATCAGATTGTGGTGCGCCAAAACAAGCTAATCACTTCAAAAATTAACAAATGACATCAGAGACTTAGAAAAATGTCCATTTTATTGAAAGTCTAAAGAATAGGTATATTAGAGAATAAATGTTATTACAATACTACAAGATTTTTATGCAAGAAAATTTTGATGATCTAGAAATGAGACGTTCCGATGCCACATTTGCCATGCCCTTAAAGGGACATATGTAACGGCTACAATAACTAATAACAAGACATGAATGTACTGTATCTAATGTACCTAATGAATAACGCAATAAAGAATAGTCAAAAAGAAAAAAAACAATAAAAAAAATGTAAGGTATTATTCGGCGATGTAGATCAGCTGCACATTCGCTGAAATGTATCCGAATCGAAAGACTTATATCTATTATAGTACGAACACAAACATAGTGACCCGATACATTAGCATTAAATAAAAACATAGTGTATTCGCCTATTTCTATCAATTACCAAACTTAAAATAAAACATCCCATTCAAAAACAAAACAGATTTACTCCCAAAAGTTTCCCTTTTCAACACTTTGGAGAACAAGAGGCGAGTTTTGCATTAGTAAGTGAGTTCACTCGATGTTACCCGGCCGAGGTGAAAGCGACAATAGGAGGAATTCATAATAAATGACGTCACTGACTCCGGCACTGTAGTGGTATAAATGGAACGTTTCAGAGTTATTTTCAAACGTTTAAAAAAATAAACTGTCTTCATTTTCTTTTGTAATATGAAGTGACGAAAACAGCAGGACATGTGCCTGATGGTAAGCATTCTCATGACAGGACAGTGTCACGGAGCTATTGGAGCATGAACAGTCCAGATCACAGCCTACCACTGCACTGCGCTCGTCTCCCAGTGTTACAAGACGATTTGTCTCTATGCCTTGTAATTTCTATAGAAACATTTCCTGTTAAACCGGAACATAGAAATGCTTTCACATTACTGCTTGGCGGTAGAATAACTGGGAAAGATGTGATTCTTCCCCAGGCGGACTCTAGTTATAATCATTAGGCGCTTATGTTCGTTAAACATTATATTAAATTATTAATTTTACTTTTTTTTACATAAAGTGATTGGATGAGCATTGCGTGCGATGGTAAGCAACATGACTACACACGTAACAGTGCCACAAAGCTATTAGTTTCTTTTATTTTATATTATTCTAAAAAGATAGATATTTTAATGGCGTCCTATTTTTTTCCTTCTTCTCATCTTCTCGTGACCACGGCGCGGCGGTTGTTCCGCTGCCGAAACGTCGTGAATGTCTAGATATTTAAATAATAATGTTGGTCGTGGCTAAGTCCTGTATCTTAACTCGTATATTCACTAAACTTTTTTTTGTATGAGCGTTCCACGTAACAAAAATGGTTACACAAAAACACGCAAGCAATACCGTGAGTCTGAACTAATGTAATTGTAGAGAAATCCATATTTACCAATGTCTCCTAAATAGTACACCGAAGTAGCACTCAAGGGATTGAATGTGGGGTAAATATTGAATCTAGTTGATTTGAAGTTAAATCGGCTTACGTCTACTGAGAGGTTTGAGGCGCGATTACATTTGCTGATTTGGTTAAGTATTTCACAGACTATTTTAAGAGAAATCTATGTATATTGGTAATAGATACTGTTTTTGAACTTGATTTTTATTTGTGCCTATAAATAACAGTTGGCCCAAGATTACCACCACTAAATTTTAACACAGAAACTCGATTTTAATAATATAATTCTTTATTGCACCCACAAAATGGTTACATAGTATAGTCTTAACGTAATTGTACTTAAGAAACAGACTTTAACTAAACATTACTTACGACTACGCTAAACTAGCTAAGCTAAATGGTTCTAAATGATTTTCTATTTCTAACTATATTTTTTATTTTCAATGCAAATTGATATATGATTAGTTAAATTATTTACTCGTATTTCAATTTAATATCATAATTGTACATCAGAAATATAAAGAATAATGGTAAAGAACTACAAAAATAAAATAAACAATCAATTTAAAAAAAACTTGACCTATTGTAACTCAATGAATAAGATTACAAATAAAAAATCAATTTGATATATAGTCTGGAATAATAACAATTTCATTTCAATCGTTTCATTTCTCATCATTTTCAATTTTGTTGAAATGTTTTTCCTACCACTATTTAAGTAAATTTCGTTTTTATAAACATAATTAACGCCAATTACATCACCTCAAAACTTGGATAATATCATTAATTGTGTTTAAAACCGTCTTTCGGTTTCTACCAACTTAAAACGAAATTATAGCTCAACCATGGTTATTGCTAATACCTCAAATTTACATTTACATTTTGTCGGTTTTCTTTGTGTCACGTAGATATTTTATGTCCTTTTTTAAAAGTCAAATTACAAAATAGCAGTCACAACGACTGCTGATAGAAATTAAAACTTAGAATTTTAGTATTAAGCCAAACTAACGTTGCACTAAACTTCATCTGTGTAGCTACAGAAACAGTTGGTGACGTGAAGTCACAAGATTTCACCCTCTATACCACCGTCGCCCGAAATTGGCATTTCGCTGACGACCCATACAATAGGCGTGACGATAGGTCCTGCAATTATATTGAATGATTTAATATAATAACAGTATTTAAATAGAATAAAATATGTACCAATTTCAATTTTTATTGCCTATATAACGATGGGTACGAAATTGTACTATGGTTTCAATACCGCAGAGGTACTTCTGCTGCTTTTAATTTTACTAACGTTGCAGCCGCACCCAGGCTATGTATGTATATATTATAAACATTATTTAAGTTGTGTCCATGGTCTAATATTGTGCTGTGCCGCACAGCGAGCGGCCCCGGCGAGTGCGCGGCCGCACAGCGGCTGTGGGACGGCTGTGGACGGTGTGTGCTGATATTCTTTGGCAGTGTACGTCTGCCCGAAGAGAGTTCATGCATTAAAATACACGTGTGCTAATTTGCTACTGAGACAGTTTTCAGTAATTTCGTGGGTTAGGACGTGGTATGAATTCAATTCTGTTGAATTTCTAGCGAAACGTTGGTACTATCGTTCATATGTTTATTGATATTTACCTATATTATGAATGCCATGCACAGCTTCACTGTGTTGCGGTTTGCAAATTCCGCTTTCGGCTCCGATTGCGGGTCAGCAGACCCCAAGTGGCAGCTTCGTGAGCGCTGCTACGCCTTCCCAACCTTTTTGGGAAGTGTTGAGCTCACTGAAAATTCATTTCCGATCCTTAAGCGCATCCCGCGTGGTGCTCGTGTTTCGGTGGCTCAAAGTTTATCGTTTGTTATCAAAACTGTTCTGTCACAAAATTCGAAAGATGCTTGGGAACATTTACTCACTTTCCCATACAGTGTACTTTATGTACCTTTAGAACCGTCGAACAAAAAGTCCCTTACCACTAGGGTCAAGGAAAATTGCATTAAGTACACTGCATCAGTGGAAACCCCTTTCGATTTGAGTAGTTTTATTCCGCCTAAGCAGCGGAATAACATAAATTCTAAAAAAAGTGATGATTCGGCTATAATTAAGATAGTAGAGAACAAAATTAGCGATGGCGACATCAAAGGCGCTGCACGTATTCTGTTTTCCAGTGACACTATTGCGCCAAATGCAACACACACCATTCAGTCACTTCGTGACAAACATCCACCTGCAACAGCTAATCTCCACCTCCCTGATCCCCCACAATCAGATGACGTCACTATTCTACTATGGATCGACTAAGTATCAGCTTGAGGCTCTGGAATCGATCGAGAGGCGTGCCAAAAGGCTCATAGGCAAAGACATTCTAGTGCGTAAAAGACTTCAAAGTCTTGAACATCGCCGCAAAATTGCTAGCTTATAGGGTTTTTTATCGGATACACTTCGGAGAGTGTGCAACTGATCTGCATGATCTTATACCACCTTGCCCTTTTTACTATCGTACTTCTCGTAACTCGAAGAAGCGGTACCGTTTCATGGTGAATATTCCAAAGACACGGACAAAGAGGTTTGACTCTACGTTTGTGATAAGAACGTCTAGGCTGTGGAATGAGTTGCCTGAGTGGGTTTTTCCCGATAGTTATAATCTTGGTGTCTTCAAATCGAGAGTGAATCGGTTTCTTCTAGGTAAACACGCTCCATCGTAGACCGCATCGTCGCCTAACATCAGGCAAGATGGCGGTCAAGTGTAAACCTATTAAAGTTAAAAAAATAAAAAAAAACTATTGAGGCCACATCGCAGGAGGTTACGGCTGCGATTACATCTTTTTTTGAGTGGCTCAGCCGGAGGCCTAGATGGTCTGACACCTCAACATCTAAAAGATCTTCTATCTTTTAGCTCTGGTGAGGTCGGAGAGTCCCTCTTGAGAGATCTAACCTCTTAAGTTAATCTCATGTTATCTGGTCGAGTCAGTAGTGACATTGTCGAAGTTTTGTACGGCGCTAATCTGTGCGCACTTTCCAAAAAAGATGGTGGGATCAGGCCAATCGCTGTAGGCACCACACATCGTCGCCTTGCTGCCAAGGTGGGTTGTAGGAAAAAGGTTGCTCTTTTGAGCTCCCTTTTCCAACCAATACAACTCGGCTTTGGTTCGCGGGGTGGATGTGAGGCTGCCGTTCATTCTGTCCGGACCTTCCTTCACCAAAATTGCGGAGAGGTGCTGTTAAAGGTGGACGTCAAAAACGCTTTTAATTCGGTTGACCGAGGAGCCCTGTTGGCCCAAGTGAAGGATAAAATTCCTGATCTGTACAATTTTCTTTGGCAATGTTATGGCGAGCCCACATAATTGACTTATCAAAACAATCATATGCTATCCTCCGTTGGCTGTCAACAGGGTGATCCTTCGGCCCTGCGACCTTCGCCCTGGCCATTCACCCTATCATTCAACGTCTCCAGTCCAACTAAACGTTTGGTACTTGGACGACGGAACGTTGGGGGCGATGTGAATACTGTTTTAACTGATTTACAAAACTTATAGACGGTTTTCGTCTCATTGGTTTGGAACTAAATTTCTCAAAATGCGAACTTTTCGTTTGCGACACATGTCCAGATAAAGATTCGATAATACAGAAATTTAATGATCTGGCCCCAACATCAAATCAGTTGACAAACATTCCTTGCGCCTCCTGGGTTCACCGTTATTAGATGAGTCGTTTACACCTTTTGTCGAGGAAAAAATTCAAAATTTTACGAGAGCCTCCGATAGGCTACTCAAAGTAAACACCCATATGGCGTTTACAATTATTCGGCATTGTCTCTTTGTTCCGAAATTTATGTACGCTTTACGATGTAGTCCACTGTGGAAACATGGTGAGCTCCTTTGGAGCGTAGACAATGTCGTAAAGGAATCTTTAATATCGGTGTTGAATGTGGACCTGAGTGGGAGGGCATGGTCACAAGCCTCACTACCCATAAGGTTGGGAGGCCTAGGGGTCCGCCAATTTTCAAGTGTAGCTTTACGGCATTCTTGTCCTCAGTTCATAGTACTCAAAATCTAATCGAAAAAATTCTCGCACCCTCATTAGGCCATTCGGATGTAGTAGTAGCTAATTTGTGCGAGGCTAAGAATGCTTGAGGCTGGCTTGTCCAAACAACGATTTCCCAGATGTCTGTCATCTCAGAGACAGTGGGATCGACCGATCTGCGATCTAGCACGGAACTCTCTTCTCGATACGTGTCCTAGTATCGCGGATCGTGCTCGTATCCTTGCTGTGTCTGTGTGGGAATCGGGCCTTTGGTTACAAGCTTTGCCATCTTTCAATACCGGTAGCCTATTAGATCCAACTGCATTTCGTCTAGCTGTTAGCTTGCGCTTGGGTGCCAGGTGCTATGAAGCCCATCGCTGCCATTGTGGTACTGCCGTCGACCAACTCGGTCACAATGGTCTCTCTTGCTCGAAAAGCGCGGGTCGTATTGGCCGCCACGCCTGCCTGAACGACATCATACGCCGGGCTTTTTCCACCGCCAATGTCCCAGCCATGCTCGAACCGAGTGGTCTTGCGCGTGACGATGGCAAAAGACCTGACGGCATGACTGTTGTGCCTTGGAAGTTGGGTCGGCCCTTAGTATGGGACGCAACTTGCGTCGATACTCTGGCACCATCACATCTTCCAGAGACACATAGTAGGGCCGGTGCAGCGGCTAATTCAGCTGAGCGACTCAAACGGCGCAAATATGCAACCCTCGGAACTGGTTACATATTTGAGCCCTTTGGGTTTGAGACATTGGGACCGTGGGGGCCGGGAGCTCACCTCATCTTCAAAAGCCTATCCGAGCGCTTGGTCGACGCGACGCGTGACAAAAATGCTGGCGTTTATTTGGCCCAACGCATAAGCATTGCCATTCAGCGTGGTAATGCCGCCAGCATGCTGGGTACGCTTCCGATTGGTAGTGGGCTTGAACATCTTGATTATCTATAGACCTACAGTGGTCTATAGATAATTCAGGTGTGCTTAGTGTAAGTGGTTAGTTAGGTTTGTAGTGTAGTGTATGTAGTTCTCATTGTATTTTAGTTTTGTTAATAAAGGCTCTGCCCAGATAAAAAAAAAAATTGATATAATTTAGTTCAACTTACTTTATGATCATTCAAAGATGGATAGACAAGTCCATTTTAAAAGTACGAAATTATAAGAAAATGTATTTTAAGATAAATAACCCATAACCCATTCAATTTCAAGTTACTTTTGTTATGAAACCAGTTTCCTAAATAGCTACCATATAAATTTTACGCGCGACGCATAGACAATACGACAGTGTGACGTCACGTATCTGTAGTGTTTTGTATGAAACGTTTTTGGGAGAGTCCAAAATTGTGATTTTAAAATCGTGATATCACGGGGTTTTTTAAGGTAACAAAGTAATTATTTCACCTATTGCAGTTATTGCGTAGCCTTTAGATGGCACATAAAATAAAAAATGAGTCGTCACGCCTATTTTTACCTTTTAGTACGTGCTCAACTCCGCTAGTTTGTCCGCCGTTAGTTATTCTTGTGAGTGTTGATTTTTAAAAACATAAAAACATAAAACATAATTTATTTCGGTACCAAGTAAGCTGTTACAATATTTTCAGTTCCCTACCTTTTGCTTTAGTTCTAAAGACTGTATTGCAAAAGGCAGTGTCTTCCATTAGGTACTAGAATAATACAAATTTGATATTAACGTTCTAAATATACAGTGTATAATATTCTCTATTGACATATACATATTTGTAAAGATAGTAAATATAGATATGTATAAATATATATACATATAAATATATATAAATGATATACTGCGTTTGCGATGGTGTGTGCGTGTGTGTATGCATGTGTGTGCGTGTGAGGGAGAGGGTGTGTGAGTGTGTGTGTGAGAGAGAGAGGGTGTGTGTGTTTGTGCGTGTTCTCGTATGTTAATCACGGATGTAGTTATCCGTTATAAGTTATAAAATGATCCAATCTGATTTACATAATACCCGCTTGAGATACGATTATTGAAATTTGTTTAGCACATTTTCTATTTCATTGTAGTCTTGACCCAACAACCATTCTCTAATCCTTACTTTTAGTTTGAATTGCAGTAGGCGTTTAATTTTTACTTTATCATTGAGTAAGTTGTACCAAATCGGCGCCAAGTGATAAAAACTCCTCCAGCCAACTTGACTATTATATGGAGGAACAGGACACCTGTCTCTCCTTTTTATATTTTTCGGAAGAATGGGAACAATATCTCTGTGATACCTGCGGATGCAGTGGTACACATAGAGTTTTCTAACTGATAACATTCCACTACATCTATACAATTCATCATTCATTCATTCATTTGTATCGGCAGGTTTTGTATTTACTAATTTTAAATCTATTTGTAACTGATATCGATTATCTTAAAAACATCTCATTGTGAAACACATTAAGACAAAATACTTCTCCAGTTTTTTTGTTCATTAAATTTGCATACTAGCAATCGACAAAATAAATAAAAAAACAAGAATGAAGAGGCTCTGTCGAAGCTTTTGTTGTGCTCGTTTGTGACCCCGAGTCTTTATTCGGGTGAATTACCCCACCGAGGTGATTTGGAGCTCATTTTACCCTTCCAAATAAGGGACATTTTGAAACGTCGAAATGTGAACAGTGTTCCAAAATATAGTTAAGTTAAGCTAAATACAGCTATTTGCAGATTAATTGCACGAATCAATATTCAAAATATCACGTAGAGATAACATGTTGTAGTTCTTATTTACAAATTAACTGTTTCAGTGATTGATTATACCTAAACAAGAACAAAATTAAAAATTTTGACTAACCCCCGACTACCTCAGATTTGTTATCCGTCCAACATTCTACTAGTCAAGCCCTTTCATTTGATACCCATATTAAGGGAGTTGTGAAAAAAGAAATGTAATTCGCCATTTTGTGGTATCGGTCATCTTGGATTTGTAATTTGTCATAGTGAAAAGTATTCTACTAATCAAGACCTTTCGTTTGATACCCATATTGAGGTAGTAGTGAAAAAAAAATATAATTCGCCATTTTGTGGTGGCGGCCATCTTGGATTTGAAATTTGTTATAGTGTATAGTACTCTACTAGTTAAGCCCTTTCATTTGACACCCATATTGAGGTAGGTTGTGAAGAAATATTTTATCCGCCATTTTGTGGAGGCGGCCATTTTGAATCGATATTAACCAAACATATCTAAGAACACCCGCACGGTAATTAACTTTCAAATAAAAAAACCGCGTCGAAATCCGTTTGAGCTCTACGGTGCCACAGACAGACACACACACAGACAGACAGACAGACAGACATCGACGTCAAACTTATAACACCCCTTTTTTTGGTCGGGGGTTAAAAATGAATTATTTGTGAATTTTCTCTCGGAGCTCTTTTAATAGACAAGCCCACACTGGCTGGCTGACGAATGATGTTTACGTGAAATAATTACCTGATATCTCAGAATTTACCTCTTAAGCATGCTAGCAGGTAGGCATGCGTTCCTAGTACATACTAACACTACTCAATTACCCACATTTCGTTCGTCAGAAAATACTGGCACTGGCATCTTGAACTAATAATAAGATACATGCACTAGAAAAGGCATGAATCTTGGAGTCCGTAGAGTTCATAGTAAATTAATATTATAAATAAAATAAAATAAAAAATTGACGTTTTCGTATTCTAGGCCAACACGGCTGAAATACAAAATCCAAACTGAATCTATCAGGAAATATGGGAATAACACATTATAAGAATGAATAATAAACAAATATGTTGATTTGTTTTCTAAACATCAGGTAATCAGTCAAACACTAACCTTTCTCACACATCTACGTTCTCATGATCAATCTAACCGTCCAACAACCTCAGGCTCTCAGATATTACGAAACACTAATTTTTCATCTTCTAATGTATTAATCCAAAAGAAGCATTACTCAGTCCAGTCTGGTATAAATGCTGAGTGTTATTTACAAGTGCTTAGCGTAATCCCCTGAAAGGCATTTATTTTGATGCCCTAGGCGTTACGGCTAAATCCTATCTCTTGTGTACAGCGGGCTAAAGGCGCGGTGCCAGTGTTGGCTTTTAATCAATTTAAGATGAGATAAGATAATATTTACTGTAGCAAATAATGCGAGCTTTTTAGTGGAAGGACTCTTTACAGACGCCTAGGGAAGTAGCTTATATTTGCCTTATCTTTTCCACGGCCAAGTGGTAATGTGCTTGATGGCAAGCAACATGCCTGCCCATAACAGTACAGTGATACGCAGCTACTGGAACATGAAGAGTCCAAATCATTACCTAGCACTAGCGCTTGTCACCCAGAGGTATAAGATGTTGTATCTCTATGCCCAGTAATTTCACTGGAAACAATATCCTTCAAACTGGAACACAGTATGTTCACATTTGGCGGTAGAATAACCGGCAAAGGTTATTGCCGTAATAATTAGTCTATAATATAATTTAATAATAATATATCTAGAGACATTGCGTTTAAAACTCGACTTTGCAGAGTCCGTCTGGGGAAGTACCACACCTTTGCCAGTTATTCCACCGAAAAACAGTAATATTCAAACATTACTGTGTTCCGGTTTGAAGGGCATTGTTACCAGAGAAATTACAAGGCTTAGAGATATAATATCTTAGATCTCTGGGTAACGAGCGCAGTGCAGTACTAGGTAATGATTTGGACTCTTCATGTTCCAATAGCTGCGTGTTACTGTGTTGTTATGTGGCAGGCATGTTTCTTACTATCGGGCACATGTTTAGCTCATCTCGTCACTCTATGCTGTAAAAAATAAACAATATCATTATTTTACTTTTGGTAAGAGTGATAAAAAAAAAGTCCTACCTAATGGCATGTGGAAAGTGCTACTCTATAATAAATATAGCAACATTAATATTTAACACAGATGAGTTTATCTGTGAGCTCAAGTAGTAAGCAATGTATAAAATACTAACAGTGCCCCGCGATTTCACCCGCTTTTGGTATTAGTAGCATAATAATACTTCTTGTCGCAGGAAAGTTACGGATACGGGTTCTACGCGGCCAGAGCCGCGGGGCTATGTGCTATTTCACTCTATAATCTATTTGTGTTCTTAAAATTAACCCACCCGTTCAGACATTCCGACATCACTGAGCAACAAAGATCGCATCGTCGCCAAGATGGCGGTCAAGTGTGAGCCTATAAAAGGCAAAAAAAAACACATTTAGAATATTAGAACAAAAACGTTTTGGTTCAACCAAAACTTCGCAGTCATGAAAATAATGAGACTCAAAAACTTTCTCAGAATAATAATTTTAATTGCTACAGCCTCTACATGTCTGCCAACGCCCCTATGTCCAGGGCCCTAAGGACGAAAATGTTTTGCTACCTCCATTGTTTGCCCTGAAAAGGTAGAATTCAATACGTATTGTCATCGTGCCTGGTATACGCACAATGACGAATTTGCCATTTTCCGTTTATTTTGTTTCGGTATGTTATGAAAATGTTTGCTCAAACATGATATAAGTTTCGGTAAATATTAGATTAATAATGGATATTAAGGATAGATTAATGTGTATCTATCTTTTATGAGAATATTGATAACATTGTATTACGTTATTTTAATGGCATCTTCGTTAATGTATTGAGAAGATTATTATCGGTTATTGATTTCCATGGTGTAATTATATTTCAGGGACAGGGTGATTGCCCTGCGCTGACATCTCACAAGGGGTAGTGGTAGACTCCTAGCAGAGACCGCCTGGGGAAGTACCACACCTTTGCCAGTTATTCTACCGCCAAACAGTAATGTGAAAACATTACTGTGTTCCGGTTTGAAGGGCAATGTTTCCAGAGAAATGAGATATAACATCTTAGATCTCTGGGTGATGAGCGCAGTGCAGTGCTAGGTAATGATTTGGACTCTTCATGTTCATCTTGTTAAAAAACGACACGATGAATTTTGCTGACAACTCTCTCTTTTCAGAGTGAATTTTTACAAAGTGTGCGCTCACTGACACTCAAGTTTGACACATTGAAATTAGTAGCTCGTTTTTAAAAGGTACCTAAATTATGACATTTCTCTTCAAGTGGCCTCTACAGTTAAGCCAACTTTGGGCTGGCGCATAAGGAAGCTCCGACTTAAAGGTCTGCCCAGAACAGGGCGCTTACTCTCTTTCTACGAAAAACATAATTTCGTACATTCAACGTCTTTGGTCCAGTCACAGATTAAACACGGTCCAGTCCTTTCATTTGTAACGTGACAATTGATTGACAACAACATTCACAACCCAGGAACAATCCGTATGAGAAGGGCTTAAAGAAGTTTTAACTTTAAAAAAGTTTTAACAAACGTTCCTCAAACCTTAAACGGCAAGACGAATAGATAATGCGTAACTCCAAATGAACGCCTCCGCTCAACTACCCGGTGATTTAGCTCGGGACGTGTGTAGCTAACATTATCTTCTGAAAGCTACTTCCCCGTCTGCAGCACCCTTAATATACAACATCACAGATTACTATCCTGCAGAGAGATGAGTACCTACTGACGATTTTAGTATGAAAACTAATGACTACTTAAATTGAAAAAAAAAGTATAAAATTTCAATAAAAATAATAAACACTATTACAGCAACTACGAATTAATCTTTTAAACAGGTCACAACAATAATACTTTATAGAGCTTATGAATAAACTAACACACTACAAACATGGTTATTACATATTTTTATTTAATAATACGATTAAAATACGTGTGCCAATGTCAGTCCAGTCCCCCAGTTCGACTTAAGTTTAAGCCACAAGGTCTTTGCAAAAGTGTACGCGCGTGACCGCTGCTCGTTTGGCACTGAACTGAAGTCGAACTGGAGTGACTACAACTCATGGTAGCTACCCGTAAATTAATGTAAGAAAGAGAATTTATTCGTTGCATCCTGTATTTGGGAAGATAACTATTCGAATATGTCATGGTTCATGCTTGTAGTTTGTATTAAATTAGCTATGTGGCTCTAGCTTCCGTAATACAAGCGCTGCTTAGCTTTTAGTTTTGTGTATAAACTGTCTGTTTTACCTACGTAGTTTCCCTTGAATTTTCTAGGATAAAAAGTAGGTTATGTGTTTAATCTACAATAATCAAATTGTGATCCAAATCTCAGCCCGTTCCGTTTAGACGATACCGATTGAGCAACAAACATCCAAATTTTGACATTTATATGTAAGAATGTGTATAGACTGTGATTCGAGATTTATACATATTATATTTATTCATGGATCTTTAAACGTGTGTCCACTCATGTAGTCCAAAGTGCAGAGATTCCCCTCTGCGTCCTGCCCTTCGTACACTCCAAAGTGCAGAGTTCCCCCTCTGCGTCGAGTTAGTCCGTTGTCTGGTCTATTTCAGTAGCGCAGCAGGTGGAAAATCAAAGGGTGGGGGCATCGGAGCGTGCGCGCCGCAGCTGTCGCGACGCGGCCGCCGCGCGGCGCCGCGCCGGCACGGACGCGTCTTGGCTTTTGGGACTCCTGCCATTGTAATATGGATTGTCTTGCGTTTAAAATATGGCGGATTTTCAATAAACAGAAAACAAATGATGAATCAGCAGTCATTTAATTTTGCACCGAAAAAAACAAATACACTCAATAAAATTTCATATTTTTTGTGAAATCTATCAATACGTTCTGCAGTTAAATGTAATCTAATTATTATGGTTTGATAATATTTCAAATAGCATCATATCTTTAAAAAAAATTAAATAAATAACTATTGGTCATATAAAACTCTGCCAAGAGTTTTATATGGTAGTGTAGTGGTAGGACCACTACTAACAATGGACTACTATGTTCCGTCATTGTCATTGTCCATCACTTGGTCCTTATCATATACTTAATTGAAAGTTTGGATATTTTGATCATTGGATGTTTGTTTCTCAATCACGTCGGAACGGTTGAATTTGAGAACACAATAAGATTACAGTCTGGAAAAACTCATCATCATCATCATTATGGCCTCATGGTAGCCCATTTTTGAACGTGAACTTCTCCTTTTCGCCACTTCTAGCGGTCTTGTGCCCGACTCATCCAGTCTTGGCCTCCGTGTCGTCTGACGTCGTCCAGCGTTGTGGTGGCCGCCTTCTTCCTCTCGTGTCAGCCTTGGGTCTCCACTCAAAGACTCGTTTCGTCCATCGGCTTGCATCCATTCTGGCAATGTGCCCTGCCCAGGCCCATTTATTCTTCGCGACTATGGTCATCAGGTCTCTCAGCTTGGTTTTGCTACGTATCCACTCATTTCGTTTCCGGTCCTTGAGTGTAATACCAAACATTGCTCTTTCCATTCCTCTCTGCGCAACTCGGAACTTGGAAAAACTCATAGGCTATTATTTATCTCAGCAAAGTTATGTAAACAGGCACTAAATGAGTAAAAGCGAGGATTACTGCTTGTACAAAGGTACGAGTACAAATATCTGAGTTCTAAAGTTTCCCCATCTGTAACTCGTGCCTTATTATTACCATCGTTAATATGGGAGTACAATAATTACTCCACGTGAAACATGTTTATTGCAGTAATTAAGCGATTTAAGCGCTCAGAGCGAATAAAGCGGTTTATGAGCGACGAAGACTTGGAGTGATTAGTACGGAATAATGACAATGTGTTTTATGAAAAATGTTTTGGATTCTAAACAAAGACGAAAACGTTTTAAAGTGAAAAATGATTGTGGCGCATAGCTGTTGAGCGTACATCTGTGAATGAGGCCGATTCGCTCCGCTGTGAGATGAAATGTTCGATCGGGTGAACTCGGGACCGCCGAGTGTGCCCGAGCGAGAAAGATACAAATGGATGCTCTTCACTGGTATGTCACTGTGTTTACCACACCCATATCTAGAGAAAATAAAAAATAAACTGATCAAATACCTTAGCTTAGTGGTAGTAACTCTGCCTACAAAGCCGAGGGTCGTGGGTTCGATTCCCACCGAGTGCAAATATTTGTGAGATAAATTAAAATATTTGCACTGTGTCTGGGTGTTTCTATGTGTGATAAATATGTATTTACAACTATATAAGTATTATATCAGCTGTGTGGTCGCCATAGTACAAGCTTTGCGTAGTTTGGGGTCAGATGGTGTTGTGAGTGAATTGTCCACCAAAAAACTATTTATTTAAGTTCCTAGAATATTCCGAGATCATATGGAACCGGGTGGGCGCAATGGGCCAGCGCGGTGGATTATTGTTTAGACTATCTCATTGCGCGAGAAGGCTCCGAATCCCAGCAATGGGAACATTTATTGAGCAGCTTTTTTTATTTAAAAATCATAACCTGGCAAGAAACATGGGACCTCGTCTGTGGAGGATTAATAAAAATTTAAATTTAAAAATATATGTCTAAGTCCTAAGCTTAAAGTTTTAGGCTATTATATCTTTATTTACTTATTATATCACTTGAAGTTTCCAGGGTCTCATTTCTGCCGATCTGAAACTTAAATACCAGCTAGGGCTCAAACGGTCAAGGTGAAATAAACTCACCAAAGTCAAAGTTTTAGAAGCTGTTCTTGAGATATTGTGCTAACTGATAAGATCATAGTATTTATTGATTTGAAGTTGAATTGAAATGTTTTTGATTTATCTATTTAAATAGGCCTTTAAATCTTTCCACGTAAAGCCATAATCTTCCACACTGTTCCAGTGTGGGTTGGGGCATTACCTTGAAAGGTCTTAGTAACATTCCAACTTTCTCACGATGTTTTTCGTTATAGTTAAAGCAAGTAACGACGAACTTGTGTATCTATCTGCGATACGAACAATAAATACATACACAGAGGCGCAAGTGGAATTGGAACCTAAGACTACAAGATTGTGAATCGGTTGGGTAAGTAACTAAGCTACCGCATCTTCTAACTAAAACTGCCAATCAAAGCCAATTGCAAATCTTGACTAAAAAATCAAAGTCAAAGTTCTTTAGTGATAAATGTACAATTTACATGTCAATTTTATTTAAAAAAAAAAATAAGAGCATACAACGAGTATACATTTTTAAAGTTTAAATTGAACATTATATTGTACGACTAGATGTCCGCCCCGGCGTTGCCCGTGGTACATTATATAGAACTCATCAGGATCCCGTACATAAACAACGGTGAAAGAATGACTGAAATCGATTCAGTCATTCCTGAGAATATCGCTTTCAAACAAAAGACCTCATCAGCTACCTGCTACACCACCTGTCGGAAACTGGTTGTACCAACTCAGATTTAATAAAAAATTGATTGGCAAAGGTTTCATATTCAAGAGGTTTGTAATCTGTTATATTCAATGACGCAATCTTAGACACATGCTGTCATGTGTCATGTCAAAGCACGAAACGTACGAAAACTCTAAAAGGATTTTTTTCCCGATTTTGTTACATTCTTGATTCATACTTCGCTTCTATTAATAGTAACGTTATTTTCTATTATAGCCTATAGCCTTCCTCGATAAATGGACTATCCAATTGAAAAATAATCTTTCAATCCGGACCAGTACTTCCCGAGATCCTAGCATTTAAACAAACAACAAACTCTTCAGCTGTATAATATTAGTATAGATTTAGATAATAGGTATCGTACAAATAAGTGTCAAAATTTAAATTTATATACCTACTTATTACAATTATATTGAACAAGTTTAGTGATGAAATAACCGACAGCTCCAAAAACTACTTAAGAAATAAATGCTGTGATTTTTTAGTACAGATAGGCAAATAGATAAAAACATTTGGAACATTAGCATGAAAGCTAACGTGGTTATTACACATTTTAAATACATACACGGATAACTCACGCTTCACGATGCTAAGCGAGATGCGAACACGCGCGCGCACTCTCCTTGAAAAAGATCGCCGGACGCGATCGAAACTTGAGTTGGACTGGACTGACTATTGACTATATCAAACGTGAATTACCCGTGTATTTATTTAAAAAGTTGGAACATTTATGACGGGAATATTGCAGTCTGAGAATTCCAAAAACTAGCTACTGATTGACGTAGTATATATAATTAACTAGCGGTCCGCCCCGGCTTCGCCCTTGCTACATAACATTTAGTCTGTAGGACTCAAGGATTACGTACCTATCAAACGCTGAAAGACATTTTGAAATTGGTCCGGTAGTTCCCGAGATTAGCGCGTACAAATAAAAAAATCTTTAGCCTTATAACATTAGTCTTGATAAAGCTAACGACTTTCAACGAATGTTAAAGTATGTTCATTGTTATTAGCAAAGTTAGTCATGTCAGGTTAAAAGAACACATCAAAAATAATTATATTACAATCTTATGCGCTTATGAACAAAGGGTTTATTGACGATATTCAGGGAGTAATAAGTATTAAAGTATTGTTACAGTCATTAAGAAGGTCGTAGTAACTTTCAGGTCGAACAATAAGCTCGCCACTCAACTCATAGGGAACGCTGATAGAAGTGAAAAATTATGACTTTTTTTTAGAACCAAAATAACCTGACCTGACATTCCTTACAAACATACTCACGAATCTGATTTGCAAGAAAAATCGAACTAACTAGGAGAGAGCTACCTAACTCATAGATTTACTACGATAACATGACCCGCCCCTCCAGAATTAAAAATGTTTGAAAGTATTTGTGAAAGTGTGTACAACGCACCACCACGCATGTGTGCGTACTGCTACTGCAGGTGAATAATTACAACTACATACAAACACTTTCATAAGGATGTGAATACACACATTAAAACAGTAATTTGGAGGGGCGGGCCATGTTATCGTAGTAAATCTCTACCGAATGATAAGCACTCTAGTCGAATGCTATCGGATCGAAAACTTATGACTTAGATTTCTTGTATTAAATGGGAATACTGTTGCACAATACCTGACTGGTATTGCAGGCTACAGATATATCTACTGCTACGCGTGTCGGTAACTCGAGCTCCAATACTTTCACCCTTTCAAAAAGCGTTTAACCTTCCGCTGCAGTGCTCCGCCGCCGCTCCGACGCTACATAGCTACGCTGCCACCGCCACTGCAACCCATCAATAATTATGTCAGTAACGCGAACTACAACATTTTCATAATATAGCTTAACAAGTTTTTTTTAAAATAAAGAGTGACGACACGACCTTGGCACGTGCCTTATGGTAAGCAGCATGCCTGCCACATAACAGCACAGTGATACGCAGCTATTGGAACATGAAGAGTTCAAATCGTTACCGCTCGTCACCCAGCGATTTAAGATGTTAAATCTCTAAGCCCTGTTATTTCTCTATAGTTTAAAACATCGCCCTTCAAACCAGTAGACAGTTCGCACATTACTAATTGGCGGTATATTAACTAGCGAAGGTGTGGTACTTCCCCAGGTGGACTCTGCCAAGAGTCCTACCGCTACAATAAACTAATTTCACTTAATAAATAGCTACTAAAATCACACATCACCTAAAATGATCTTATTAAGCGCATACAGGATTATACAGGAGGTTAGCAAACGACATTCAAGGAATATTTTAAAGCATTTTTATAGTCATTAGGGAGGCATCAGATATTACGTACGCATTACTCACCGCGTGAGGAGGAAATGAGGAGATTTACGTTCTGTTTAGAATAAGTAATGAATGACGGTCGTAACTCACTCTGTATTAAGTTGTATAAAATTTAAATTCTAGTTGACAGAAGAGCTCTTTGAAGTTAACTTAGTATCCAAATAATTAAATCTCAGTTTTAAACTCCAACCCAAAAGATGGGTGTTATAAGTTTGATGTCGATATCTGTCTGTCCCTATGTGTGTTTGTCTGTGCCACTGTAGCTCACAAACGGATTGACCGATTACGAAGCGGTTTTCTTCATTTGAAATTTCTTGGGGTAGTTCTTAACTATGTTTGGTTTATAATTATCGAATCAAGATGGTTGCCTTCACAAATTGCCGGATATAATACTATTTCACAACTTCCTCAACGGGTTTCAAAGGAGCGGACTTGGCTATTAGAATACTATAACAAATTTAAAATCCAAAGTAATCGGGAGAAAATCAAATATATTAATTTTATTCGCAAAACCTTTCCGAACGCTTGATCTACGCGGCGCGTGACCAAGATCTTGGCGTTTATAATCAACGTATCTATTGGCATTGCCATTCAGCGTAGTGATGTCACCGGTATGTTGGACACGCTTCTAACTTATAGTCAACTTCATCACCACGATTTTTTTTTATTGCGATCTGCCTTTGACCACCATTTCGCCTGATGGTAACAGATGTACACTGAACAAAAAACTGGTTTTAGGTTGTACCTCCTTACAAAAGATACTATAGACTCTTATTTCTGAACTTTCATTTATTTTAAACTTTTATAGGATTACACTTGACCGCCATCTCGCCTGATGCTAAGCGACGATTCGGTCTACGATGGGGCATGGCCAGGTTAAAACCAGTATTATAATAAATTAAGTATGCAGTTTCTTGGACACATGTCGATGTTTTAGATCTTTGTTGCTCAATCACTTCGAAATAGGTGAACGAATTACATTGAAGTTTACACCACAGTTGCAATACAGTCTTAATTTCACATGGGCTTTTTATCACAAGAAAATAATGAAAACAGAAACTACGCGCGTGAAACCGCGGGCGCAACTAGTATTTAGAAATTATACAAAACATCATACTACATTATCTAAATGAATTCCAAGCGGCGCTTCATCTTAAACTTTTAAGCTATAAGTAACTAAGTTAAACATTGATTTAGTTGTTCAACGTTATAACTTTAATACTTTTAATTTCATAAAATTTTATTTTTGTACTCATTGTTTTTTCTATACATCGATAAAGTTTTTTTTTGCTTTTATATCTATAAAAGCAAAAAAAAACTTTCACTTGACCGCCATCTCGCCTGATGTTAAGCGACGATGCGGTCTACGATGGAGCGTGCTTATCTAAAACAAACCGATATACTCTCAATTTGAAGACACCAAAATAGTTCGGTGAAAGAAATAACGATTTTGTATCAAACAATTTACTTTTTAATCGACTTTAAAAAAGATGAGAATTGATTTTGAAAGGTATTTTATGTATGGTAGATCATTGTTGAGAGGCGGTCCCATAATTATATTTTTTTATCGAAAAGAGGCAGTTTTTGATAATATAAACAAAATACTAAAATTTGCTTTCATTTGACGACGTAGTGATAGATTCAATGATATTTGATCGGGTATTGGAATTCAATTTTAAATTTGTCTTTTTTTTCGAAGAAAATAAACTGTCTACTAAATTTTCTGTATGTTAACATATCATTATTTCAAGCCCCAAAGCAAGAAGCATAACTTACACAAAGACATTACAACAGTACACATTGTCAACATCGTTAAAACCTTTCCCTATCAGAAAAGTTTGTTCAAAACCTTGTTGCAGAGTTTCATTGTTCCAATATTGTTCACCTTTACAAATCTTTGAATTAGATTGTTCTACTCGTAAGGTGTAATTTATGACTCACATAACCTCAAAAGATTGCCATCTTTACATTATTTGGTACAAATAAACCCATCTCATTAATATTAAGACTTTAATTACATATTTGTTTGTGAAGTTTGTCTGTCTGAGTTGATTAATATTTACCAAGCCATGTTTATTATATACTAGACTTTCCATATTTAGTCAAGGTTTAGTAGTTTGGGATTTGTTTTGAAGACTTGGGAACTATTCAAATTGAACGGTGAAATTCGGGTTGATAAACTTATGTGGTATTTATAGAGTATCCTTTTTAACCGACTTCAAAAAAGGAGGTTTCTCAATTCGACCGTAAATATGTTTTTTTTATGTGTGTTCGCGGATAACTTCGTCTTTTATGAATCGTTTTTAGTGATTTTTTTTTGTAAATAAGATACTCCAAGGGTAGTACCATGATAAGGAAACCAGGATCTGATGATGACATCCTAGAGGAATCGAGGAAAACTTTTTTACTTTATAAGTTTTCTGTTGAAAGTCGGTTCTTTTTTGTTAAAATTATTATAGATCAAAACTACGAGCTTATTATAGATGTTTCTTGAGATAAAAAGCTATTTTGTCGCCTTGAACTCTTTTTGGTAGTAAAATCTGACGAGTTCACGTCGCCATAATGTAACGGAGTAGCGTCACACTCGATCAGAGATGAGATGAAAACTTACGTGTTGCATTCGAGTGCAATGATTTTTTGCCTTGTACTCTATTAATTCCCTCGCTAACGTTCAGGATTCTAATTTTCAAGCATCTAAGCCGGACGTGTTAATTAGGATTATTTACTTTTTTGCTCATGAATTCGCGTCACAGACATGCGTAATAGAAACTCATCACTTAAAAATGTTGTATTAAACAGCACTGTTATCAAACATTTATTTACCGCTAAAATTTGATAATGTGAGGACAATGGATAATGTTGATGTAAGTAACAAATTCAACGCAAGCAGTCGCCATGGCCGAAATCGGCCTGGAATATATCATCACCATCATCATCATTAAACAGCACGAATGTTGCAGAATACGTCACTTGTGTAGCTACAGATAAACTGCTATCACGCATGTCGGTGAGGCAAACTTACAACATTTCACCCATCTAGAAAACGTACAGGTCTGCGCTCACTTAAATGACTCCGCTCCCACCGACAAATAAAATACACTCAAATATGGGCTTTATGCCATTCACGTTAAGATATAGATTACATTAACAACATACATTAGCAGACGACTGTCAGCGAGCGGTCTGCTAATTAGTGTTGCCAATGCAATCTGTATTTTAACGTTCATGGCATAAAGCCCATATTTGAGTGTATTTTATTTGTCGGGTGGTAGCCGACTAGCCGAGTCGCACAAGTCGGCGCAGACGTTAACACGTACTTCTCGCTCCGCTCTGACGCGATGCTGATGTATTTAAACGGGTTTTAATATTAGTATTTTGTAGTTGTCATTACCGAGTTTTCTTTTTAAAATAATGGCTCGAATAAATACGTAAATAAGTTAATGTAAAAAAAAAGAAAAAAAAATATTTTAGCCGAGGTGAGCACTTTTCGGTAGCGGAAACATCGCCGATGCACTAAATTAGTGCATTAAAACTTGGTAATGTCAAATACAAAATACTAATATTAAAACCGTTTTAATACATCATCAAGTGACAATGTTAACAGTAAGCGGCTGTAAAAAGGCGTTGTCTAACGGATTCAGCTATGAAAAGTTTTGTCAAAGAGCAATAAAAATATATGTATTACAAAATTTTAAAATATCATATAAGTAAAAATACTCTTAATTAATTGGTTGTTACAATAGTGACACTCTTTTGCCGTACATTTTTTTCCGCAATGAAATAAACATTTCTTCAGAAAAGTATCTTTGATAATATCTTTTAGAACTGCCTTACACAAATAAACCTAGTATTCACTAAGTACCGTATCTAACTACTCGCGTAGACCTCCAACTGAGCGCAAAATCCCTCTTTATATCATGTCATACTTACTGCTAAAAGATGTCCATATAAAGTCAAGTTAATATCATTAATGGATATATTTCAGTATATAACACTTGAAGTAAGTAAAATAAGTGTGTATGAGGGAAAATGGTCCCTTATATAGGTAGAAAACGACTCACAATGTTTGCTTTTCGGTATGGTGCGTTTGGAGGCGAGTCGTAATTTAAAATTAAAATTCACGTTACTTAAAATTTTTGTATAAAATTTAAATTATTACTATTTAATATTTTCTAATAACATTTTTATTGATAGGTAGATCAAGAAAAAAAAATACACATGAGATTAAAAAGTATTTGTCTAATTATTTTTGTTTTTTACAGACTTCAAAAAAGGAGGATTTTCTCGATTCGGTTGTGTGTTGTTTTGTATGTATGTTATGCGACAGCGCCGCCAATTGTGAATCGATTTTTATGTTTTTTTGATAGATCATTATAGTTCATCATAGATCGGTGTGGGTTTTTGAAATATTAACCTAAAACTAAAATTTGGTTTCCTGTATATGATTTAGTAACTGGTTTCTTATGAAATTATGAATTCTGGGTCTGAAATTATGAGTATGAAGCCGACTTTTGCTTTTTAGAAGAAATTAAATAATCTATTGCTCATGCAGGATAGGAGGGCAGGAGTTATTTTCAGTTTGCTGTAGCAGAAAATTTGGTAAAAGAAGTCACTTGCAACTCCTAGCCACCGTATCATCGTCATTAATGTTTGTTGTTCAATCACGCTGGAACTCCTAAACGGATCACGTTGAAATTTGGAACACAGATAGATTATAGTCCGGAGTCCGGAATAACACACACATAAACTCAATTTCATCGCGGGTAAATAACGGGAACAGTAACTACGCCGGTGAAGCGGGGGCGCTACTAGTAAATACATTTAGAAAATATCAGTCGTCGCTAGCACTGTGGGCACGCCTCACTATGTAATATCATAATTAACGTTTTCGTAACGTCGGAGACTTCGTTACGTACTCGTTTAATTAGTACTTCCATTCTGCCCGTCTGCGATATTACTCTTATAATTACGTGTGAGGTCCGCCGTGTCCACTGTTCGGCTTTTAGATACCTACCTCTTTGCTTGATAATGTACTAATGTATTTGCCACTTTTTTACTATAATTTCCTTCCGCCGTTGAAGAGTCAAAATTTTATAAATTTTGAATATATATTACATATTACATTTATATACAATCTGGTAATCAATCAATCAGTGCATAAAATACACAGAAACGGCAACTGCGTGAGTAAACCAACATGGCACTGCTAGTGTATTTATAAAAATACTGGCTGACCCGGCAAACGTTGTTTTGCCATATAAATAATTTCCTAATAGAATAAAGGTTGATCGTAGAAGGGTGAAAATTGAGGATTGTATGTATGTTGTATCATAAAAAAATAGAAATAAAAAAAATTGTCTAAAAAATCAAAAATATAATTTAGGGGTGGACTACCCCTAACATTTAGAGAGATGAACAATAGATGTTGGCCGATTCTCATAGATACTGGATAAGCACAATAAATTTCATCAAAATCGGTCAAGCCGTTTCGGAGGAGTATGGCAACGAAAACTGTGACACGAGAATTTTATATATTAGATTACCCACTTAGTTAAAACTAAGATGCTTCTCTATCATCTACAGACAATATATTCAGTATAAAGATAACTTATTGCTAAAATGTTTATTTAAGGCACTTGTCTCACCGGCAACGATTAACGAGTAACGAGTAGAGCTAGAACTAGAAACGAGTTAGCGAGACGCGGGGAGCGAGTGCGTAGGTCCGATATTTGTGTAGCTCGGCTATAAACGAGTGTGCGAGTGAGGCGGGCGATTACTCGCATCACTCGCTCGCGGTAGTCGAGCGTATAGTCAGTCTTGCAGCCTCATACGCGATACACGTGTTCCCAATTTTCCAATAAAAATGGATGAGTTTTTTATTGAATGTGTTCGACAATATCCGTGTCTTTGGGACACAAAACTGATTTCATATAAACAATTAGACGTGAAGGACGCAGCTTGGAAAGACATTTTAAAGAAAACAAACATAGAAAGTGGTAAGTTTTTATTTAACATCTAATTAACACAACATATACCTATAGTTAAATCAATATTCATTTTGCAGAGTCAAATGTAAGTTATGTGTTATCCTATCAGAATCTAATACATTTTGCACACGGTTATTTTGCCACGAAACTGTTCCAATGGAATTAAAATATTCCATGAAATATTCTCTCACAAAAAGCCGTCTTCAAAATCTGCTGAGTTTTGTTCAGATACCTCGGAGTAAATTCTTGACATATTATCAGAAAAACTGACTGTGAAGGCGCCTTTACGATTTCATTGCATAATACATAGTTATGTAGAACGCACGCAGCCTTTACAATTTTTTTTTTTATGGTACTTATTTTAACATCTAATGGCCTAAAAAGATACGCCATTTGTGCACCAACATACCAAACGCACTTTCTACCATTCGGCGTGCTCTGCTCAGTCTATAATTAAATATTAACTGGTCTTTATCCAACCTTTCATGATCAGGATATGGTTTTAATAAATGTGTCATCAACGGAAATGCACAGTCACCAATAAAAACATAAGGCTGAGGCAAACCTCCTTCATATAGGGGTTCATCTGCGGGTAATCTCAATCCATTGTTTTGCAACACATTGTAGAAATTACTATCTGTGAATATTCCGCTGTCACTGTATCTGCCCATTGATCCAACATCGATCATTATAAATCTTCCATGAGCATCAGCAATTGCTAACAGTACAATCGAAAATGTTTTTTTGTAGTTAAAGTACTGTGATCCCGATTTACGGGGCGAAAAAATTACTACGTGCTTGCCATCAATTGCACCAAGGCAATTATTGAAATTCCACAAATCATAAAAGTCTTTTGCTATAACTTTCCATTCGGGTTCAGTAGGGAGCTTCATTACTTTTGGCTGCAACTTGATCCATAAAGATTCACATACTACTGGTATTATTTCAGAGAGCGTAGAACGGCCTATTCTATAGCTTTTGACAATGCTGTATATGTAGTTCCGGTTATTAGATATCTGAAAATAAATAAAATATCAAATACCTAATATTAGTTAATAACATAACATTAATTTTGATGTGGTGTGTTATAATTATTTGTTTTATTTACAGTTACACAGGCAAAATTAAAATGGAAAAATTTGCGAGACACGCACCGTGAAAAATTAAAAAAAATCAAGAAGACAACAAGTGGACAGTCACAAAAACAAATAAAACCCTGGAAGTACATGAGTCACATGGAATTTTTGCTTCCATATATGACAAATGCGGAACGAGATACAAATGTTACACCACATCCTGATATTTCGACAAGTTTCGAGGAAACAGCTAATACAGATGTTAGTAGAGATTCAGCAGATACGATAACAGCTCCAAAAAAAAGGAAGACGGATGAAATAATTAATAATGACGAGGATTTGTTAAATTTTTTAAAAGATATGGATGATAATCGAGCAAAACGAACTGCGCAGAGGGATGAGTTACGTAAAGAAGTACTAACATCACGTGATCCTTTAAAAACTTTTTTTGATTCAATGTATCATAGTACAAAGCAGATGCCGGAGTATTATCAAAGAACAATAAAAAGAAAGTTGTTTCAATTGGTAATGGATGCTGAAGACAATATTGCTAATACAAGCTATTCATATACCGGTTACTACTCAAACGATTATTCTTACAACTCTCGCCCTTCTACAAGTCAGACAAATTTTTCTTCTGGACACGGTTCTGCCTCACCTGAACCCAGCGGTTCTGGTGTGCAGCAAATTGGAATTGGAGAACATACTACTCGTAGCCAAAACGAAGAGATCCAAGATTCAATGTCTGCCGCTGAAATCACTCCAAGCGATGGAGCCTTACCTTAATGTAATGACGAGACGCTCTCTTGTACCAATAGCTTCTCTATAATTTGTATTTTGTTTTTTAATGTCATCTTCTATTAAACTATGCAAATATTCAAACTCGTCTCTTGTCATTCTAAAATATGTGCGAAAGTCATGATTTGTTAATTCAAAGAATAGTTTGAATTCACTGCATTCTTTTCTGAAATAATTAATATTTTCCATCCATATTCTTCTTTTTTTCTTCATTTTTTCAAACTAGTGAAGCGAGTGCTCGCCGGCAGTGTGAACAGTCAGCGATCAACTGTTTGTATATGCATCTCTTTTGTTCACACGGAAAGTATATCTATTGTACGTTTCTTGAGCGAGAAAATAGCCGATAGTTAGTCGTTTTCTCGTCGTTGGTGGGACAACTGCCTTAGACAATGATCTATTTTCTAAAGCTGTATTTCATTATTTTGTTCTATCATCAATAGTTTTGGCCAGTGAACAGTAATTCGTATTCTCTTAAATACAACACAAATACAAATACTTTATTTACCAAAAATTACGCCTACGTACAAAAGCTTGCCAGTGAGCCCCAAACTAAGCTTAAGCTTGTGTCTTGGGACTCGCGAGTTAGGTCTAAACTAAACAGAACAATAATATAAAATAAAATAT
Source organism: Ectropis grisescens (assembly GCA_017562165.1). Lineage (NCBI taxonomy): Eukaryota > Metazoa > Arthropoda > Insecta > Lepidoptera > Geometridae > Ectropis > Ectropis grisescens. The sequence continues at coordinate 25,322,411 of CM029784.1, read as the reverse complement.
GCCTTAACAAAACTTACAAAACAATACAACAACAATACAAAATAGATTAGCGAAACAAGTGGACTGCCGAGAACAAGTAAACTGAGCTGGGTGATCCATCAAAATAGATTCAAATCTATTTTTTCCACGTCAAGAATAACTGACCTGTCGCCACCTTGAAATATATTAAAAAGAATATATTATAATTATTATTATATTAGAATATATTAAGAAGAAAATATATTGAATACTATATGCGCCCCGCGGTTTTACCCGCGTGGTTCCTGTTCCCGTTATTTCCTGTTACATACATGCATAAGCATCCTACTAAATATTCTGACTATTGGGACTCGGAGTCTTCTCTCGCAAGGAGAGAGTCAAGGCCATAATCCACAACGCTGGCCCAGTGTGAGTTGGTGGATGACCTCGAAGGCTCTAGGTGTCTCGGTTTTCTCACGATGTTTTCCTTCACCGTTAGTTATAAAATAATAAAAGACGTTACATTACGCACGTGACTTTGGAAAACAGTGGCGCACATGGGATTTGAACCCGGGAGCTTCGGATAGGTAGTCGCCATTCTCCCGACTAGACCAGCCGAAACTTGAAAAATAAGCAAATAACTAAATTTGCTTTCATGTTTTTAAACGAAGTGGTAATTGATTCTTATAAAATTCGGTCGAGTGTTTGAATTCAATTTTAAATTAAAATCGGTCTTTGCTTCTTGGAGAAAATAAATTTACATTAAAGGAAAAACTACCTTAGCTTATCCCAAAGTCGAGTAAACAACTCATCGTTGAATTTTTAATCAGGTGCAAATTGCTTCCGTTGTATAATTCCCGTATGGTGCGGGAGGGGCGAGGGTCGCGACAATCGGTAGAGTACACAATAAATTTTAATTTACGCACTTTTCGCCTTCATTATGCGAGTCCCGTAAGGGTTTTAGGGAGGGGCCTGGTTTCATTAAATGGATGAATTATTCGAATATCTCTTTTTTTGTGTCTACTGTTCTTTATTTCAGTAAATGTATCTTTCTGAAAAGCTAGCTGTTTTAAAACATGATGTAGATGTCAGTAATAATATGTGTAATTTCTACCTTACTTAAGTAATGGACATATTTTATGTTATTTATTCGTTAATTACACACAATGTCAGTTGTTATAGTAGAGATTAGAGAATTTATCGTCAAATTGTATCCTTACATTTTCAATAAATTTATAACAATAGCTTTGGCACCCGGATAAAAATACAAACATGGTTGACCGTGAATAGATAGCTGATATTCTACTGGCGTATCTGACGGACGTCGTTTCCTTCAAAGTTTGAAATGTAAAACATCAAGCGTTTTTTATTGTTATTGGAATATGTTACTTAGTTTGTGTTGGAAACGCAATTTATATTTGTAACAAACGTAGTAACAAATGATAAATTTTGATTTAATGTATTATAGTGTGTATGTGTCATGCTATGAATATAAGTTTCTTTTGTTAAACTGTTTGCTTATGTTTAACATAAACTTGCATGCCGAAAGGCAGTATTTGGCGTACTGTAAAAACATCATATTACCATCTTTTGTAAACCCATATAAGCAATAAAGATTTCATTTGATTTATAATTTATTCCACAAACAAGAGTTACGGGTCAAAACATGCATCTGATGGAAAGTAATCCCGCTCATAAAAAAATGACTTGACTTTTTGTGTATAATTAGTATAAATTTTAAACTAATGTAACAAAAGTAGATATGTATTTAAAGTATATTTGATATATTTTCTTTCGTAGTGGTAGAACTCTTGGCAGAGTCTGCCTGGGGAAATACCAAATCTTTCCCAGTTATTCAACCGCCAAGCAGTAATATGCTAACATTACCGTGTTCCGGTTTGAGGGGCAATGTTTCCAGAGAAATTACAGTGTTTAGAGATATAACATCTTAGATCTCTGGGCGACGAGCGCAGTGCAGTGCTAGGTAATGCTTTGGATTTTTCATGTTCCACTAGCTACGTGTCACTGCGCTGTTGTGTGACAAGCATGTTGCTTACCATCAGACACATGCCAGCTCGTCTCGTCACTTTTTATTAAAAAAATGTATGTGCTTCAAAGTTATTTATATATGAACATATACAGATAATAACAATTAAATAACATATAATAACAATTCGAAAACAATGTTAAATGTATGTATGTTAATTGTGGTGGAAATTGGTTTTGTATGTAGTAGCAGAACTCTTTGGAGAATACATTATGATTCGAAAGAAAACGTTGGCTACTTTTTATCTTGAGAAAGTAACAGAAACGGGAACTACGTGGGTAAAACCACGGGACATTATTAGTATTTGCGTATTATTGAATATTTACCACGATTTGTAAATTTTGACTCGATTATAATCTAATTTTAGCCCGACTCGAATAAAATAGTAAACAATTCCCATTCCTTCACTCCACCCCTTGAGCTTGAAAGCCTCACAAAAGGGTATTCTTCGAGAAAATTGTACGTCAAGCCTTAATGATAATACTATGGGACGCACGCCCCTTGATTATGATAAATAAGCCTCCAAAGGTTTGAAATATGAGGGACTGACGGTTCGTATGGAATTTACTTTATTAATTTTTGATATTGACGGAATATTGACAAGACGTTTGAGTATTACGTCGGTAAAACATGATCGAAATAACAGATTGATTTTATTTTTATAGGCGAGGAAATATTACATTGTTTCAGACGGTATTTTTATTGAAAAATTCTGAAGTCTTAATCAAATTTTTGCTGCGGACTATGAATTGGAATTTAACTTATTCTAAAGAACAATGATAGGTTTGTTTTATACTTTAAAATAGTTCAGATGAAACGGTAGTGTCTATCATCAAAAATATTAATCATGTAAGGTAAGATTGATTCAAGAGTGAAACATTTTTTTTTAATTATTGCTGATGATGGATCCTTGTTCTTTAGCCGCAGCGACATATATGAGAATTTCCGATGTTCCGATAACATAAAAATATAATTATTACTAATAGTTTTACATCAAGGTTAAATTATTAATTATTGCGGGAAGAAGTTGAAGAATTAAATTTATATCCACTGTCATCTTTTATAACTACTGATATTTTTTTCTACTAATTATAACCAACTCCAAATAAATTTCTTTTTGCCGACATTAATCGTTTTAATTTTTTTCCAAAATAGCATGACTAACGTAAATGGTCATATTTCAACTATGTCAAAAGTTATTTATTTATTTTAATCATTTTAAACCGCTTTTTATTGTAATATTTTACGTAAGTTATTATCAAATATATTTATTTGAAAAAAAAAAACAATAAATTCGTTGTGTTTACACATTGTTTCTAGACACTATCGCGAAACTAACTCTTATTTTGCCATTGTACTTTGATTGAAAGCTCGTGTCCAAACAGTGGAAGCATAATAGTCTGCTTATGCTTAAAATAATTATTATATTGAATACATTGCTCAAAGCTTCTTTAAATCAAAACTTGACAAACTTTTGAGATAAGTCAAATCAATATTGAAACTTCGACGATTGTATAAACAGATTCGAAAACACAAAATGAAGGCCCTAGCCAAAGCTTGTGTCATGATAGTTGAGATCGACTTTATTTCTTTGAGTACATCTGATATCAACATAAAAAGTATTTTTGTGACAACCACAGACTAAGTAGAGAGATACACTGTGACAACTATGGGCAATTTTGAAATATTCGTTCGTATTTGTAGACTAGGCTTTTGTCCAGACTAAAATGCAATAGTTACGCAATAGTTCTTTCGTAACTTATACGCAGACAAAAGCCAAAATTCACTTATTTCCTGCAAACATGGTGTTTTTTATGCCATAGTTGGCGAAGGGATCAAACTGAAATTGGAAACTTAAATTGACTATTTTCTGTTATAAGTTTCAGTTGGAACAAGTTTCTTTTGATTCCGAAAAAATGCAGAATCCATCAGCCATTTTCTAAATTCTAAGGGGACAGCGAGCAACACTAGAAATTTCCAGTATCCCAAGATCAAAAAAACTGGTAAAATTTAATGAAAACCACAAAGAAAATTAGAAAAACCCATAAGGATAGTTAAATCTAAAAAAATACTTATTACGCAAATAAAATAAAATTTAACATTTAAGAAAAATACTACCGCTCGATGGCATGAATTGCGGTCTTATAACTAATACCGATTTCCGCTAATAGCAGACAACGAAGATAAAAAACGACTGAAGAACAAAAACGAAACATTTCTGTGTCTTACACATAATCAGTATAAGCAGTCCACTAAATGTTTCATGCGACATCGTTTCATGGTTGATGTTCCAAAACGCGATCGAAGAGATTTCACTCCACGTTTGTGATAAGAACGTCTAGGTTGTGGAATGCGTTGCCTGAGTGGGTTTTCCTGATGGTTACAATCTTGGTGTCTTCAAATCGAGAGTGAATCGGTTTTTTCTAGGTAAGCACGCTCCATCGTAGATCTCATCATCGCTTAACATCAGGCGAAATGGTGGTCAAGTGCGAACCTATTATAGTTAAAAAAAATGTTCTCTCTGCTGGGACTCGGGGCTTTCTCTCGCAAGGACAGAACCAATGCTATAATCAATCACGATGGCCTAGCGCGGGATGAGATGACGCTTGACCTCGAAACATTCTAGGTACATGTCCGTTACCTCCCGATGTTTTTCTTCACTGTTTTTAATAGCGGCATTGCCTACGTGAGTTTCAAAATACAGTAGTGCGAGTGAAATTCAAACCAGGGACTCCGGTTCGGCAGTTGCCGTTGTCCCGACTAGACCAGGCGAAACTTTTACTCAGTCATATTCAATGATACTTTAATCGTCTGTGAAACTAGGTCTAACAACAGTTGACAGTGTCAGGGAGCAAAGTTTGGTCTCACTAGTCCCAACCGTGGATGGTATACAGACACATTTTGCTTCTGTTATCAGGTATAGTACTTTTACTACTTTTACAGCAGCCATAACTTACTTCCGTCGTTACTTATATGTATAAAACGTCAAAATATGTGACAATACAATGTCTTCTAAAGTATCGATGGATCCAAATATTGCTTAGCAACAGATCGACGAAAATACCGTCGTTCAATAAGTTTGAAGGACGCTGAGATACGCAAAGCCGAGTTTGTACCCTTTTCTAAAGAAAGACCAGTTTGCTCCCGAAATAATGTAAACTTCGCCTGAAGGAGACTGTTGGAGTCGCCGGGGAATTCACTCCACTTCGTTTATAGATAGACACTTGGGGTATATAAAAGTATAGAACTTTTGTAAATTCAATTGTACTGGTGCTATTATTGGTCGATGGTTGAAAAAATTAACAGCGCTGTAAACCTCATTCAAATGTCGCGCTTACACGCTCACGCTAAAACGCATAATATCATTTTCGCAATCATTATATAGGATTTAATTGATTCAAATATGAACTAGTACTGTAAAGTTAAAGAGGTTTTTGGTTTGAATACGTTAATTATAGAAACTAATGGACCGATTTCAAAAAATCTTTCACCGTTATATATGAACGTAATCCTTGAGTGCTGTAGGTTATATATTATGTACCACGGGCGAAGTATGTAAAAAACGACATTCTCGCACTAAGGGTGCAATATGTACGTTTTGGTATATCACCAGTGGAAACTCAGCTCTTGTTTCGGAACGGCGTACGTCAGACGAGCGTAATGAGATCAAACAGGCTGGTGCTCGCTCGTCGGCCGCAATAAGGACAATGGTAGTGACGGCTCCCCGTGTGGAAACCAACGTGTTTCGGACCGTTTACAACTAAACAGCATTGTGTTTAATGACAGTGACTTTTGGAACATGTTTCAAAATAATTTATTTTCTACGAAACGACGAAAATCGACTTAAATTTATCTTGTCTTATACCTTTAAACGACCAATTCTTGTAGGTATATAGGTATATATATAGAATCTGAATCTCGGAAACGGCTCGAACGATTTTCATGAAATTATGTATGCAGGGGGTTTCGGGGACGATAAATCGATCTAGCTAGGTTTTATTTTTTAAAAACATCATTTTATGCGCGTTTTTAGACAATGAAAAACTCCTACAATGACATTAGAATACGATAACATCTTTTCTTTTTGTTCTTTTTTTTCTAACATTTTTTTTTACTTAGAGGCCTTTATAAACGCATTTAAACCGAGCAAAGCTCGGTCAACCAGGTACTAAAATTTAATTCAGACACTGGACCAAATTATTTTATTTGAATCTATCACTAAGTCGTCAAGATAACTGAAAGTAAATTTTAGTTTTTTGTTCATTTTCCAAAAACTACCGCACTGATTTTGCTTAAATATATATAGGATCACCACTGAACTATGATTTACCAAACGAAAAAAATACCATCAAAATTGATGCACAATGGGTGGTGTTATCGCCTACAACCGAATTGAGAAACTCCGCCTGCTTTGAAGTCGTTAAAAACTTTGAATTTGAGTTGCCTCGAAAAAAATTTGGTTTTGAAGTGAAAACTATTTCCCATCACTACATAATTATATTACTTACCACTACAGACACATTTAGAGCATTTTAAAAAAATCAGTAATTATGGGAAAAGGTCATTTTAAGATTTGTTCATTACGGTTTTAGTACAATATAACATTCAGTGCAAACAGACCGCAACCAATATAAATTGGATGATATCTTCTTAATATATGTATAGTTTTTTTTTGTTACAAAATAATAATCGTATTTCAAAATAAAATGCTGCTCACTGTACTTCCATTTGACAGTTTAATTTCTGGCAAACTAGAGCAAAGGCATTTCAAAAATCAGTAATTATGGGAAAAGGTCATTTTATGATTTGTTCATTACGGTTTTAGTACAATATAACATTCAGTGCAAACAGACCGCAACCAATATAAATTGGATGATATCTTCTTAATATATGTATAGTTTTTTTTTTTACAAAATAATAATCTTATTTCAAAATAAAATGTTGCTCACTGTACTTCCATTTGACAGTTTCATTTCTGGCATACTAGAGCAAAAGCATTTCAAAAATCAGTAATTATGGGAAAAGGTCATTTTATGATTTGTTCATTACGGTTTTAGTACAATATAACATACAATATAACATTAGTGCAAACAGACCGCGAATTGATATTTAAATATTTATGTCTGAGCATTGCAACAAATAACCTTTGCGCTACTTTTGAACCCTACGAGGTCGGTATTAAGCAACTACATATTACGTACCGTAGATTAAACATAACTGTATTTGAGAGCAAACACACGCTGTTTGATGAGGACGAAATAGGTAAGCTTCTGTTTTGTGGATGTTTTGCTTCTGTCAATACACTGATTCAGGGGCCGTGTTTGGTGGACGGTGTTATAGAACTCTTTGTTTGTTTTTTTCTGATTGGAAATTGGAATATTTTTACTCTCGCAGTCCGCAAACGGACCGCGGTCCGCCTGTTGCTGACCACTGCCTATAATACCATTCAGTGATTACGTACTTATTGAACGATGAAAGAATTTTTGAAATCGGTCCAGTAGTTCCTGAATTTAGTGCAATCAAACAAATAAACTCTTCAGGTTTATAATATTATAATAGATTATATTTTCCTACATAACGGGAAAATTACAGGAACGGGAAATACGCGGGTAAAACTACGACTTGCTGTTAGTAAATAACGCTAAATACTTGCTAAGTAAGTTTTACAACGTTCAACATTTTTGTATATTTTTTTAAGTGATAGATAACATTATCGTAAATAGGAATAAGCAGTTATTAGCTATTTCAATAAAGAATTATTAAAATAGCGAATCCCCACTTACCCCATTCGAAGTTAACGAAATAACGACGCGTAATAACCATTACGCCGATAATAACGCTAAATTTGACGAAACGACAACGTAACCGTTCCTAGCATGTTGCTCAGATTTACATTTTTCCCATCTCTATTTGTAGCTCGTTGGATTAGCTTCGGGTGATTTATTTTTATAGCTTCCCCTGATTTAAAAAAGAATTTAGTAAAAACTTTTTTTTTACTAAATTCAGTTGACCCAGCAAAATTTGTTGTGCCATGTTTTTTATCAATCTACTAAATATTGTTTTTTATGGAACTCTATATCTTTTCTACAATCAAAGTATACTATGATAATCCTTATTATAACTTACATCTGATGCTAATCAGATATCTGCCAATAAAAGGTTTGTCAAAATTGTTTTACCAGTTTCAGAGATTAACCAGAATAAAAAGACAGACAGACAAAAATGGGACCTAAAAGATAATTATGTTTTGTAAGTCCCGTTGTTAATTTCAAGTGCAATAGCTAAAAACTTTGAATTACAATCTGATACGTCAATCCTACTGCATAGTTATCAATGTAAATGTTTGGATCTGTATTTGTAAATTATGATAATATATTTAATTTGTTTGTTCGACAGACTTTTTATCACTGAAAAGTAGAAGAAACTACGTGGGTAAACCGTGCATAAAAGGGTAAACAGAAAACATCATGCCGTGACGTAACACGTGGTATACAAAATCAAATCGTGATATTATAGATTCTGGGGATGTCCGTTACGATACGATATATCGGAATATCGATACAACACTATACGATATATCGATATTTGTTGCGATATTTTGACCATACGATACGCTTCGATATATCGCATTCTTATAAAAATTACGCATTACCGTATCGTATCAAACTATGTCGGTGATTAATTTGTATAATTTTAAAGTTCCTATTACATCATCACTAAACGATAATAGACCATTATTATTAGTGCCATTTAATATATTGTTATTAGTAATGAGAGAATGATAACGTCGACAAAATTGTTTATGGAACAAGAACAGCCGGCTTTTGTTTAGACTTGGAGGTAGATTTAAATAAATCTTTGAACTTTGTAGTCCCGTCAAATATGATTAATAAATGTTTAGTTTATGTTCTCCTTTTTCATTCCGTTCGTAGCTGGACACACACTTTCCGAAAGCCGTAATAGGTTAAATCCGCAGCGCTTATCAAAATTATTATTTTAGCGTTGTCTAGGTGCTGATCAATGGCAATTGTGATTTTTTTTGTTGAATAAAACTATTTTAAATACATTTAATTATAAGTTTATTAAAAAAAAAAATATAGTAAAACTAGTAAAAAGATAACCCTTTGCACGATATATACTCATTATATCGCATATTAATTGAAAGGCATACGATACGGTTACGATACGATATATCGATACAAAGGAAATCGATAATATCGCGTATCGATACAACCAAGTTCGATACAGTTACGACGCGATATATCGATACAATACACTTTTTTGGGCATCCCTATATAGATTCTAATCCCGTTTGCACCTCTAAATATTTTAATAACACATTTGCTCGTAAAGGGCACTTATTCGGATTACTGTATCGTAATGTGTCTCATTACTTGTGCGGTAATGTAAACGCACAGTTTATCAAAATGCTTTATCTAAAACCAATGGCACCTTTTATAGGGTTCCGTGACAAAATACGAAATACGAGACCCTTATAGATTCGTCAGGTCTGTCTGTCTGTTTATCTGTCCATCCGTATGCTTCAGACAAAACTTCTAAAATAAGAGAATGACAAAAATAAAAAAGTGTATGATTTACATAACCATGTAAACTATCAACGAAAATTGTTTTGAATGAGATCTAGTAAGTAGTTTTTATCTTATACCTTTAGACGAACAATTCTTGTAGGTATATATATATTTATATAGAATCTGAATCTCGAAAACGGCTCGAACGATTTTCATGAAATTATGTGTACAGGGGTTTCGGGGACGATAAATCGATCTAGCTAGGTTTTATTTTTTAAAACATCATTTTATGCGCGTTTTTAGACAATGAAAAACTCCTACAATGTCATTAGAATACGATAACTTATTTCGCCACTAATCTTTCAGTTTAAATGGCTCAGACGGAATATGCTCGCCCTCGGAGTCAACAGGCCTGAACCCTGATGGTTACACTCGGGACTTTTCTTTTTTTCTGAGAAAATCTTATACTTAGAACTTTTTATAAACGCATTTAATTTATATCTAAGTAGGTTTAGACCTACTATTATAATAGTTGATACGTACGAATTACGTAGTGATGACTTACTTAGGTAAGTCATCACTACGTAATTCGTACCTGCCTAAATATCATTTAAAAAAACCGAGCAAAGCTCGGTCAACCAGGTACTTATTTTAATACGTTATAAATGTAACAACGACACAACTAACACTGGCTTAGTGACAACGAACTACAAGAACTTTTATATGATGTTACTTGCTGCTACGGAAGCCTTCATGGACGAGTTCGACTCGCACTTGACCACTTTTATTTTTATCTTAGTAAAGAGTTTTCATGTCAGAAAAGTAGTCAACATTTTATAAATAAAATTAACTTTGAGAGATAAAATACAATACAGAATTATTTTATTCGTTAATTTAAATAATTTAGACCTCAAATTACAACAATTTATCTGTAACAAAATAAAAAAATATAAATTTACGTTATAACTAGCTAGCTGTACCCTGCCACGCTTCGCTGTGGCACATTGTGATGCAAAAATTTGATAAAAAGAATCCTTGATGCGGATAATATATCATTGTAAAATTTCAGCTCAATCGGCGCAGAACTTTTTGAGTTTTTGAAGCGTACACAAACCAACATAACATTTTTAATAAAAGAGACTAATATCATACTGGCTGGTTCTGTGCCTTTGCTTTAAAAAACCGCTTTTTTCGCTGAATTGTTTTTATTTGAAAATGTCGTCAGTTTTATTGATTTACTCACAAATATGTTATAAAATGTCGTATGACATACGTGCATTTTGATAATTACAACCTCTGCTTTATTATAGCTCTCGCCACTGGCTCGAGTTAGCAATATTGCCTCAACTACATATAATTATCAATTTACCGCACTTATATCATAATATTTTCTAAGAGTAAGTGCACAAGTTTGTTATCGTCACTGGCTTTAACAGCCAAAAACATCAAGAGGAAACCAGCGCAGCGTGTTGAAACGTCAAGAACTAACCGGTGTTCAAAGATAAATGTCACCCACCAACCTCTACTTGGCCAGTGTGTACAGGCCTTCAATTTTTCATTGTGAGGAACAACCACGAGTCCCAGCAGTGGGAATCTTAACTGAGCTGTGTATTACAAAACTGACCAAAGCTAAAACAACGTTAATTTTATTTATTTATTTGTTTCAGGTATACATCGCCACATAACATGTAAGACACATTTAGTAAAATGGACTACAAATAATGTTACGCATTATATTTATACCCTGTAGTTATACTATACTTTTATAACTATAACGAACATTAAACCACCTATTATAATTATTAATTTGAAACGATTTTTATGTTCTAGATGCTTCTGTCTATACTTAATTATAAAGCTGAAGAGGTTATTTGTTTAAACATGCTAATTTCAGGAACTACGACACCAATTTAAAAATAAATTATTTTATTGTTGGATGTAAGTGATTGTGTGATTATATACATATGTACCACAAGCAAAGCCATGCAGACCGCTAGTTTTGTAATAACAATAATTCCAAATTAGTATTTCTTTGGTGTTATTTTTGAGTTTTTGTGTTTGTTTTATCTCTTAAATATTTAGGAAAGTGATTAAGTTTTATTTGAACCATGCACGGGAAACCTCTGATTTCAAAGTTTCTATTATCCGAGCAGGGTTTATTTATTCTGGAGGGTTCATGTAGGAAACTCTACGATTAGTTCTAAACAAACACTATTTGTACAAACGAGCTCGTATTTGAAAAGTTAAATTAATGGAGTCAGAATAAACTAACTGACTACTAGAAATAGAATTTGTGTAAAACTTTTAAAACTAAGTTTAGAGACTACATAATTGTAGGTTATTTGCAAATCCTTCCTATTAATATTATATATGTGATTTTTTTATGTTTCTTGCTCAATCATGTGAGAACTTCTAAAGAGATCGGAAAATTTGGAATGCAGTTAGAATATATATTTTTTTATGCCGAGAATATCACGGAATCAGGAACTTTACAAATGGGTTATTCGTGAGCTGATACTAGTAATGTTATTAATGGGATAGTTTTAATGTGTGTATTTGTAGATGTCTGTTACTCTTTCAAGCAACAACTACTAAAGAGATTTGGATGAAATTTGGTACATAGATAGATATGATAGTCTGATAAAAACACATAAATTATACATACGAGTAAATCCGCGAGATACTCCTAGTTTGCGTGCTTAGATTTTTATTGCTGCAAACTGTCTGAACGAATCGTCTCGAAATTCGGAACACAGTTATATTATAGTCTGGAATACATATCCTACTTTTTGTATCCTAAAAATAATAAGAATAGGTACGTGTAAAACCGCAAGACACTACTAGTATTTAATAGAAACTTTCTAATAAACACGCAATAATGTTATCCTATTAATCCCCATTCCCCACAACGATATATTTCCGCGTCGCCATATCGTGGTACATCATGGCCCGCGATCACGACTAGTGTTATTACCGCTATTCCACCTCATTTGTGCGATAAGGAAGACGTTGACAATAATACTTGTCGCATTTTCCTCCCGTTACTGAATTTCCCCGTATTTCGTGGATGGGAGAATTTGTCAAGTGTGTCGTGACACAGCTTTGTCGATTTGTTGTAGATGGGTACTTATAAACAGATATACAGAAACTTTATATCATAGGTATGGTATATCATAGGTAATCATAGGTTATAAGTTATAAAGCGGTACGGGAAAAAATATGTTTTTGACGTGACAACGTCTTATAAATTGGTTTGCCGGGTGACACTTCAAGAAACTGCGTTACGCTCCGCTCACGTTATGCGCTCACAACGAGAGCGAGTGAGAGGCACGCGTCCCTTCCACTCGGGCATGGTTAGCCCGCCTAAAAGCGAGAGAGACAGACATAAAAAGTGAAAGGCACGCGTCCCTTCCGTAAAATTATTTTACCACTCAAAGTCGTTGTCACGTAAAACTTTCGCCCGTATACCGACTTTACAGGCAACCAATTTTTTTAAGTTGAAATTAAATTAAAGACCTGTTTAGCACGTAATATAAACACAGCAGGACTTTGCAAAACTATCTTTTTATTACCTCGACGTTTTCGCAGCGTTACAACCGCCGGGGTCACGAGAAGACTCAACGTGGATTTAACGCTGCCGAAACGTCGAGGTAATTAATTTCTAGTGGTAGGACGCTTGGAGTCCGCCTGGAGAAGTACCACACCTTCACAACTTATTCTACCGCCAATCAGTAATGCGCAAAAATTACTGTTCCGGTTTTAAGTGCAATGTTACCAGAGATATTACAGGGCTTAGAGGTACAACATCTTAAATCTCTGGGTGACGAGCGCAGTGCAGTGCTAGGTAATGATTTGGATTATTTGTGTTCCAATAGCTGCGTGTTACTGTATTGCTATGTGGCAGGTATGTAGCTTACCATCAGGCACATGTCCTGCTCGTCTCGTAACTATATCTAAAAAAGTATTTTATAGTTTTGATCGTGAATAAGTGCCGTGAAGTGTTTACATTATGTGTTCAAATCGCGAATGTTTAAAAACAATATTCAACAATATTATAACAAAGATTGGTGATTTATGGTTAGAGTACCCAGTTGACCGAGCTTTGCTCGGTTTAAATGTGTGTGTGTGTACTGTGACTACTTACACGTTATTGTGAATCCTCCAGAGAAAATTAAAATTATCCAGCATAATAATAGTCTGCGCTTAGTGTGGAGTTTAAAATCCTGAATATTGGTCAACCAGCTGTGAATTCCAGACATTGTTGAAGCTGGCAAGTACTTTCCTCGAGCATTTTTTTTTGTAAACAAAATCGTGGTATCAAATTTGAATACAAATTTTTGTCACACATGCAAGCGACATGCAGTAAGCACACATCCGCAACAACCAATTACATCACATAAAACTTATTTAAGAGTAATCACCACCCGCACTTAAATTTTTGGAAAAATATTTCGAAGTTTCAAGACAAAAATTACAGTTGCATTAAATACACAGTGACAACAAGACCACTTTGTCAATCAAAATGTCACGATGACGTTGACATACGATATAATTTCAGTGCTTGATACCACAGACAATCAAGGAACATAACCAAGAGCAACATGAAGAGAGTAAATTTTGATTGACATTTGACAGTTGATGTTTAAATTTGAAAGCAACCACAGACAGCAAAGATACGCAGATTGCCGATTTTTTTTTTTTTTTTTTTTGGCTTGAACATATTTTGGTTTTGGCTTATTTGACGGCACCTGTATCAAAGCCACTATTTCTTCTTATTCCGGCATCTAAGTTGAATGGTTATTTGGCGCGTTTGCTATTAAGAAACATATTATTTTGCATCAGTAACTAAGAATTATTTGGACAACTTCATTTAGTTTGGTGTATTTATACAACTAATTTTGGAAGATGGAATCAATGGATACTGACAATGTTACAGTTAGATTTCACCAAAGGCAAAGAGCCAGTTCATTGGGTAATCTCACAGACAGTTCACTATTTGAATCTACAAGAATTAGTCTACCAGATGTGGGGTTGGATCAAAGTGACCTAAATTCAACTTCAAAGCATAAAATTTGCAATTTAGAAATTCAGCTTGCATCTGCTCACAAAGAAAGTAGAAAATTTATTACTGGACAATGGACAATTGAAAAAAATTGGAACGTTGCTTGAAATTAAATGATATATACAAGAAAATAGACTTCAGTAACATTCAAAACACGCCTCTTATGAATAGGAAGAAAAAACGAGCGCGTGTATTTTTGGACTTTGAGGATAATATTATGACTCCGGGAAGAGAATCATCTTCATCGACTATAAATGTTCGCCCTTCCTTTACGAAAACAACAAGATACAATAAAGGAATTGAACGAAAAATAGAACAATTGCGCAAGTGGCTAGAAGATGAAAAGTTGAAGAATAGAAGCATGGAAATGGAAATTAAATTAATGCAATCAAAATTTCAGACAAAAAATGTATTCCAAACTAAAAATAAACACAAAACAATTAGAAAAACACAAAAAAACTATAAAATTCTCTCAAAAAAAATTGTCAAGGTCGAAAGAGAATGTACTAAACTAAAACGAGAAAATAGGGAATTACAACATACTGCTTTGGAATTGCAAATGAAGCTAAGAATAAGCACAGATGAAAATGAAGATATTATTGTAAAAAATAATCAAGAAATCGAAAGGGATCAGAATCTAAGAGTAGATACGAGTAGAGTATTAAACAATAACATAAAACCACCGGAAAAACATGACAGAAATATTGTAATTTTTTCAGATCGATTTGGACAAGGTTTAGCATCAAAAATGACTGATTATTTGGGAAAAAGAAAACAAATCATTAACATATGTAAGCCAGAAGCCAGCTACGATATAATATTGAAAGATTTTAGAGAAATGACAAAACATTTTACAAAGAACGATATCGCAATTGTACTTGTTACTAAATATCGTGAAACCATAAATCTCAAGACAAAGAAGCAAGAATATACAAATTTTGTTAAAAATATAATAAAGAATTCGAACAGATCTTGTAATGTGATAATCAGCGGGATAAAGTATGACAATTTTAATAATAAAAAAATACATGAAATAAATGAGCATTTAGCTCACTTAGCTAATACAAGTGAGAATGTTAAATTTATAGATCTCAATTTAAGGGATAATCTAGGAAAACTCTTGGGATATTACAAATGTAAAGATATTGTAACAAATACAATAATATCATCAGCGAAACATCAGCGCTTTTCAGGTTCTTCTACGCTTACGTTCATACAATGTACAGCTGAAGACATCTCGTCAGTTTCTCGTGATACAAATTTTCAAGAAAATACACTGATACTGGGAACAAATAATCCTGCATGCCAATGTACAGTGCATAAATAATAAGTATTTAGCCATCGAAGACCTCTTGAATGACTGTGACTGCGATATTATTTGCTTATCTGAAACGTGGGGAAGAAGAAAGAGTACCGAGTATGGTCATACCAAATTTTAAATTAGCTGCTTATTTTAATAGGAAATTTTTATTCATGGGGTACCGCTATATTTGTGAAAAATTGTTTAGAATTTAAAATAAGAAATGATATTAATAGGATTTCATTCGAAATGAATTTTGAAATTTCTGCGATAGAATTAAGACATACAAAGCTCATTATAATTTCTGTCTACAGACCAGACAAAGACATATATCTCTTTTTGACTTGTTAAAAAAATTATTAAATAAACTGTGTTGTGAAGGCAAAAACGTTGTACTAGCGGGAGACTTTAATCTCAACTTGTTGAAAGTGGATAACAAAATCAAAAAGTTAATAGAAATTGTCAACAATTTCAACTTTAGATTCATTCTAGACAAGCCTACAAGAGTGCAAGGTAACAGTGCAACCTGTATTGACAATTTTATTGTTAACTTTGAAAACTGTAAGGGATATGTTTTGGATCATAAATTGTCTGATCACAAAGTAATCAAATTAGTAATTTCGAGTAACTTTAACAATTGCAATAACAAAAATCAAAATACTTTCAGCGTTATGAGGAACATGTCTCCAAATAATCATGTCTATTTTCACTATTTATTTGGTAAAGGTTACGATAGACTAAAACATCAAATAGTTATGTGTAAGGATCCTAGTGCAAAGATGAATATTTTACAAAACGCAATAAAATTTTATTATGATATCGCTTTTCCAAAGAGAAAATGTAAAACAAACAAAGTAACACAGAAATTTACCACAAAAGGCATAGAAATCTCTAAACAAAAATTGGCTAACCTGGAATTGTTACAAGAGCTCCATCCGAGTAAGGAAAGGGAAGTAGATATAAGAAAATACCGTAAAACACTACGAAAAGTATTTGTTGCATCCAAGAGACTTCAATATAGCCAGCGAGTACAGTTATCAAAAAATAAAGTTAAAGAAACTTGGAAAATCATAAACGAGCAAGTGAAACTTGGCGGTGACAAAAAATCATTCTAATAATATAAGATCCGTAAATAATGAAGAAGGGCTTGAGGTAACCGATAGTAAGCATATTGCTAACTTATTTAACACATTTTTCAAAAATATTGCGCATAAGTTGACATTAAATTCTAAAATTGACTATAATAAATATATGACATACTTAGAGAAAACAGTAAGCCACCGAAACCTATAAAATTTGACCCAATAGACATGGATGAATTATTGACGATTGTCCGAGACATGAAACCTAAAACTACACCAGATATTTTTGACATGAATTGTAAAACAGTAAGGCAACTTATCTTGGCTAATGGATGTATTTTAGAATTGCTACTTGTGACAATTAATGATTGCTTAGAAAAGGGTGTTTTCCCAGATTGTTTAAAACAAGGCAAGGTTATGCCATTATTAAAAAAAGGAGACAGCTTAGATCTGGGTAACTATCGCCCAATTTGCATATTACCTACAATTTCAAAAATTTTGGAAAGCATCTTAAAAAATAGGATTATAAATTTTTTTGACGAAAACAACTTATTTACAGTTTCACAGTTTGGATTCCGTAAAGGCCGCTCAACTGAAATGGCGATTAGGAAAGTCGTGTATTATATCTTAGAATCTTTGGATGAATCGCAGAAGTGTGCAAGCATTTACTGTGATTTATCCAAAGCGTTTGATTGTTTGAGACATGACATACTTTTGTCAAAGCTGGAATATTACGGCTTTGAAGGTCCAGCATTAAACATTATGCGTTCTTATTTACAAAAACGTATTCAAAAAGTATCTATCAATGAAATAAGCTCAAATACTGAATATATGGATATAGGTGTACCACAAGGCTCAATTTTAGGACCGATACTATTTTTGATCTATATTAATGATCTCGTAAATGCTGTGCCTGATTGGGCTTATATTAGCTTGTTTGCTGACGATACCCATATCGGTATAAAAGATAAATGTAACATTAAAATTAAAGAAAAGATACAAACTGCTATGAACAGTATTAAATGTTGGTTTGAAGCCAATGGCATAATTTTAAATGAAGATAAAAGTGTCATCATGGAATATCGTACTAAAAGATGTATCGAAAAGAATCCCACCGTAAAGGAAAATGTGTTTTTGGGATATACTATTGACTATACTATTAGTCACATAGCGCACATTGATAAATTGTGCAAGAAAATATCAAGCGCAAATTACGCATTATTAAAATTAAGATCTCTAATAGACAAGAAACAGTTACTATCCGTTTACTATGCTTACGTACAGGCAAGATTGCGATATGCAATTACAGTTTGGGGTAACAGTCCAGATATAAATAGAGTGTTAAAATCTCAAAAGAAATCGATAAGAGTCATGTTTGGACTTCGTAAGCGTTCCTCTGCGAAATTACATTTTAAGAAAAATAAAATAATGACAGTAATATCGCTGTACATTTACAATACTTTGATTGAAATGTACGAAGAAATTGGAAAAAAGCTAGTCACAAAAAAGGAGCAATATAACCTTAAAATGAAACTGCGAAATGAAGATGACTGGTACATGCCAAAAGTACGATTAGACAAAGTAAAGAAACAAGGAATTTATAATAAAATACTGATGTTTGACAAATTACCTCGTAGCTTAACGAAACTGCATCCAAACGATTTTAAACAAAACTTAAATTCTTTTGAATCAAATCCTTCTATTCAATAAAGGAATTTATGGGAATGCGTTTGACTGAATCTTCATTCTTGCTTGAATCCAATGATATAGGGTAGTTATTTGTTATCTATGAAAAGATTATGATCTTGATGACATCGATTTAATAATTGTAAACATTTATTTTGTACGAAAACTGACATTCATGAGATTTTGACATACTTGAGATTTTGACATTTTGCAAATTTTAATACATAATTATTTTTATTTTCATAGCTTGACTTATTGATATGTTTATGATTGTTTTCTTGATTCCATTCTGTTTGTTTTTCTAAATTTATTCGCTTGACATTCATAAAAATAATGATATGAAAAAGAAAAAAAAAGAAAAAATTTGTCAAATTAAGAATGTAAAATTTGACTTATTTACATGTTTATGATTATTTGTTTCATTCCATTCTATTTGTTTTTCACTTTTTTTTTCTTTTTTTCTTTTTTTCACTTCACATTTACATAAATTAATAAAATTGAAATTTTGTGTTAAGTTCGGAATGTAATAATATTGTTTTTTTTTTGTTTGTTTTCTTATTGTAAATATAAACTTGTAATATTGACGTACCCAGTGTAACATAAGTGGTTATAAGGTGAATAATATATATTCTATATATTCTAAATGCGGTTGTTTTTATAGGGCTCTAAGTAAAAGATTTTTTCAGAAAAAAAAGAACAAAAAGAAAAGTGATACCACCAGGATTCGAACCGGGGCCTGTTGACTCCGAGGGCGAGCATATTCCATCTGAGCCATTTAGACTTAAAGAACAGTGGCGAAATAAGTTATCGTATTCTAATGGCATTGTAGGAGTTTTTCATTGTCTAAAAACGCGCATAAAATGATGTTTTAAAAAAAATGAATCCTAGCTAGATCGATTTATCGTCCTCGAAACCCCCTGTATACATGATTTCATGAAAATCGTTCGAACCGTTTCCGAGATTCAGATTCTATATATATATACCTACAAAAATGGCTCGTTTAAAATAAATAAAACCTAGCTAGACCGATTTATCGTCTCCGAAACCCCCTGTATACATAATTTTATGAAAATCGTTCAAGGCGTTTCCGAGATTCAAATTCTATATATGTATATACCTACAAGAATTGCTCGTTTAATTATGTATGATTAGATAGATGTAGGCTCCGCCCCACTACTTTTACGTCATTTCCTCTGTTAGGACGCGTTGTGTGGAGCGCTTTACTTCCATAGGTTTGAAGAAAATCTTCTCAAGCACAAAACTTATGACGTCACCTTTCGGGCATGGTTAATAAAATGATGCTGTAACATTCGTGAAACGTCACCAATATAAACCATCCTCAAAAAAATGGCTAATGAGCCCGTTTTTGGATTACGGTGGCTAGTCTTATTGCGACAGTAGAGTTATTAGCTTACGTGCTCTAACTACGAAAGTGGACTCAAACTTCTTAACTCGAACCCTTGGAAAGTCAACTTTGAAACGATGTCGCTTTGTCGAGCTACATAAAGCCAAGGTGGTCTTACATTTTGCAGATGGTTTTTGTAGTAACACAAGTGGGAAGTACCACACCTTTGCCAGTTATTCTACCGGTTTAAAGGGCAATGTTTCCAGAGAAATTACAGGGCTTAGAGATAGAACATTTTAAATCTCTGTGTGATGAGCGCAGTGCAGTGCTAGGTAATGATTTGGACTCTTCATGTTCCAATAGCTGCGTGTCACTGTGCTATTATGTGGCAGGCATGTTGCTTACCATCAGGCACATGTCTTGCTCGTCTCATCAGTTTTTATTTAAAAAAAAGGTGCAAATTGTTTATTTATGTATAAAGCACTTGAACGTTGTTCCCATAAAAGTTGGGACGAATAGTGGAAGTGTGTCAGCAGACAAAAATGTCTAGTGAATTTCGAAGAAAATGGATCCTTTTCTGTATCTCACACCCTATTATTTCACTAAGTACAGTTAAGCAAAGTACAACAGCAAAACTTTACAAGTTTGAGTTATTGAAACGACCATGAAACGATGTCGTTGTATTGTTGTACATAGAAACGAAGTTATAGAATGAAAATTCAAAGCTTCCGTCTCCCTCGTTCCCAAAATCTGCTAAACATCTGCCAGCCTGTCCCAATTCGCAAATCTCACTAAATTAAACTGACTCCAAATTGATTTTTGACGAACAAAAGGGATACTCTCAGTCAAAGCTCGCTCGAATACGCGCCGAAGGGGAATTTATTGAATTTGTCACGATTTTGAATTAATTTGATAGGCCTAAGGTTGGATTGGAAGTGTTACTCTCATAGGTGAATTACAAGGGACCCGACTATATTCATTACATGGCGTTATTGTTAATCGACTTCATAATAGGAGGAGGTTTTCAGTTCGGTTACAGGTTTTTTTGAGACAGGGTGTGTGTAAGGGTGACAAGGTGTGTGTATGTGTGACAAGGTGTGTGTATGTGTGACAAGGTGCGTGTATGTGTGACAAGGTGTGTGTATGTGTGACAGGGTATATGTACATATGTTACGGGTAGCTCCGCCAATTGGGAATTGATTTTGATGGGTTTTTTTTGTTTGGTATATCATATTTCAGAGGTAGTTCTGTATACATTTTATCGAAAATGGTGTGGCGATTTTTAAAATACCAATAGAAATTTAAATTTGCTGTCATGTATTTAGACGACGACGACGAAATTTTTATGATACTTGGTCGAATGTTTAAATTTAACTTTAAAACTTGAAGTTGTTGGGTTGGTTGGTTGTCAGAATACTCGTAATACCAATTTTAAATATTGGTGAACATTATGTTTGGCGATAGAATAACTGGCAAAGATATCGTACTTCTCCAGGTGCAGTCTGCAAAGAGCTACCACTAAAACTGTAGATTCCATGTCCATCCTCAATTCATTCACGACAAAATCTTTGCTCATCCATCGGAAGTTTAATAAATAATCGGGAGGATGAAGGTAAACAAAGTAACATCAAGGTGTAAATAATTTAACGAAATAATCTAACAACTCATGGAGTGATTTTCAGCCGAGTTTGCGGCTGAGACGCAAAGTTAAGACGCAAGTTTAAGCGACGATGCGGTCCACGATGGATGTTTACCTAGAAGAAACCGATTCACTCTCGATTTGAAGACACAAAGATTGTAACCATCGGGGAAAACCCACTCAGGCAACGTATTCCACATCCTAGACGTTCTTATCACAAAAGTAGAGTCAAATCTCTTCGTTCGTGTCTTTGGAACATCAACCATGAAACGATGTCGCTTTTTCGAGCTACAAGCATTCCGATAGAAAAAAGGGCAAGGTGGTATCAGATCATGCAAATCAGTCGCACACTCTCCAAAGTGTATCCGATAAAAAACCGATAGGCTGGCCATTTTTCGGCGATGATCAAGACTTTGTAGTCTTTTTCGCAAAAGAGTGTCATTGCCTATGAGCCTTTTGGCACCTAATGAATTGGCAGATGTATACACTCCGCCAGGCATAAGCTGAGCTTTGCATTTGTGTGAGTGTACATGGATAGTGTAGGTGTGACAACCGGCCTTAGGCGCGGCGCCATTCTGTCTCGCCGCGCTCCTGCCTGATTGGTGATCACTCACACTAATGCAAAGCTCAGCCTATACCTCGCGGACAAAATTTCAAGCTCCTGCCTGATTGGTGATCACTCACACTAATGCAAAGCTCAGCTTATACCTCGCGGAGTGTACCTAATGTACAATTCAGGACGCGTTTTACACCCGCGGCTAGCGCTGCTCCCGCACGGACGCCGCCCGCCCGTCACCCGCCACGTCACCCGCGGCGGCCGCAATACAGCGACAGTCGGCGATCTCGTGAGTTTTGAAACAAAATCCGCACCAACCGCGGTTCCGAAACCGCGGCAGGCGCGGGTGAAATTGGTTCCATGAGTTTTTAACCTAAGCCGTTACTTACACAAATACATTAACAATGCACCTCAAAGATTTGAAACAAATCTTTAATGAGGCTTAAAAGGATGTGATGCTTCGTTGGTTTTAAAATGGAACGTGAATTTATAATCTTACTAACATTAAAAATTATAAAGTTTGAATGTTCGAGGTGTGTTTATCAATTTTCTGGCCTCGTGGCTTATTGGGTAATAACTATGCCTACGAAGCCGAGGGTCGTGGGTTCGATTCCCACCCCGTTCAAATAATATTCGTGTGATGAATTCAAATATTTGTACTGTGCCTGGTGTTTCTATGTATTAAAGTTATGTACTTACAACTATGCAGGTATTATATCAGCTATCTGGCCGCCATAGTACAAGCTTTGCTTAGTTTGGGGTCAAATGGTGTTGTGTGTGAATAGTCCACCAATATATTGAAAAAATGGTTTTAAAATTGATTCAGACGCATGAAACTTTGTATAGAGGCTGGTGGAGAATTTTTGAAAAGATTTAGTTAATTATTTTTTTCCATAGAAGTTAGTTTTTTAGTTTCTCTAAATTTTCTGAGTGTCCTACGTATAACGGAAGTGTCGCATCAAAACTGCCCGTGACCAGTGCCAACTTTAGTTTTTAGACCGTTCGTCTAAACGTCGTCTAACGTTAAATTTTGCAAATTGTGTTGCTTCTATTTTATCCGAAGGAACTTTGTTCCTACCTGTCCTTCTACCGCCTAATTAAATCGGCTATAGCTGGGCTATTACTGTCTCTATCATTTCAAGCGAAAAGAGAGACAGAGAGAGAGAGAGAGAGAGAGAGCAATACCAAAGCTAAATACAGTTTTAGTTAGGCGGTTGATCCCCTGGCGTCCCATGACACCACATCTTTTCATTTCTGTCGCCTACACTCCGCGCGGTCCGAGCTCATTGAGCACGCGCCACACGGAGTGGAGCCGCAATTATTTCCAGCACGGTTTGAGGTTTTTGTTGATTAATTGATTTACAAACGCGCGACGTGTCTGTGTTCAATTACACCAGAATAAAATGAGATTCGTACGTTTCAGAATAATAATATGTTTTACTTGCAGCGCTCGGTGGTTTTACCCGCGTAGTTCCCGCGCCCTTAAATTTCCCGGATACAAAATAAATTATTTGTTATTCCGAATCATTATCTCTGTATGTACCAAATTTCATCCAAAACTATTTAGTAGTTTTTGCGTGAAAAAATAACAATTATACGTCTCTGCATTCCTACAAAATTTCGAGTTTATAATATCAGTAGTGCTGTTTGCTCAGTACGAGTTTTGTCGAGAACAAAACGCGTTCTACTGTGAGCGCGTAGGTAAACTTAACATTTGTATGAAGAACTCCGGCGTCACTAGACACCCTATAAATTGCTTTTATTATTAGTCACTCATTTAATCATTTTCTTAATTTTTAAGTTTTTTAAAATAAATATAAAAAATACAAACATTATAAAAAACTTAAAAACTAGGGTGCCGCCAGCAGCGGGGCAGGGCCCAAGCTACTGTTGGTTAGGGCTGCAGAGAGAGAAACCTCCTGACGATGCGCGCTGTGTCAAGGATGACCGCCTTCTGCATCTGGCCCTTAACCCAACCGTCTAGCGAAAGTCTCTTGAGATGTTGGTCGAGACTTTTCGCTATAAGGCCGTTTGCTGACACGACTATTGGGACTATGATCGTCGAATCAACATCCCACATAGCGGTAACCTCATGAGCCAAGTCAAGGTACTTGCTATGCTTGTCCTTCTCAGCTTTCACGAGGTTCTCGTCATGTGGTACGGTGATATCGACGATCACAGCCCGACGCTGAGACCGGTCTACCAGCACGATATCAGGCTCATTGGCGACAATAGTCCTGTCCGTGATGATAGAGCGGTCCCAGTAGAGCAACGCACTTCGTAATTCAATAGGACGCGTTTCGTTGTCGGCAATACTCGCACAGTATGCTATACTACCTTCTTGGCTTATTCGGTAATAATCTGCCTGCGAAACTGAAGGCTTGAAGTTTGATTTCCACCTAGGGTAAATAAATATTTGTGTCATGAATTGGCAGTTATAAAGACTGCATGTAGAGATGAAATTTTTTATCTTAGAGTTTTACTGTAAACAGGATTGATATTACATAAAACATCACTAAAGATATTCATATACTATTAGTACGCATGGCGGTAATACGAAATCACAAAATTTCACCCAACCAACGCGTCTAGCGCCTACTACCTGCTTCGCTGCTCGCCATCCATCCATCGCCGCTACGCCACTACATCACTACACACATTAATATGTCAGTGAACCATAAAATTCCCCATACCAATAATTTCTCTACGTGGCAAAAAGAAGTTCATACTTAAAAAATTGAAAAGAAAAAATATTTCCTTTTGGAATACGCGTTAAGTCCTAGCAGTAGAAACATAAAACTGGTCTATTTCTAAACACGTAATAAAAACCAAATCGAATGCCATCCAATTACTACACCCCACCTTCCCAGGTGCTCGTAAATCGTAGATTCTACGGAAAGTGAGCAGCGCAGGCTAATGATAGCCAAAGCCCCAAAGTCCAGGTTATGGCCACTAAAGTAAACCGGATCAAAATTTTAATTGGCTTACCCTCTGCTGAATAAACCGTTAAAATCCAATAAATTGACTGCACTTATGCTGTAGAGAGAATATATGATAATTCGAAATGGATTTATATTTCAATAAAATTAATGAAAATTGAGTTCTCAAGCTGAAACTCGTAAATACATATTTTTGACTGAGTAATGCGTGGCGAATGAAATGTCAAATATTGCGTTTTAAGAGTTAAACTCGAAATGGCTTAGTGGTAAGAATGTCCATTCACAATTATTTATTTTTCAAAAGTAAATCAGATTTCAATGTTAAAATTCATATTTAAATAAACAACTCCACAGATTCTATACAAGAAATGCTCAATTCGTAAGATACCATACAGGAATCATTCGAACATAATATAACATCCGACCGTCCAAACATCCCAACAGCCCAGCATCCAAATATCCTAACAAATTACGAAAGCTGCCGACGGAGGGTTCGAAAGGAAACTAGAATTGCTTAGAACGAACTTTACTATACTTAAATTCACATTAAAATATACTAAAACTATTTAACCTAAACGCGAATGCGTTCGATATGAGAACGACACTCACATCATAGGATCTTAAGCCTATCTAACTTAGGTGCGAATGCCTTCGACGATCGAACGACACTGACTTCTTTATTGAAATCAGCTTTGATGAAGGGTCATCTGGGTCACAATTTAATGAGATGAGCATCAGCGAATTGTAGTTGGCACGAGGCAGATCATTCCTACTGCCTAGTTCTGTTGAAATTGCTGACTTGAACCTCGTGCTGGAATGCAGCTCACGTTGTGCAGACATGTGTAGGTACTGGTACGTAACAAACATCAAAACACCAAATATCAAAACACCCAATTATCAAAACATCCAAACACAAAAACATACAAACACCCAAATATTAAAACATCAAGACACTCAATCATCAAAACACCTGAACATCAAAACACCCTATTCAAACCTTTAATATTAGTACAATTAAGAAATCTAAATGACTCGACTCCATCGGATAAATACCCAATTCGTAAGAAAACAAACAGGTTAGACCTGAACCCAGTAGCACCGAGGTAATGTATAAATCTGCCGGCCTGATTTACTATAGAAGTTGGTCCACTCCCCGGGATCTATGGCGATAGTTCGGCTGTTTTCATTTGTTTTTATCGCCAGACACGATAAATAGGCCCCAGGTGCAAACAATTCTCGCTTTGATGGAAAAAACTTTCGAAAAACATGTTTTAAATGTTGACAGCTTTATAACATTAGGCGAACATTAGGTGCTTGTTTTATTCAGGATTTATTGTAGCCGTCCATTATGGATATTCAAAGCGATGAATTTTATATAAAATAATTTTAGAATGATTAGGATTAAATCTAATATTTTAAGCTGAAGAGTTTGTTTGTTTGTTTGAACGATAGGATCTCGGGAAGTACTGGTTCGAATTAAAGATTATTTTTCTATTGGATAGTCCATTTATCGAGGAAGGCTATAGGTTATAGAACATAACGCTACTATTAATAGAAGCGGAGTATGAATCAAGAATGTAACAAAATCGGAAAAAATATTCCTTTTTGAGAGTTTTCGTACGTTTCGTGCTTTGACATGACATATGACAGCATGTGTCTAAGATTGCGTTATTGAATATAAACCTTTGCTGTGTCTTTGCTAATCAAATAGCAGGTAGCTGAAGAGGTGTTTTGTTTGAAAGTGATATTCTCAGAAATGACTGAAATCGGTTCAGTCTGAAATCGGCGAAGCCGGGGCGGACATGTAGTCCTATTACAAATGTCTAAGTTTCGATGTTTGGATGTTTGTTCGTAACATCTGAACGGATTCGCTTGATAT
The DNA here is from genome assembly GCA_017562165.1 of Ectropis grisescens. Lineage (NCBI taxonomy): Eukaryota > Metazoa > Arthropoda > Insecta > Lepidoptera > Geometridae > Ectropis > Ectropis grisescens. The sequence continues at coordinate 25,295,389 of CM029784.1, read as the reverse complement.
TTGGAATATAGATAGTTAATAACTAGTCTGTTAGAACAGATAGGTTTCCCATAAAAATAATGGCATTGGCGACTACGTGGGTAAAACTGCTAGTATTCTGAAAACATCTTATTCATCACCAAATCACACGAAATCCAATAAAACTAGTTTCGAAACTTACAAACAAATAACTACAATACTAGAAAATCCTTTAAGATATTCCATTAATATTTTAGAGAGTAGACAAGCTTTTACAACAAATCTGAAATCGGTTTCTGAAAAGTTTGGAGTTAACCTCTCCTAAGACTGTTTCGTGATTTTTTTATGATTTGGTCAATTACAGCTTAAAAAACGTCCACTTTGAGAAGCGAATGGACTCAAGAAAGAAATCTTAAAAGTGTCTCATGGATTTAACCGCCTTTGTTAAGTTTTATTGATTGTTGAAGAGGTTTGACTTCTCGTTGATAAGAACATTACTTGATCTTTAAAACAGTTGCTCTTGAGATTATATTCAGTTAGTTGGTAATAAGTCTGGCTGCGAAGCGTTGGTCGTGGGTACGACTCCCAGTTTGACGAATATTTGTGTGGTTAGAATACAAACATTTATAGTTAGTGTGGGTTTACATTTCAATAAGTATTATATGAGATATCTAGCTGCCGTTTGACTGGATTAAATGTGGAGTACGAGTTAATACGCGCACTCTCCTGCCTGAATCTTTTCAGGTTTCGGTCAGGTTATGTTGAGACCACGAACGGGCATAGTGCCATCAAAATATTGTCGATTCCGTACACTTACATGATTGACCTTATGACAGCCATTTGCGTCGAACGTTTCATTAATATGATAGCAACGAAGTCTAAATTATCGGTACTCATTTGCAAGTTAAAAAACAGACTTTACCACAGTTACAGTAACACACACTATTAAGCTGTTATATGTAACAAAAGAATGTCAACATGCATATAATTTACTAGCTGTCCGCCCCGGCGTTGCCCGTGGTACATTATATAGTACTCATCAGGATCCCATACATATAAAACGGTGAAAGAATCACTGATATCGGTTCAGTCAATCCTGAGAATATCGCTTACAAACAAAACACCTCTTCAGCTACCTGCTACGCCACCTGTCGGAAATTGGTTTTACCAACTCAGATTTAGAAAAAAAAATTGATTAGCAAATGTTTTATATTCAAGAGGTATGTAATCTGTGATATTCAATGACGCAATCTTAGACACATGCTGTCATGTGTCATGTCAAAGCACGAAACGTACGAAAACTATCAAAAAGGAATATTTTTTTCCCAATTTTGTTACATTCTTCATTCATGCTCCGCTTCTATTAATAGTAGCGTTATATTCTATAGCCTATAGCCTTCCTTGATAAATGGACTATCAAATAGAAAAATAATCTTTCAATCCGGACCAGTACTTCCCGAGATCCTAGCGTTCAAACAAACAAACAAACTCTTCAGCGTTTATAATTCAACTTTATAATATTAGTATAGATATCCCCGGGATAACACTAATATCTACAGAAAGATTGGAACCGCGGGATGTTATAAGTTATCTTGTAGAGATTCATTGAATCCACACCTGCAATGAATCTCCATATAAATGGCCATTACAATTTAATTACTCAGTTAGTAATTGAATCAGCGTCACGTAGACCAGCTTTATTGCAATTATGATCCCTAAAACAACAAGCGACTGCGAAGTTTGTTGCGAAATAAACAGGGGTCATTACGTGGGGCCTAATTGGACCCCGACCCTTGACGAGCCCAGACCCAGACAATGCTAGATTCTACGTTTTATTAGTCCGATTTTGATGTTGATAATGGAGATTTGGGATTAAGATATAAAAATAAAATATACGAATGTGATTGATATTAAAATAAAATATGAATACGAATGTGAAAACCTTTTTTGTCGCGCATAGGTCTCCGTTTCACCACCAATCCCCAATTCACCTGATTCTGATAGTAAGCGACGCGACGGTGTCTTTTTTAACCCCCGACCAAAAAAAGGGGTGTTATAAGTTTGACGTCGATGTCTGTCTGTCTGTCTGTCTGTCGGTCTGTCTGTCTGTCTGTCTGTCTGTCTGTCTGTGTGTGTGTCTGTCTGTGGCACCGTAGAGCTCAAACGGATGAACCGATTTCAATGCGGTTTTTTTTATTCGAAGGTTGATATCCGTGCGGATGTTCTTAGCTATGTTTGGTTAATATCGATTCAAGATGGCTGCCTCCACAAAATGGCGGACAAAATATTTCTTCACAACTTATCTCAATATGGGTATCAAATGAAAGAGCTTGACTAGTAGAATACAATACATAATAACAAATTTCAAATCCAAGATGGCCGCCACCACAAAATGGCGAATTACATTATTTTTTTCACTACTACCTCAATATGGGTATCAAATGAAAGGGCTTGACTAGTAGAATACTTTGCACTATGACAAATTTCAAATCCAAGATGGCCGCTACCACAAAGTGGCGAAATACATTTATTTTTTCACAACTCCTTTAATATGGGTATCAAATGAAAGGGCTTGACTAGCAGAATGTTATACAGATTACAAATCCGAGGTAGTCGGGGGTTAATCAAAATTTTTAATTTTGTTCTTGTTTAACTATAATAGGTTCGCACTTGACCGCCATCTCGCCTGATGTTAAGCGACGATGCGGTCTACGATGAAGCGTGCTTACCTAGAAGAAACCGGTTCCCTCTCGATTTAAAGACCAATATTGTAACTATCGGGAAAATCCCACTCGGGTAACGCATTCCACAACCTAGACGTTCTTATCACAAACGTGGAGTCATCATTTTTTTGTTTGTATTTTTGGATCATCAACCATGAAACGATATCTTTTGAGATACGAGAAGTCCGATAAAAGAAAGGGCAAAGTGGTATTCAATATGTCTCACACTTTCCGAATTGTATGCGAAAAAAACCCGATAAGCTAGCAATTTTGCGGCGATGTTCAAGACTTTGAAGTCTTTTACGTCCAAGAGTGTCATTGCCTACACACTTCATGTCATCGAAATTGTCACGCCTATTCCTTCGAAATTAAATACTGAATTAAACTTCAACAGACGCAGCTGACGTTATGTTCCCACAACTGAGACTAGGTTCTCATAAGGAGAGAGTTAGGGCCATAACACACCACGCTAGCTATGAGTAAGTGTAGGATGTTGGAGGATGATCCAGGAATGTATAGCTAGCTAAATGTAGCTTAGAGGATGGATCCAAGAATGAATGAAAACTTTCTTGTAACCTACCGGTTAAAATTAACCTAAAAGGCGACTAAATTTAATTTATTTGTGAAATTAATTAAAATCGCTGTTCCAATGAGACAGTGCGGTAGTAATTTATCATCGTGGTAAGCAAATTTTAGATTTTTATTGTTGTACAAACATAATAAAGAATCATTAAAACTAGTTCTCAATTAGAGGGGGCTATTGCGTAGCATTCATGCAACAAATATGCCGTTAGACACGTTGGCGACGCAAATTCCCAAGATATCTTCCATTCACTCTTATAACTTCAAGTGACGAGCCCAGTGCTAGGTAATGATTTGGACTCTACATGTTCAATAGCCGCGTGTCGCTAACAGCATCTCACTCGCACGTCCTGCTTCACTGCTCCATCGTCACTCCAACGCTACGCTACTACTTCTACGACACCACATCAGCATATCAAACCCTTCAACGTAGCTAGATAAGTTATATTTCAAAAACTAGTCGATATGTAAGCATAAGCGTGTGAAACAAAAAGATTTTGATCATAATGAAACCTCTCGACAAAGAGTTGCAAGTACGGCGGGCCCCCTATGACCCGGATCGCTCGGGTCACCGACTCGCTTCTACTCCATAATCTAGTGGATACGGCTCTCGACTACTGTTGGAGTAGGTACCTATCACTTTCTGTGATCTATCATCACGGGAACAATCGAAAGATACTGCGAAGCCGAGGGTCGTGGGTTCGATTCCCACCCAGTGCATATTTGTGTGATGAATTCAAATGTTTGCACTGTGTCTGGGTGTTTCTATTTATAATAAGTATGTATTTAGAACTATATAAGTATTATATCAGCTATCTGGCCGCCATATTACAAGCTTTGCTTAGTTTGGGGTCAGATGGTGTTGTGTGTGAATTGTCCATCTATATTTATTTATTCTACTGCCAAGTAGTAATGTAAAACATTACTGTGTACCGGTTTGAAGGGCAATGTTTCCTGTGAAATTACAGGTCATAAAGATATCATATCACATCTTATACGAGTATGCCTGAGTGAGCGCAGTGCAGTGCTAGATAATAATTTAGACTCCTCATATTCCAATAGTTGCGTGTGACAGTACCGTTATAGGCAAGAGTGTTACTTACCATCAGGCCTATGCCTTGCTCGTCTCGACATTCTTTACAAATAAAAATCGTTGTTTTATTCATGTTTTAAATATAATTCAACCAAACACTGGGAGTGAAATTTCAATTTGGAACAAAAACTGTTTTTTTGTAAACGGTTTTTTAACAAGATGTTTCCTACAGTCCTTGGAAGAGGCTATATATGCCAAGGTCCACAGGTAAATACACCTTATTTCAATACATGTTTAAAGATTATCATTCATAATTTAAGAGCGACGCTCTTGTCGGTGGAGTTCCTTCCATGTACTTCTACACTCCGCCTTCTCCTTGACTTCCTGATACGACACTAGATTTTTATCTTCTCCTTCACTTGGTTCATGTAACTTCTCCTAGGTCTACCTCTCTTCCTCCTCCCTTCTAATTTACTTTCCATTATTGTTCTAATGAAGTTGTCGTGTCATATCATATGTCCCAACATCTGCCTTCTTCTGTTTTCTTAACCCTTTTATTAACCGTCGACCAAAAAAAGGGGTGTTATAAGTTTGACGTCGATGTCTGTCTGTCTGTCTGTGTGTCTGTGGCACCGTAGAGCTCAAACGGATAAGCCAATTTCGATACGGTTTTTTTATTTGAAGGTAAATATCCGTGCGGATGTTCTTAGTTATTTTTGGTTAATATCGATTCAAGATGGCCGCCTCCACAAAATGGCGGACAAAATATTTCTTCACAACTTACCTCAATATGGGTATCAAATGAAAGGGCTTGACTAGTAGAATACTATACACTATAACAAATTTCAAATCCAAGATGGCCGCCACCACAAAATGGCGAATTACATAATTTTTTCACTACTGCCTCAATATGGGTATCAAATGAAAGGGCTTTACTAGTAGAATGTTGTACAGATAACAAATCTGAGGTAGTCGGGGTTAATCAAAATTTTAATTTTGTTCTTGTATTATGTATAGAAACCGTCGTGCACAGAGTCATAGGAACATTGATCATAAAATAATATCATTTTTGAAGTGAAAACGTCTTTTGGTGCACATTAGACAGATTCAGTGGACTGTAAGTAGAACTAAAGTGTCACGTTCGTAAATGAAATAAATCTTTGGGTAAACTCGGATGATTTAGATGTCCATGGTTATGGCCATGCCCTCTACTATCACCCGCGTAGTTTCCAAAGCGAGCTTTCAAATTCTGAAATTCTTTTCACTTCTATCAGCAGTCCCTGTGACTGGCAATTTTTTTGGGATTCACTCACTGACCGTCCTTAGGTGTACCTACGTGAGTACTGATTACAATCCACTTTAAGTACCCCAAAAGTAAAAGAGGCCTAAACACAGAGGCGTGGTAATGGGAAGCGAGGTACTCGCGAGGGAATATTTAATTTTGCAGTAATGACGTTAATTGTACGCGCCTTCGTAATAGGTCGACATTTTCTTTGATCTCGGTAATTTAATTAGTGAATTATTGCGGCTATTCTTAGGGTTCCGTAGCCAAATGGAAAAATACGAGACCCTTATAGATTTGTCATATCTGTCTTTCTGTCCGTCCGTATGTCACAGCCACTTGACTTGTCTCCGAAACTATAAGAATTATACTATTGAAACTTGGTAAGTAGATGTATTATGTGAACTGCATTAAGATTTTCATACAAAATATAGAAAAAAAACAATATTTTAGGGGTGCCCCATACTTAGAACTGAAACTCAAAAATCTATTATAATCTAATAATAAATAATAAAATCTAAAAATCTATTATAATCTATATAATAAATTGGTTTGCCGGGTGACACTTCAAGAAACTGCGTTACGCTCTGCTCACGTTATGCGCTCACAACGAGAGCGAGTGAGAGGCACGCGTCCCTTCCACTCGGGCATGGTTAGCCCGCCTAAGAGCGAGAGAGACAGACATAAAAAGTGAAAGGCACGCGTCCCTTCCGTAAAATTATTTTACCACTCAAAGTCGTTGTCACGTAAAACTTTCGCCCGTATACCGACTTTACAGGCAACCAATTTTTTTTTCATCAATACCATACGTGTGGGCTATCTTTAGATAGGTCTTCAAAAATTATATTGAGGTTTTTTTTTCTAAACTGAATAGTTTGCGCGATAGACTCTTCCAAAGTGGTAAAATGTGTCCCTCCCCCTGTAACTCCTAAAATAAGAGAATGGCAAAACTGAAAAAAAAGTGATGTACATTACCATGTAAACTTTCAACAAAAATGGGTTAGAATGAGATCTAGTTAGTAGTTTTTTTTTAAACTTTTATAGATTTACACTTGTCCGCCATCTCGCTTGATGTTAAGCGACGATTATTTTAAGTCATAAACGCACTATTGTTAAAACACTGATTAAAGAAACAACGAACTACAAAAACTTTTATATTATGTTACTTGCTGCTACAGAAGCCTTCATGGGCGAGTCCAACTCACACTTGACCACTTTTATTTTAAAATAAGTGATGAATTGTGAAAATCAAACTTTTGATAATAAGCGTATTTATATTACCTCGCGGTTTTTTTTTAACGAAATTCCTTACTGCAGGTTTGGAGTAAGAGAGGCTTAGAAACAGGATTTCCCGAGTGCTATGGGCTATATAATATAACGTACATGGGCGCAGCCGAGACCGCCGCTAGTTCTATTATACGCAAACCTACTTACAAAGACATGATAAGATAAGATAAGATAGCATTTATTGACATATTAAAAACATACATTAGAATTAGTAACAAATTTCATTAGAAACTAATTGCTGAACATAGTATTAATATATCTCGTCATTTGCAAAAAATATAATGTCATTGAAAATATAAAATAATGTACATCACAAAATTAATAAAATGCTGTATAGGGGCATTATTGTTACTATCTATTATATTTATTACTGTTACTATCTAAATTTAATTATTCTATTAAAATAAGATCTATATATTAGTGTAGTAATATAAGTACCTAGGCACGTACAGTCTTACATAGCCAATTGCTCGTAAGCATGATAACGTGTTTATATTAAGGTTCACTGTCCATCTGAAGAAGCCTGGATAAAGGCAGCGTTACCTAAAATGCCATGTGCTAAAGCATCCATAAACATAAACAGCTCACTAAATGTCCCCACTGCTGGGACACGGGGCCGTCCCTCGCAAGGAGATAGTCAAGGTCGTAATCCACCTTTCTTGCTCATTGCAAGTTGGTGGATGACACAAGACCACAGAATAGATATTACTACAAGACTTTTAAAAATTCTAGGTACATTAGTGGCATTTGAACGCGGGGCTCCGGATCGGCAGTCGCCGTTCTCCCGACTAGACCAGCCGTAACTTTGACGAGGATTGCTAAAAAAAGCAATTCTCGCCAACCTAGCGAATTGTAAATTTTATATTATTCGCACGTTCTATCGTGAGCAATTCTGGGCCATTTTAATATCTTTTATTTCCAGTTTCCGGTAGGATGACCACCTGTCTGGTGCGCAGTAGTCGTTTTAGGTAATTCTTCGAGCCAATCACATTTTCTGCCGTTTTGCGAGAATTTTCCCGAAATTTGGGGTAATATTGTTTAGAATTGATGAAGGCTGATGAAATATAACAATATTTGGCAGGTATAATAGAAAATAGGATATGTTGCATTATCCTGTACAATTTTTCCCCCAATTTTTTTTGTATAATCCAATACAATTTTTTAATCAAATCTTTGGCGTAGTTTTGGTACAAAAAATGTAATGTCTTCCCGGGAAATTGTCGCACATTTGCCAATTATTCTACCACCAAACGGTATTGTGCAAACATTCCGCGTTTAAATATCTGCGTTCCATTTTAATAATATACAAGCTTTAACATTAAAGCCAATATTTTTATTTTTATTCCTGTACATTTTTAAATAAATGTATATTTGATACTATTTAATTTTATGTGCATATTTTATTTTAATATATTTTCAAATTCTGCTTGCTCCAGTATAAGCTCATATTATTCCTTAATAATATTTGTTGAGAAATTGGAAGCAATAAGATAAATAAACATAATTAATTCGTTTTTGCTCCATTTTAGAGATAATCAAATATACCTATTGTTTTATTTCGTCGTTTTGATATTGTTAAAGAGCCAATATTCTATGAATAAAAATTTTGTTTTTGCGAATACGTCACTGTAGCTTTAACTAGAAAAAATTACTCCTATTATGATATATTTTTGACGTGACAACGTCTTATAAATTGGTTTGCCGGGTGACACTTCAAGAAACTGCGTTACGCTCCGCTCACGTTATGGGCTCACAACGAGAGCGAGTGAGAGGCACGCGTCCCTTCCACTCGGGCATGGTTAGCCCGCCTAAGAGCGAGAGAGACAGAGAGACAGACATAAAAAGTGAAAGGCACGCGTCCCTTCCGTAAAATTATTTTGCCACTCAAAGTCGTTGTCACGTAAAACTTTCGCCCGTATACCGACTTTACAGGCAACCAATTTTTTTTTGTACATACATTAATCTGGCTCTTTTACCGCGAATCATTATTACTGTTGATTACTACCCAACGTCTTTCAATTTCCTTAGCATTTTGAGTCACAGACTAGGCTTGAATAGAAAACTCAAAACTTACAAAGATAGATTGACTAAATTTAAATTACAAACACTAGTAACTCGACGATTAAACTCAGACTTGGTTTATTTGTTTAAAATTATCCATTCAAAAATAGACTCACCTTCTCTTCTGTCAAGCATAAACCTAAATACTAAGCCGAGACTACGCAACGGGTTTGCAAACACGTTTACATTAGGTGTATACAAAAATAATACATCCTACTACAACCCAGTTGTTAGAATGTGTCGCCAATACAATGAAATATCAGACAAGCATCACAATTCTATTGATATATTCTGTCAAAAACTGTATAAATTCAAAAATGATGTCAAAAATATTGTGTTCACAAATTATGAAAACTCAAATCAAACTTAATAACTTGAATTTAGATGTCTTAATATATTTAAATCTCCTGTCACGATGTTTGTCCGCGATAGACTCCTAAACTACTTAGCCGATTTTAATCAAATTTGGACACCGTGTGTAGATTGATCCAACTTAAAAGATAGGATCGTTTTTATTTCGATTAATAGGCTATATGTGACAATATTCGAGCGACGCCGGAACGGGCCGCTAGTAAATATATGTGTATATATTTTCACATATATTAATTTAACTTAATTTTGTTTAATCTCTTTCCTGATGTCATTTAATTAATTGCTCATGTTGTGTATACATAGTTAGGTGCATAGTTTAGGTCAAAACTGTAAATTGTTATATATTATTTAAGTTTATTGTTAACTATAATATAAAACAGTATACTGTTAAACAGTATAAATAAATAAATAAAACAACAACAGTTTTGTTGTGTAATTACAACAATACTTGTTGCGGACGGCGGACCTCACCACGGCAGAACGGGACGACGCGACGTGCGAGCGAGACGGAGATACGGTGCAGCGCGATAAGCGCATTCGATATGCACCTGTTGTATTGAGACGAAATAAAACTACGGAACTTAGAACTATCATCGAGCATTTTTAATACAGTCCACATCGAACATCAAGGGGCCGGAACGTGGGTCCATAACAATACTGTTGTGAACGCAATGGGAACGTCAAGAGTTAATAATTATGGTCGTTTGCAGCTTCGCTCGGATATTATAATGTAAAGACTATTTATTGAAACGTCACTCAATTGTTTCGCCTTCCCGGAACCTCGCTTCTACCACTTGGAGGTATTTAAATTGACTTTTAAGTATTAATTAATGTACAAATCGTTTGTATGGGAGTAAAGATAAATGTTGATTTTAGAATTTTTCAGGTTTTTTTTTAATTTTCGCAGCGGAAGTACAATCCTCGTATTTCAAGGAATATTCTTAGAAAAATATTTTAAAAATCGGTTCAGCTGTTCTCAAGATATGTGCTTACCTAACATTTTATTTTATACATTTTATCGATTCATCTCAAGTATTCTGTAATGTGTTCAACATAACATGAAACCACGAAAGTATAAAAGCTTTTTATTATTCTTTATTTATTAAGAAATGTATCCTTTTACTTCAAAAATCAGAAGCACCGTAAACACAGTACAAATTGTCGTCAATAACCTAATTTCATAATCCTTTGACAAATCGAGGGCCCGGCCTAGTTGCCGAGGTATTTGTCCCTGTCGGACAAAGTCCACGGTTTAAGAATTAACGCCTACGGTATTAAAATATTTAAACTCTTTTATAAAATAAATGAGATATTTTTACCAATTTAAACAAATTTTTTGTATATTTTAAAGGACTATTCATGACATGATTGACGTAATATGTATGGCGTATGCTTCATTTTCGTGTCCATGAAATTACATCGTCTTTAAAACAAACTTATTTTATCTATCTACTAGCGGTCCATCCCGGTTTTTGCCCGTGGTACATAATATAATGTTGGACAGCCGTTGACCTCACAAAGGAGGCTGGAAACCGCTGGTTGCAGGTTGCGAGGGTCCGTTGATGCTTGCAGGCGAAGATGACATATTATATAGCCTACTAGATGCCCGCCCCGGCTTCGCCCGTGGTATATTATATATCACTCATCGGGATCCCGTTTAAATCCAACGGTGAAAGAATGACTGATATCGGTTCACTCATTCCTGAGAATATCGATTTCAAACAAAAAACCTCTTCAGCTACCTGCTACGCCACCTGTCGGAATTTGGTCGTACCAACTCAGATTTAGAAAAAAAAATTTAGCAAAGGTTTATATTCAATGCACAGATTACTGAAATTCAATGACGCAATCTTTGACACATGCTGTCATGTGTCATGTCAAAGCACGAAATGTACGAAAATCTCAAAATGGGAATATTTTTCCCGATTTTGTTACATTCTTGTTTCATGCTCCGCTTCAATTAATAGTAGAGTTATTTTCTATAGCCTAAAGCCTTCCTCGATAAATGGACTATCCAATAGAAAAATAATTTTTCAATTCGGACCAGTACTTCCCGAGATCCTAGCGTTCAAACAAACAAACAAACAAACTCTTCAGCTTTATAATATTAGTATAGATTAGTAGGAGGTCCCGCTATACAACGACCTTCACCGAGCTGTTTATTGGATAAAAAGTGTTTTATATGTAAATTAAAATGTCAATAAATATATTGCAAATGGGTTGCCTAAAAAATTTCAGTCCAGAATATGATTAATTAACAATTAAAAAATATTTTTTTAGATATTTCACTAAAATTGATTAAATTTTAGAAAAAACCAAATGACATAACTTATTATTTTGGCTTTACTCACTGCTTACAAAATCTCATGCAAATATTTTCAAACAATAAAAAGTTTAAAACAAACTTTCATATCTTATTTCACCCCTTTGGAGGTTGAGTTTTGAAAAATACTAATAAAAATAGAAAAATACTGTAATACATAAATCATTATTTTGATCATGCTCAATTTGAGTGAAATTTTATGCGAATACGTATACGTATACGGAATAAAATGTTTCATACAGACTTCCATCACGTTTTTTACACCCTTAGGGGTTGAATTTCGTAATGATATTTCGTAAGCATTCTGTAATAAAGCCAAAATAATAAGTTATGTAATACAGTTTTTTTTTTAAATATCAATTCTACTGAAATATTAAAAAAAAAATATTAATGTTAATTAATCATATTCTGGACTGAAATTTTTTAGGTAACCCATTTGCTATATATTTGTTGACATATTAAATTACATATAAACTACTTTTCATCCAATAAACAGCTCGGTGAAGGTCGTTGTATAGCGGAATCTCCTACTATATTTTTTTCACCCTTTTAAGCTATCGGCATTACGCACATGACTTAGAAAAAACAGTGCGTGTGAGATTTGAACCCAGGGCTCCAGATCGGCACGCACCGTTCTCCCGACTAGACCAGCCGTAACTTTTATACATTAATTAACATTTTGATTTAACTAAACTTAATCACCGATACACCAGTACTCGAAATGAAGGTACTTAGTAAACCCAGACTTAGCGGAGTGAGTGACATTTTGTGAGCCCGTGAGTGACTTTTCATTTAAAATGGGTGACGTTTTAATCTGCGTCGGACGTGGCGTGCAATGTGGGTATTGGCATCTCAACCCGGAGCCTGTAATGCCTAGGATATTCGGCGGTTTATGTAGCTTTTGTCTTCGTTCTAGGACCTACTAAGTTGTGACGATTGACGCTTAATTCTATCTTGGATAAGTATTTGCTACCGTAATGTTTACAGTGAAGTTACAGGACATAGACATGTTATATTTCTGGGTAACGAGCGCAGTGTAATGCTAGTTAATGATTTGAACTTCATAATCCAATAGCTGGATATCACCATGCCATTATGGACGGAGGCGTTGCTTACCATCAGGCACATGACCCGGTCGTCTCGTCTATAAAATATTGTCAAATATCCATCCATCCGTCTTTACCATAAAAACCGAAAAAAAATTGTACAGATCGAAATGTACTCGATAAGTTATCAATTTGAGCAATTAGACTTCTCTGATAGAAAAATATTAATAAAATATATTAGAATTAGGTCGATAACAAGTAACTCCTGCAACAGAAATAAAAATATTTCTACTAAAAGCCTCGTCGTTAGATACAGTGTAGTCGAAGATGAAATCAGCTGACCTAGAAGTTAACTAACTCTAACTTTGAAATTTCCAGAGACAATGAAACAATAAAGCCGGCATTCGACGCTACATTGTTTCTCGTCGTAAGAACTGACACAAAACAGCCTTCATTTTTCCCAAATGGTATTAAATTTTACGACAGGAGAGATAATCCTAAACAGAGCCCTTCTGGCAAGTATGTCTCGGAGTCTTCATCCGTACTTACTCGGCACTTTCGCACCCTTCAATATCTGGGATCTCGAGCGATGCAAGTGTTTTAGTGATAAAATTCGCCTATATACTTGAAATGACGGAGACAAGGCAAACTACGAGTAGACCACAGAATACTATAGAAGTAGTGCTTGTTACAATATGTTATTAATAGTCAAATATCAGTAAACAATAGTCTCGTTAAGTCAAAGAGACCACCGTACACTGGCTCCTGCCCAAAAGTGCCTAAAATATTTTCCGTTTGTCTTCTCTGTAAAGTCACGGAGATCTGCTGGATATCCAACCCGCTCAATGGTCACTCACTCTTCTTCTCATTTAAACAGTGGATCACATTTTTTGACAGGCTTTTTCCTTGGGGTCTCAATGGCAAATTGGACGAAATACTGAGCCTAGGTACGTATTCAACATGTTTTGGCGGCCGTCTCCGCACCAGCGTTAGCGTTCTTCTGAATGCCTGGGAGATGGCAAAAAGCGCATCTCACACCAAGCAGCAACTTTTCACTATGGAATCAGCATTGGACGGCCTGGCCGTTTACCACCTGACCATGACAGACCTGGAGCCTCCAGTACGATGTATCCATGTGCGGGGAATAAAAGACGTGCAGCCAGGCACCTGATTCCGGTTAGACGGTGACTTTCACTCTAACCAAATCTGTTTGATGGAGGGATCCTCTAAGAGAGTAAGGGGATAAATTTAACTTGTCTATTTTCGGCGGTTAATAACGTAAAATTTAAAATTGGATACGAGCACTTTAGCGTATTATGGAAAGACCTCTGTCCATCAGTGGATGAGTATGGGTTGATGATGACGTACCCTTTTCAGATTAGTGCACCTTTTCCGCGTAATCTTATGGACACGCCCCGGCTAAGTACGGTTTTTATGGGCGAAATCCTTAGCAATTACGAGGGCTGGTACCTAAGGGTTGAATCCCTAAGGGATCCGAAATTATTGAGCGGGAGGTCATTGAAACATGGCCTGTCAGAGCCAATAAAATTTATCTAATAATCCTTTGAGAAAAGCTGTCTTTTCTACAACAAAGAGCGGAAAGACTGCTCGATATTTAATAAATTAAATATGGAAGCCATGAAAGGTGTTGAAATTTAAATGATTTCGATTCTGCCGTCTTTTGTGAGTCCAGCTATTTGGAAATGTTATTCGGGAGTCGGATACTGCTCTTCATACATTTATTCATTAAAATATGACTAGCAGTGTTCCACGACACTGCGTTGTTTTCGATGTATTTGTGTTACTGGGATAAAAAGTAGCCTTTTGGTTATTCCAGACCATATTTCAAATTTCTGTTTGAAATTTAGTGCATAGCTCTTCACATGGAAAATATCGATAGCGGCTGGGGATTATCCATTGGATGCTCTCGTCACTGAGCCATAAACCATTTAAAATATGAATATCCGCTTGATACACCGGCATGTAATATAGTACCCAAAAACTTGGTTGATGACGACAACAAACAAACTTATAGATGCGTTTTGGGTTTTTGGCGGGAAAAATTTTTTTCGTGTTTTTATTTGGGTAGGTATACCGATAAATTTGTGTTTAATGGCGTCTACTTGAACCGGTCTTTATTTCAATATAACACACATTAAAATTAAAGTTCATTTACATAGAAAAATCGTAAATAAAAAAAAAAAACAAAATTAAAAAAAAAAAAATTGTGCAATCGAATACAGTTTTTTGGTGTTTCGAATTTGTTATTTCGTATACAACACATTTAACCCATAAAACCACTGTCTCCCTTATAAATTATTAAAGTTATAGTTGTTAGACTACTTGAGAAATCGCAATTTTTTTACTCAAGTGTCAAAAATGTTAGTTTACATTTTAAGTACATTAATTATTAATAAATGATACCGCTAGAAGCGTCTTGAAACGCTCTTGAGAGTAAATGGCTCAAACGGGTAAAAGTAAGGCGGCACTTCATATGCCGAAACATAAACACCGCGCATATGTAACCTGACACCCGTTTTCCCGCTAAATTTGTAAAACGCGAAAAGTGGCCAGTGTATCAAGCGGATATCCATTATTAATGTTTACATGTTTGTGATATTTAAGCAATAATATAATTAAATTTAGATTCAATGGTAAGTTTTACAAAATATTTGTTTACGAGACAAATTACAAATACCTATCTGTATTGAAACTTTTCTGGATGACATCGTTATTAGCGGTAGGGTCATCAGTTGTTCACTGTTCTGAGTCATATTGACTGTCAGGTATCGCTTTTGACGTCTTTGATAAAAATATTAGCGAATATAGTGAACACAAACATGATTAATCAAGTGAAGTGCCAGGATTATTTATTGCTTGTGTTTCATTCTGTTGGTAGACTAAATCACACTTCTACACATAAATAACAACATATCGTTCTACGTTGCTACAGAATAAACTCGCAAATAAAAAGTTATTGCAAAGTAAAATCATTGTTACTATTAAATATTTTAAAATTATTACATGTCTTTATTTGACCACCGTCTCGCCTGATGTTAAACGCCGTTGCGGTCTATGATACAACGTACTAACTACGTACTACCTAGAAGTAATGGATTCAATTTAAATTTGAAGATATTGATTGATACAAGATTGTAACGATAATGGTGGGCAGACTTTGCAGAGTTAACATCAGGCGAGATGGTGGTCAAGTGCGAACCTATTATAGTTAAAAAAAAAGAGTTTTACTGGGCAAGTATTCTACGGCCTACTCAAGAGATACTCGTATCTTCGCTGTAACGTACTTTGACAAGGTTTCTTAGATGTACTTATTAGATGTTCTATCACCGAAAATAGAGTTTAATATTATTATTATCAAATAATATTAATTTAATGTCTGTAGAGTTTTGAAAATAGGTCAAAGTTTCATAAGAAATTCTCATCTGATTACAGAACGACTTCATTCTGTGATGTTAAGATAACAATATCAAGATGTACTATGAATAGTAAAAACTCATTCCACTCAAATAGTTTGTAGATGAGCAAATAAGAAGAGGAATTTTCTACAGAAATGGTTAATAATGGCAACCATGATGTCCTATTTAAATAAAATGATGAGATTTATCTTATAAATTAGATTGGATCTTTTAAGACATAATTATAGTACAAAAAGTTCTCAATATGGATCTCTCTGCTGAGCATGCGTTAGGAAAGTACCACAATTTTGCTAGTTCTTTTTTTAGTTTAAGCATAAGCTTAAGGATAAGTTACGGCTGGTCTAGTTGGGAGAACGACGATTTCCGCTCAGAGCACCTTTTTTTTTGTTGACTAAAATAGGTTTGCACTTCACCACCATATCGCCTGATGTTAAGCGATGATGAGATCTACGATGGAGCGTGCTTACCTAGAAGAAACTGATTCACTCTCAATTTGAAAACACCAAGATTGTAACCATCGGGAAAGCCCACTCAGGCAACGCATTCCACAACCTAGACGTTCTTATCACAAACGTGGAGTCAAATCTCTTCTTTCGCGTTTTTGGAACATCAACCATGAAACGATGTCACCCTTTTGTGGAACGAGAAGTCCGATAGAAGAAAGGGCAAGATGGGATTAGATCATGCAGATCAGTTGCACACTCAAATTATCTGGTTCGAAACCGCGAATGCGAAACGCGATCCATGTCTTTCACTGTCTTTTCGAAAGTAATGTGCGTAAAACCATTAACATCAAAAAACGGTGAAGGAGAACACCGTGAGGAAATCTGTTTCTAGTAGCTTTAATGGTCATGTATCCACAAACTCAAATCCTTGCTTTTGTGGTAGGATTCATCTGGGGAAATACCAGACTTTTACTACTTATTATTCCGCCAAGTATTCGTGTGATAACATTACTGTGTTCCCAATTTGCAGGGGGAATTGTTTCTAGAGAAGCATATAGATATTTATACTTATATAGAGATAATACATCTTATACCTCTGGGTGACGAGCGCAGTGTAGTGCTAGGTAACGATTTGGACTCTTCATGTTCCAATAGCTGCATGCTGCATATCACTGTGCTGTTATAGGCAGGCATGTTGGTTAACATCAGGCACATGACCTGGTCATCTTGTCACTCTTATACTATAAATAAAAGTGGTCAAGTGCGAGTCGGACTCGCCCATGAAGGCTTCCGTAGCAACAAGTAACATAATGTTATAAAAGTTCTTATAGTTCGTTGTTACTTAAATCAGTGTTTTACAAAAGTCAATTTATGAAGTATTACAATAAAACTACTTACTAGATCTCATTCAAACCAATTTTCGTTGATAGTTTACCTACATGGAAATGTACATCATACACATTTTTTTATTTTTGTCATTCTCTTATTTTAGAAGTTACAGGGGGGGACACTTTTTACCACTTTGGAAGAGTCCCTCGCGCAAACTATTCAGTTAGGAAAAAAATATGTTTGAAACCTCATTATCATTTTTGATGACCTATCCATAGAAACCCGCGCACGTAGGGTTTCGATAAAAAAAATTTTTTTTGAGTTTCAGTTACAGTTAAGTGTGGGACACCCCTAAAATGTTTGTTTTTTTTCTATATTTTGTATCAAAATCTTAATGCGGTTCACAGATTACATCTACTTACCAAGTTTCAGTAGTATATATAGCTCTTAAAGTCGGAGAAAAGTGATTGTGACATATGGACGGACAGACAGACAGACAGACATGACGAATCTATAAGGGTCCCGTATTTTGCTACGGAACCCTAAAAGACCCTGCGTCCCAGCAGTGGGAACATTTAGTGTGAGCTGCTTTTGTTTATATGCAATAAGTAGCCCATTTTATGATTCCACCTTTCCCTGCAATTCCACGCCTTGTCTGATAAAAGATAAAACAAGGCCATATCTAATCTTCGTGCGACACAATGTCAGCGAAAGATGTGTTTCGTGTGACATACCAATTTCTTCACGATGTTTTCCTTTACCATTTTTTAAGTAAGCTGCAATTGCCGCTAACCACTAACAACGGTCATCAGATACCCTAAACACATGTCCAAGTTTATATTGTCCCAGTACACAGACCATTAAAGTGGCATGCCCCAGCTGAGTGGGTGTGTCTGTCGGCGACTTGTAGCGGGAACTCTGACGTATAACCTTGTACTCTATAAATAAGACGGGGAGTCGCAAACGATGCTGCGCGATAGGGTTGTCAACACCGAGTATTATTTTAAACTAGCAGCAACCCCCGGTTTCACTGTTAATATCCTGGGATAGTAAAGTTAGTCTGTATTGTTCAAGATTATTAACTATCTATGTGCCACATTTATTTTATACTTTTATTCTTTTATACATCATTGCGGTTTTATTGTTAATTTACGGAGATAATAATTAGGTCCATGTATTATTCCAGACTTATTACAGTACAAAAAAAATATTGTGTACAAAATTTTAAAATAATATACCTACATGATTGTTGAAAAAAAATGCACGCGACAAGAATAACAATATTTGCTCCGTTTCCACTTTTCTTGTATCACTGTCATAAAGTTTGCGAGCTTAAAAATAAAGCATGATTAGATTCGACTTGCCTCTTCCTCCTTTGATGACAGACTCATTTTCTCAAAAAAGCAAACTTAAATATATTTAATTGCATAACAGGACACTCACGTATAAACGGTCGGTCAATCCGACTCGAGTTTCAACCGCGTCCGGCGGCCTTTTTAAGGAGAGTGCACGCGCGCGACGGCTGCCCGTTTGGCACGTCGCGTCGTAGCCGTCGCGCGCGTGCACTCTCCATGAAAAAGGCCGCCGGACGCGGCCGAAACTCGAGTCGGATTGACCGACCATATATATTATACGTGAGTGTCCCGTTATCCAATTAAATATGTGTAACAACCACGTTAATTTTAATACTAAAACTTAAATAAATTCAAAAATAAAGTCTAATATAGATATTCCCGCAATTCTGCTACTCATTTATTATTTTCCACGAAACACAAACATAAACATCGAAAAGGCCACATCAAGGAAGCTTCAAAGGCGTCACCCCTACATTGAGCGATAAAAGCGAAGCGAGAAGAACATTTAAGCACCCATTTATTACTAGCTCTGTAATTTGTGTGTTCTTTTACTGAATTAAACTTTACAAGTAGCGCCATATTATGCATAAACATCGCTGTTTGTTTTGCAAATTGGAAACGTGTTGGAAGCTAATTTTAGAGGTTTCGAAACGCTATTGTGACTCTGCTCGAAAAATAATAGACTAATAATTTGTATGTTCTGTGGTGTTTAATTAGCGGTATTGTTTCTGGTTGTGTTTACGATTGCCTAGAAATAAAGCCAGTATATATGCCAGGCAAAATGTGTGCTAATCTTGTAGGATTTAGGTTTATTTTTCATCTACATTCACAATTCTCTATTGTTCTGTGAAACTATCCACCATATTCCAAGCATATATGTAAAAAAAACTCTGACAAAATTTTGAAAAAAGGCAATTAGTAAACAAATATTTTTAGCAAGACAGAATTAAGTCGGTTTTTATAATGTTGTGCTGTTTAGAAAAATGAAGTTGAAAATGAATGGTACTGAGAAATATAATAAATAAATTGCCTGTATTGAAAATCGAGGAAACATTAAAATAGATGAGTTCTAGGCAGGACACCGTAAGCGTAGCAAAAATATAAAAATATTGATGAACATTTCACACACAACATCATCTGATCTCAAACTAAGCAAAGCTATGAGAGCCGGAGATCTGATACAATATTTACACAATTGCTTATTTATGTACCTATAATACTTAGAAACACCCAGAAACAAAACAAATATTTGTAATCACACTAATATTTGCACTGAGTGGGTACAAAGTAGCGAAAAAATTGTCAAAACTTACAGTGTCTACCTTACAGTCCTTCAAATTTCAACCAGATCCGACGTGATTGAGTAACAAACGTCAAAATTTAAAAATAATTGAAAGATGCATCAAAATAACTTTATTGAACTGGGCTCGTGGCTAAGTGGGTAGTAACTCTGCCTGCCACCATCCAATGTAAATATTTGTGTAATAAATTCAAATATTGGTACTGTGTCTGGGTGTTTCTATGTATAATAAGTATGTATTTACAGCTATATAAGTATTATATCAGCTATCTGGTCGCCATAGAACAAGCCTTGCTTAGTTTTGGGTCTGATGATGTTGTGTGAGAATTGTCCACCAATATTTATTTATTTACTTATAACTTTTAGCTACATTTATATTCCATAGCTGATGAAATCACCGTACGCAGTTGGTGATAAATAGGTTCCTATGTGGCTGAAATACTCAAATTGATTTGCCGCCATTTTCTTTCGGAGGGTGCTCGATTTCCCGCTTCGTAAACAAAACAAAATGCACAAGGAGTTATTTAAACGCTCCCCATAGATACCCGTTCTGAACGCATTTCGTGCCATAAAGCCGCGTCGGCAGATAACTCTTATCTGTTCTTTGCGTTTTTCCTGAATTCAAAGTTGTATAGCTTGCATTACCACTGAAGTCATATTATTGAAAGAAATAACTTGATACAAAGATATTTTGTTTTTCTTGTAGAATGCGACAGTGACTTCTCTTATCAACTGTCATGGGCGGTGTCTATTAGAACAATACCGGTTGGTGTTGCCAACAAATGTTGAAAGAAAAGTTGGAAAATGTTTAAGAAAATCTAATTTTCTTAATAATATTCAGAACTAAACCTATCTGACAATTTAAGATCTAAGAGGCGCCAAGAAATTTGACTTAGCCGTTCGATATTTGGCACAAAGTTTGTAAACAACGTATATTTGTTATTTTTAATATTTATAGATTAGAATCGAAGATGAAGATATGAATAGGTTGACTTGTTTTCACTTTAAAAGTTAAACTTCATAGTTTTTATTAATGTAATGTAAAAATGTATACTTTTATATGCTGTATAACTGTATATATATCATAATTATTAGTGATACCTAAATAGCAAGCTACTTAGATTAAAACAGGATTTTTTGCAATCGTGAACTAAGAAATGTGTATATTATGGCGATCAACATTTTCTAGTTGTGATTTTTGTTGCATATACATGTACATAATTAATTTATCGTTAAGTATGTATTTATTTTGTACACATTTCCTACTCAAGCTCGTTTTTGAGGCAGAAGATAGCCATCGCCGTTCAGCAAGGCAACGCAGCCTGCGTTGGACAAATTTGTACTGGTTCGGGCAATATAGTAGGTAGAATTAATTTTGTGTAAATATCTTTTGTTATCTTTCATTGAACAAAAAAAGTAAAATGCCATTTGTGTTATCTCTATATATAAAAACGTTACGTTGGTTTGTGTATGCTTCAAAAACTCAAAAAGTTCTGCGCCGATCGAGCTGAAATTTTACAATAATATATAATCCGCATCAAGGATTGTTTTTATCTAATTTTTGCATCACAATATGCCACAGCGAAGCGTGGCAAAGTACAGCTAGTTATCTATGTATTTTCAATTTTCGTTTTTTTTTGAGTCACCATTTTACATTACAGCTACTGCAATAACAGTAGATCTACAACTTTACCTGTAGATGTACGCTTCAAAATTGTAGCGTCGTCTACGGTGACAGCGACGGATTTCAGTGCCGTATCTATACGTTACGGTTCATTGACAGTAGGATCACGTAAGAGTGGGCACGAGAAAATTTGCTGAATTATTACGCGCAGATAAGTGAACTAGATGTGGCCGACAACTGAAGCAGTTACAGGAAATAAATGTTAAAATATTGACGCTGCCATTTTAGAAATTCACTTTATAAAATTACTGTGTTAATAATGTTTTAGTGGCTTATGAAGTTATGGCTATTGGAACGAAGTTCCTTATCGCGCGTTGTGAAAGGGGGGCTAGACGGAAAAAATTCTTACGAAAAGTTGTCACGACACTTTTTGCTATTGTAAGCTGTGCGGCGTCGCATGTTTCTCTGTCTGTCTCTCTCTCTCTTATAGAAAGCAAGCCAGATATTTTCATTTCTATTTCGCATTGAACAGTGTGGTGTCGGGACAGTTATTTTTGTTGAGTGTATACAGGTTTTTTGTAAATAGTAAATAATAAAAATAAAAAAACTCCTTCACTAATTAATCGAAAGGAACTTCGTTCCATCCGGGTGTCCCTTGACACCTCTCAAGTTTTTTTATTTTCAATTATTTAGTAAAAACATTTTTCCTACATCTTTAGGTTTAACTTACACAAAACAAAACGTTAGACAGTTAGACAAAACTGTTAGCACCGAGTCCCAAAACCTGATATTTAGTTTATTTTTTTCTTTTAGTTTATTTATCACTTCAATTTTGCCAGTATCCAATGTGTAAACAATCTACATCAGAAGATTGGGAGAGTGAAGCAAACAATATTTAAATTAACGTTAAAACATTTAATGTAACCTTAACGACAACAATAATTAATTAGTCAAGCAAAGACACGAAGGCAAACACAATATGTCCGGCGTGGCCGGCGTCTGGAGCAAAAGTGCCTCCCCTTCTCTCTCGACTCACCACTTAAAGCCAGTTTTCGTCGCCCGATGTTGCCACGCCATGCACCTTTTCTTGCTTTTAAACGGGGTTGCCAACAAATGTTCGATCACAAAGAGAGTGCTTAAAGCCAAAACCTGCCATAAAAGCAATCCTGTCAGTTGCAGTCATATCACCCAAAAATACTGAATATTTATTTACCTACCTACTATGTAATTTGACTGTAGCTAAAAATTTAGGATTTTAACCTTGTTACTTTTTTTAAAATGTGCATACGTATACATTGCCATTGGTTTTTACAGTAATGACATTATCGTGAGGAAACCAAGAAGTACCAAAACCATTCTAGGATATCTCCTTGATTTGCACTAGACCAGCATAGGTTATTTACTATCTTCTTGTGAAAGAAGACTCAGAGTCAAATTGTTTATAACGCGCACATCCTTACCGCTACTCCGTCACCGCTCACACGCTACGCCAATACATTAGCATATTGGCTAAAGATACTACGAAAAAACTAAACAGCAAAGATTATTCTTTCCATTTATCTTTTACCTCATCCAGTGAGCCGCAACCCCAGGTCCGTGTATTCCCGTGGTTATAAAAGAGATTTATCTCTGGCGGCGAGTTCGTTACGCACTCGTCCCGGATACGTGTCGGTCCCGTGTCGTGCGCTATAAACTATCCTAATCGGTGTAACCACTGCTGAATATTTATCACGTTTTTTATGGGATTTTATTCCATTGAGGAAATTTTATGTGGAAAATAAAAATAATACTCAAACGGAACATTTGCGCAGACTGGCAAACTCGTACTGGCAGATTACAAATTTCAATTTCAACGATATATTAAATTTAAATTTTTTTGAAAACCATACATCAGATTCAATTTAATCTTATCTTATACCTTTAAACGAGCAATTCTTGTAGGTATATATATATAGAATCTGAATCTCGGAAACGGCTCGAACGATTTTCATGAAATCATGTATACAGGGGGTTTCGGGGACGATAAATCGATCTAGCCAGGTTTTATTTAAAAAAAATGCCATTTTATGCGCGTTTCTAGACAATGAAAAACTGTTACATAAAGGTTAGAATGCGGCGGTAAATTTCGCGACGTCGCGCTACGGTATATTAGCTCAGTCGGGAAGATGAGCGATCATAATATGGTAGGTCCGGGTTCGAATCCAGCCGGCCGCCTTTCTTTTTTCAAGTAAATTTTTTTTGGAGAAAATCAGTATGTATTTAAGTATCCGAGCAAAGCTCGGTCACCCAGGTACTATATAGGTATTAAAATCAGACATGTGACTAAATTTAAAAAATTATGTGGAACCAACTAAACAGTACTGTTACTCACTCAAAGATCTAAGA
Organism: Ectropis grisescens; assembly: GCA_017562165.1. NCBI lineage: Eukaryota > Metazoa > Arthropoda > Insecta > Lepidoptera > Geometridae > Ectropis > Ectropis grisescens. Next base: position 25,271,347 of record CM029784.1, on the reverse strand, counting down.
TGTTATATCCCTAAGCCCTGTAATTTCTCTGGTAACATTGCCCTTCAAACCGGAACACAGTAATGTTTGCACATTACTACTTGGCGGTAGAATAACTGGCAAAGGTGTGGTACTTCCCCAGACGGACTCTGCTAAGAGTCCTACTACTACTAATTTAATTAATTAAATTTACTAGTTAATTTAACTAAGTTGTAGAGTTAATTTTTTAAGCGCTCTACTCTCAGGAACTTAAATTAGGATTAAAAGCTAAAAATGAAAAAAGAAGAAGAAGACTATCAGCTGACTATTATTACCATTGTATAAATTCAGACCAATGGAAACTGTGTTGCCAGACATATTGCATGCCTCTAGAAGAAGAGGCCAGTTTGTATGGGTCAGCTATTTAAATGTTTTGTATTACCTTATCTTACCGGCAAACAGCAATAAAGATTTTTCATCCCACCAGCTCGGAAACAGTACTTTTGCTCCTCGATATCAGGCCGCAAAAGTCGTTTTTACCCTCTAGAGGTTAAAGTAAATATGAATTTAGAACATCGTGTGTACTGAGGTTTTGAATTCAAAACATAATTCAACCTATTTATTTCTACCTCCTTGGTGCCGAATGCATCATACATTTTTTTTTTAATATGTTGAAAACTCAGACTCGGAACCTCTTTGGTGTACCTACTTACTTTTTTTTTAATTTGCTTAGCGCGAAAACATTTATAAATTTGCATTTAGTCATTTCCTCGCTGAGGTGGAATGAAAAGTTACGTGTTGCACTCGAGTGCAAAGATTTTTCACCTTGTGCTCTTTTGATTCCCTTGCTACGCTCAGGATTCTGGACTTGCTGTGCTCGTGATTCAATTTCAGAATCCTTCGCTTGCGTGGTCATCAAAATTGAGCACGCGGTTAAAAATCAACTTTGCACTCTTGTATAACAAATAACTATTGTGTGTTTGTATTTGAACTTCTACATCGATTTCGAAAATTCTTTCACCGTTGGAATTGTATGTAATATACTACTATAATACCAATAATATCCTATAGGCAATATAAGGATGTGCCACGGGGAAACTGGGGCGGACCGCTAGTTAAATTATAAAAAATATTAAATCTCATTACCTGAAATTCAGTGACACATTATTAGAATCACATTAGTATCTCGATACCTACAAAGCAATCTCCGACATTATTCTGAGAGCGTCGCCGGAAGCCCCCAGTATCCCCGATGATTGATTTCGCTCACATCGCCATACATACAAGTAGTATGTAAAAATACACGAGCTCGTTCAAAGGCTGGGCATCGAACTTGCACTAATACGTTAATCGATGCCACATTTTCTCACTTTCCGCTCTTCATTTAGCCGAGGAAGGCGGGAGTTGGAAGAATGCTCGCAGTTCACTTACAGGTGGGCTATTGGGATGATTTTATCTTACTAATATTATAAGATAGCAGTAGTACACGGTGTTACTCGCGTAGTTAATTTTCTTATTATTTTACCGGGATAAAAGTAGCTTACGTGCTATTCCAGGACAATAATACATTGCTATTCGAGCGCAGTGCAGTGCTAGGTAATGATTTGGACTCTTCATATTCCAATAGCTGCGTGTCACTGTGCTGTTATGTCACAGGAACATTGCTTACCATCAAGCACCTGTCAAATGTTCACCATGTCTTGATCGTCTTGTCACTATGTATAAAAAAAATCTTACTACGAGAAAACAGATCAGATTGAAACTCTTCCGAGTTAACTGGTAATTAAGCAACTCTAGAGGTATTAGGTATATTGTGTTCCTTTTTTTCTTAAAACTAGCAACGCCTCTTGGTTTTACCAGCGTAGTTTTTGTTGCCATCAATTTGTCGGGATAAAAAGTTAGCTTAAATATAGGTACTTCCAGACTAAATTCTATATGTGTTTTAAATTTGAACCCAATTTGTTTATCCGTTACGATGTGTAACTAGTAACTTACTAAGTATCATCTAAAGCGGCGGTCTCAGCTGCGGAATCAGGCCGCGTCTAGGAGATTACTTCCGCGCATCGAACCTGCACTAATCCCGCGCGAGGTGATCACTGAACCACGGCTCTGACGCTCCACTCGCTCCGGAATTAATGATGTCTCCGACGAGACTAGTTTGTTCTGGTATTTATTAATTATCTCGTTAATCTATACCAATATACTTATAATTATTTTGAAAAGTAATAATACCTGTGTTCGATTTTCAAATTTCGCTCCACTTTTTTTAAGAGACAACGCAAATTTTCTTATCTCAAAGAAATGGATCTGCGTCGAGAACATTTTCGTGATATGATTTTTTACGATTTCAAATGAGTCATTTGATCGTCTTCGAATTGTTTTTATGAATGAAAGACAAGCAACCATCTACTGATGGTATAGCGAGTTTAACTGTCGTTTTACTTAGGGAGATGAACAAAGGAGTGGTCGTCCAAAGACGGCTGTCACCGAAGAAACTGTGCTGGCAGTAAAACATGTTATTCAAGAAAACAGGCACATTACGTACGAAGAGATTCGCATACTCTTCAGATTGGTTCAGGAAGTGTTCACAAGATTTTGTACGAGCACCTTCGGGTAAGGAGGATAGTTTCCCGCTGGATACCGCACAACCTCACCAAAGCTCAGAAGCAGGCCTTTGGATTGGTGCCGTAATATGAGACAAAAATTTGATGCAGGCTCGTCACGGCGCGTTTTAACCGACTTCAAAAACGGAGGTTCTCAAATCGACCATATATACATAATATGTTTTCTCGAAATTAGTATGCTGGTTTTTAAAAGCTAAAATTTGACTACCTTCACCTGGATGATGTAACCATAGCTTCAACAAAAACACGAAATTAAGTCAAATGTCTAAATCTAATATATAAAATTCTCGTGTCACAGTTTTCGTTGCCATACTCCTCCGAAACGGCTTGACCGATTTTAATGAAATTTTTTGTGCTTATCTGGTATCTATGAGAATCGGCCAACATCTATTTTTCATCCCCCTAAATGTTAGGGGTAGTCCACCCCTAAATTTTTTTTTTTATTTTTTAGACAAAAATTTTAATTTCTATTTTTTTATGATACAACATACAAAAATACATACAATCCTCAATTTTCACCCTTCTACAATCAACCCTTATTTTTTAATAGCCATTTTAGTAATTTAATCATTTTTCATCCCCGGTCGATAACTTATCAATCGTCATTTAATTAGTTATCCCCGCCAGTTGTCTACAGGTGTCACTTCTGACCCAGTAACCAGCACGATAATTTGGGAATCAAAAGTAGCCTATAGCATATATATAGTTTGAACACTAATCTCGGGAACTACTGAACCGATTAAAAAATTCACCGTTCTTTCATATGTACGTAATCCTTGAATGCTGTAGGTTATATATGTACCACGGGCGAAGCCGGGGCGGGCCGCTAGTTAGAAATATAATTTAAAATAAAAGTTGTTTTTTGTTTTTTATCGGTGAATATTAAATTATTTCCCTCCATATCGTTACAGTATCTACAAAAATGTATTTGAACCATATATTTTTTCCGAAATATTTTTCTTCGTAAAATTCAGTTTAGCTAAACAGGAAAACAAGTTATTTATCCCGAGGTGCAAGAATTTCAGTCCTCGGGCGTTAGAGACGGAAAGTTCCCGAGTCTGTTAGCGTTTTCCTTGCTTGCCAGTGACACGCTTCAATTATCATTTGTATTTATTTAGAAAATAAATAAAGCTGTTTTTCTGTTTCTGCGCCTGATACTTTATACGGTAGTCTGATAGGTAATGGTGGAACTTTGGTAGTAGATGGATGGATAGATAGATAAACTCTTTATTGCACTAAATAAAACAAAAACAAAATCTTAAGAAACAACAACCTAAAAAATAAAATGTAGTAACAATTGGCGACCTTATCGCTAAAAGCGATCTCTTCCGGTAGTAGTATATTAACTATACAGATTACAATCAAACAAGCGTCATTGGTACTTTTTCGCATCTCCAAGAAACCAAATCATTACTTAGCACTGCACTGTCATCGTCACCTAGATGTTATATCTCTAAGCCCTGCTATATCTCTGGAAACATTGTCCTTCAAACCGAAATGAATATTCTCAGGATTCATAACAACCACTACGAATCTACATTTTTGCAAAAGGACATATAGCAGTAGACCTCATATGGCCAATCTACTCAATCGAAATTTGGTGCAGAAAAGAAAAAGCCCTAAATTTGCTGTATTCTTGGACAACTACATCTCAAAGTCAAAGTCAAAGTTCTTTATTGATAAATGTACAATAGGGATGTTAACACTAATCACACATTAATGTTTAATGTTAATTGTATGATAGTTTGCATTAATACAATATCGAAAATCACATTATTATAATTGAATATTGCGTAATAAATTTATTATAAATGATTTTAAATGACATATTTTTAATCTGTTGTCACGTGACTGGAAACACCAATATGAATCATTACGTCACTTGTCGTAAAACAAAATGTCGAAACTGATTAAACTGTTTACTTTTCTGTATATTTATTATAGTTTGCGATCTTAGCGACGACGATTTTGATTGTTTGTATTCAAATAATGATAAAAAAACACATAAACTGGACATACAGTCATGAATCGCGACCAATGTTTTACGACTAGTGACGTCATATCAGTCGTTAGTGTTTTAGCAGCAAAATTCAAAATTTGTCTAATATTGTATATTTACTCATCGAAAATACTAATATTTTGAAATAAAATGTTATTTTTTAAGGTGAACAAGGGTCAATCTTCAAAATAAAAGCAATTCCGAAAAATTGGTAACATACCTATTTACACGTCAATTTTAGAGAAAAAAAAATAAGAGCATACAAAGCGTATAACATTTTTAAAGTTTAAACTGAACATTATATTGTACGATAATAGTATCGTACAAATAAGTGTCAAAAATTAAAATATATGTACTTATTACAATTGTAATGAACAATATCATTTTTTTATTATTATTATTTATTCTCATACGAAGACTAAGGCATGGGCACTACAGACGGTAGGACATCGGCGTAAGCTGCCGCCTGTAGGCTTCAATTTCAAATATAACATAGCACTATGCAATTCGGTGATGATGGTGATGAAAACGATTTAAATGTCTTCAAATCTAAAGAGAAACATTGTTTTTTAGGTAAGATAAAAACAGGGCGTAAAGATAAATCATATGCGTGTTGCTAACCACCAGGCACACGTTATTTAGCTCACGTTACTATCCTACTACCTATATTTATAAAAGAAAAACTTCGAATGTTTGTTTCTCAATCTCGAAAAGACTCAACGCATCGAGTTGGAATGGAAACACTGTTAGGATGCAGAAATAGTACACAGGCTACTTTTAACTCCGGGTAAATAACAGGAATGGGATGTCCGCGTGTTAAACCATGGTTTGCTCCAAGCGTATAAAGTGCATTCCATGTTATATATTAGAGCAGATCGTCACTTTACATGCGAGTTTGCGATCAAGCGCATGCCTAAACCTTTGATTATATACTTGCCTAGATGGAACGCTACGCTGTTATTGCAACTTAGATAACAGGCCAGGTTTCTAACCCTTGTGTGCGTATCACCCACACAAGTGTTGAAACACAGACACTTGTGTTCGTAACATGTTTTAGACATGGCGCCAAATGACGCTGTCCTGAGACACCATTCATATTCTAAAATAAATTGTTTCTGTATCTAAATGATAATGTAAATGTTACTTACCGACGATAGCTAACGTTTTTAGTTATTTTAAATCGTCTTTTGTAATTTTGCAGACTTTTATAGAGCAAATCGTCTTATTCAAGAGTCACAAAACATGTGTTTACCTCTCAACGTCAGTGTCGCAAGTAAACTGACAGATCGAGCTTATCAGCCAACAGTTGGCCTAAAGTTAAAACCTCAGTTTACTATCGCATAGATAACCTGCTCGTATATGACGTTGTCCTAACTACAGTCATCCATCAGGGGTCCAAAGCCAGCTCCATTTAATTCGGCAGGGCTGCACCGTGATGGATGGCCGTGTCGCGAGATGACTGATCGGCGACAACCCTGATGGGACGCGTTTGCGGGGCTTATTACGCGACGGATTATTGAATAGCTAAATGTCGCGTACCATCAGGCGAGGTGTTTGAATAGTGCATCATCTAGAAAAACAAGTTTTATATTTACCAACCATCTCGAATGTGGAATTTCTTATTGTACCTATTTATTTTTTATTCTACTAGATTCTTTCATTTGATAACCATATCGAGGGAGTTATGTAAAAAAAATTCGCCATTTTGTGGTGGTGGTTGGTCATCTTGAATTTCAAATCTCTCATAGGTATCAGTACTCTTCCAGTCAAGCCATTTCATTTGATACTGATATACGAGTATAATTGGGCAAGTAGTAAAAATATGTAATCCGCCAATTTGTGGTGGCACCATCTTGAATTTCAAATCTGTCAAAGGTTTCAGTACTCTTCCAGTCAAGCCATTTCATTTGATACTGATATACGAGTATAATTGAGCAAGTAGTAAAAATATGTAATCCGCCAATTTGTGGTGGCGGCCATCTTGGATTTGAAGTTTTCCATAGTGTATTCTACTAGTCAAGCCGTTTCATTTGGTTTCCCTATATTAGAGAGGAAGGAAAAAACAATATCAAAATCCGTTATTCGTTTGGGAGCTACGATGCCACATACACCCATACACACCCTCACAGAAACACGTCAAACTTATAACACCCGTCGTTTTTGCGTCGGAGGCTAAAAAAGACTTTTTGTTGGGGCCTAAGAAAGAATTTTCTTTAAATTTGACCAATTAGTTTCAATTCTTTATTGTTTTAATCCATCATGGATTTTAACCTAATTACTATGTTACTATGAGTATTTTTTAATGAAATCTACTATCTGTAAGAGCTATACCCTCGTACATTTTAACCCATAATTTAATAGTGTGAATAATATTATGGAAGTGGCACAATTATTACAAGTCTCTAACTTTTTATTGCACTTTCATGCATCTTTTACCTACCCATGAGACTCTTAAGGACTGCAAATAGAAATGAAATCATATAATTTAGAATTTTAGTATCTAATAAACAGTACTATCACTAATGTTGTATAATACGTCGCCTATGTAGACACAGATACTTTATGGATGTCGGTAACGTGAACTCACGAAGTTTCATTGATCCATACAAGTAATGTCTAATGTGTCCTGTTCCGGTACTCAATCCATAAGATTTTTTCCCTCGGAAACAAGAAACATAACGGAACCATATAAATATGGACTTCCATTCAACAGTACCCTAAAAACTAAGTATTAAGCAAAGACAAAAACCGGCCGAAAATAAGTAAAAAAAAACTGGCAAGAACAAAGAGATAACACAATAGCCGACTGACAAAGGCAATACGGGATAATCCAATTCTTTTTTTCTTTCACAAAGTAGAGAAAAGGAAAAAATAATAGTTTTCACTGCAAACATACGGAAAATGCTGTGTAGTGGTGCAAGCGACCACCTGTTAGCTTCGAGTTACGAACTAAGAACTACAGAATGGTAACAAGACTTTAAACACTTTTTTATGTTTTTTACTCCCGACCAAAAAAGGGGTGTTATAAGTTGACGTCGATGCATGTCTGTCTGTCTGTCTGTGACACCGTAGAGCCGTAGAGTTTAAACGGATTGGCCGATTTCGATGCGATTTTTTTAATATTTAAACCGGTGACGGAGATCATTGGTTCGATTCCCACCCACAACAAATATTTGAGTTAATACCACTAATAAAAAATATTGTGTGTGTGTGTGTGTTTTTATGTATCATTAGTATGTATTTATGATTAAATAAGTATAATTTCATCCATATGGCTCACGTAATATAAACTTTGCTTACTTAGGTACTAGTTAGAGGAGCCATTTGTCCAGAGATAAAGGAATTACAGAGAAAATAAATAAAAATCTTAAATATTAGAGTGCAAATCCATCCACAGTGATAATTCCGCCACTAGATAGAGATTTGAACACTTAATATTCAAATAGCTCCGTTACGCTATTCTATTATGGCCAAACGTGTTACTTGCTCGCTAAACTACTGCTTACTTGTCTCGGCACTATAATATAGATTAAAACAATAAAAATAATGCCTTTTTATGTAGATACAGTGAATTCGATAACAGTGACGATAGTTCAATGTGTTTTATCATCTCCAAAAATGAACAATACGACTTTTCAGAAGTTTTCACTTCAAAAATGGTATTTATTATAAAGGATTATTGTTCTGTAGCATCTTTGTTCGTTCCATTTGGTTTTGTCCATTACACGTTGGTGCCGTTGCGTTGATGTTTCATACGGTTTGCCTTTTGGAGCGTTTGCTTTGAAAGCCGCATGACGTTAGCGCGCCTGCGGCTGCCAGGGACACTGCTTTAAACTTAGATAAAGAATAAATAAATAGATCAGGTTATTCCGCGCGGTTCCTTTGTATCAATCGTAAGCAGATGAGATGTGTGTTAGCTATGGTGACATAGATAGTGATGTGCCACGACAAAAGTATGACAATTCCACAAGAGCGACAAGACAAGAGCGATCAGACCCGTGCTTTCAGTGTAAAGCGTTTTTCTAACTCTATACGTGGTATATGTAAAGTTTTTGGGTTTAAACTACTCATCATGACACCACATAAGACCAGTCCCACTACCCCCTAACTAAATTGCCTTCGGCTTTGCTATAATCATAGTAACATTTATTTGTCAGATTATAAATCCTTGTACAACATAATAGGATTGAGTAAATGGGATTAACACCAAATTAAATACAATTAAACAAAAAACATAACAAGAACAAAATTATTTTTTTGAATAACCTCCGACTGCCTCGGATTTGTTACCTGTACAGCATTCTACTAGTTTTACCCTTTCATTTGACACCCATATTAAGGGAGTTGTGTAAAAATAAAAGCTATTTCGCCATTTTTTGCTAGCGGTCATCTTGGATTTGAAATTTGTCATAGTGCAAAGTATTCTACTAGTCAAGCCCTTTTGTCTGATACCCATATTGAGGTAGTACCTAGTGAAAAAATTATATAATACGCCATTTTGTGGTGGCGGCCATCTTGGTTTTTTTTTATAGTGTATAGTATTTTACTAGTCAAGTTCTTTCGTTTGATACCCATATTGAGGTAGTGGTGAAAATAATAATATAATTCATTATTTTTTTGTGGCGGCCATTTTGGATTTTTTTTATAGTGTATAGTATTTTACTAGCCAATCCCTTTCATTTGATACTCATATTGAGGTAAGCTGTGAAGAAATATTTTGTCCGCCATTTTGTGGAGGCGGCCATCTTCAATCGATATAAACCAAACATAGCTCAGAACATCTGCACGGATATTAACCTCCAATTTAAAAACCGCATCGAAATCGGCTTATCTGCTTTAGCTCTACGGTGCCACAGACAGACAAACACATAGACAGGCAGACATCGACGTCAAATTTGTTTTGGTAGGGGCTTAAAAATAAATTCACTCAAATTGAATCAAAATAAATCAAGTTTAATATTGTAATTAATTTAATAATAAATTATTAAAGTGTACATACAATATGTGTATGAGTAATAATAATAGCTAAAGCTATGTCTGGTTTTATAATTTCAAGCCTAAAACAAGAACAAAATTAAAATTTTGATTAACCCCCCGACTACCTTAGATTTGTTATCTGTACAACATTCTACTAGTCAAGCCCTTTCATTTGATACCTATATTAAGGGAATTGTGAAAAAAGGAAATGTAATTCGCCATTTTGTGGTAGCGGCCATCTTGGATTTGAAATTTGTCATAGTGCAAAGTATTCTACTAATCAAGCCCTTTCATTTGATACCCATATTGAGGTAGTAGTGAAAAATATTATATAATTCGCCATTTTGTGGTGGCGGCCATCTTGAATTTGAAATTTGTTATAGCGTTTAGTACTCTACTAGTCAAGCCCTTTCATTTGATACCCATATTGAGGTAGGTTGTGAAGAAATATTTTGCCCGCCATTTTGTGGAGGCGGCCATTTTGAATCGATATTAACCAAACATAGCTAAGAACACCCGCACGGATATTAACTTTCAAATAAAAAAAACCGCATCGAAATCGGCCCATCCGTTTGAGCTCTACGGTGCCACAGACAGACACACACACAGACAGACAGACCGACAGACAGACAGACAGACCGACAGACAGACAGACAGACATCGACGTCAAACTTATAACACCCCTTTTTTTGTAGGGGGTTAAAAAGGGAGACCGATATAATATTATGCGGTAACCTTCAGTTTTTGTCCACCATTTGAAAGTCACGTGACGGGAACGCGCCTGTGGCTGTCAGGGAAACTGGTTTAAACTAGTGATCATGGCACTAAGTAGAAAACCAGCTTATACCCGCTGTTTAATGGGGCTACGTACTATAGAGACGACCATGGATTCCATGGATAGCATTCCATGGATTCACCGAGCGGGTGCCGAGTCTATCGTGTGGCAGAGAGAGAAATCCCGAGTAGATCCCGAGACTTGTAACTCGGGCATAGGTTTAAGGGGCCCCTTTCTGACGTACATCAACACTCACCTTCACTACTCGTGTTTCTCTCCCTGCCCAGCCAAATCTAATGTGAGCCCACTAGTGCAGCTTTAGATACTCGTTCTAGTATAGAACTTACTGCACTTCTGGACAAGCCAAGGTCTTTCAGCAGATTATAGAGAGATTTGATGATATTATACATAACCTTAGCTGGTAACCTGGTTCGTTAATTTCCTCCTAGCGAGCCAACCTATGTTCGCATGGGTCATACACAGCCCACTAAATATTCTCACTGCTGGGACTCTCGCAAGGAGAGAAGGCCATAATCCATCACGCTGGCCCAGTGTGCGTTGGTAGATGACGCATGACTTCAAAAGATTCTAGGTACGCGTCGGTTTCCTCATTATGTTTTCTTTCATCGTTTTTAAGTTAGTGACATTACGTAAATAATATTAAAATCTGTGATTCGCCTAGGATTCGAACCAAGAGCTCCGGATCATCAGCCGGAACTTTGATACGCACGGGGAACTTTGTTTCAAATTAAACATAATGTTATAAAGGACTAGATGTCCGCCCCGGCTTCACCCGTGGTATATATATAGACTATATCGCTCAGGAATTCAGTACAATGTCCAACGGTGCAAAAATTCTTGCAATCAGCAATTCCTGAGAATATCGCGTTCAAACAAAAAACCTCTTCAGCTATCTGCTACGCGTTCTGTCGAAAAGTTGGTCATACTAAGCCAGATTTAGAATTGAAAATTGATTTGAAAAAAAAAAAAAAATGCAAAGATGCAATCTTAGACATTTGCTGTCACGTCAACGCACGGTACGAAAGCTCTCGAAAAGGAATATTTTTTCATTTATTCAAAAAACAAAATATTAGTTCAACGAATAATTACTTTAATATGAAATATTAAAATTCTTACTTTAAAATGACGCTATTTTATATACTCGTGGTAATTCTGTATTTAGTGATGTGTTCCATAAAACTAGAATTTTTTTTTTTTTTTGTAATAGCACAACTATAGATATTCGTAAATTGTTTGTTTCCATACTGAGATTGATGGTATCCCTCTTCAGATTAAAAAAAATGTAGTGATGTTTGCGTTGATACAATATAAGACTGAGTTGGTTCATAGTAGCAAGCGTGATGTGAAACAAGAAATGCGTTGCCTGACTGGGGGTTTCTCGATAGTTACAATCCTGGATCTTGGTGTCTTCAAGTCGAGAGTGATGTTGGAAGTACGCACCATATTTTAAACAAATAAATATTAGTGTGCATTTCACACACAATGCTATCTCACCCTAAACTAAGCAAAGATTGTACTATGGAAGCCAGATAGATGATATAATACTTATAAATTTTTAAAACATATACTTATCATACATAGAAAACACCCAGGCACAGTACAAACATTTGTATTCGTCACACAAATATTTGCTCTGGGTGGGGATCGAACCTACAGCCCATGGCTTCGCAGGCAGATTTACTACCAACTGAGGTAACAGGCTAGCCAGTTTTAGATTGTATCAACACTTAACATCAGACGAGATCGTGATCAAGTGTAAATACATAATTATTAAGAAATTGTAGTGGTAGGACTCCTAGCAGAGTCCGGCTGGGGAAGTACCACACCTTTGCCAGTTATTCTACCGCCAGGCAGTAATGTGAAAACATTACTGTATTCCGGTTTGAAAAGCAATGCTTCCGGAGAAATTACAGGGCTTAGAGATAGAACATTTCGATCTCTGGGTGATGAGCGCAGTGCAGTGCTAGGTAATAATTTTGACTCTTCACGTTTCAAAAGCTACGTGTCACATTGCTGTTATGTGGCAGGCATGTTGCTTACCATCAGGTACATGTCCTGCTCGTCTCGTCACTCTTTAATAAATAAAAATAGATATTAGTGTCTAGGGATAAAAATAACGTTTTTGTACCTAGACACTATAACTGTCGAGTAAACTTTGAAAGGACAGACAGCATTAGATCCGCATTACGTACTTGTAAATTGCAACTTGGACAATTAAACTTTCTGCTTTAATAGGTATTTTGAAGCGGCAAGTTGCTTAGTTGCAACCTCATTTGCAGCGTAGTTGGTTCCAACCTCATTTGCAGTTTGGTTGTAAATTTCCACCTCATTCAGAGCTTGCACTACTCCCTTATTTTGCTTTTACCGACCATTGTTGGTGCTGGAAGTTAGCAAAGTTGCTTATAGTTCTTGGTAACTAATTAGCTCAGCGGCGGCGGAGTGAGGATATAAGTTCTTGAGCTAAAAGTCTTGAGTTCGAGTTCGAAATATTTGTTTTACATAAATGCTTTCTGCTGTCCAAAGACGCATTTTTTTTAAACAAAGAGTGACGAGACGAGCTGGACTTGTGTCTGATGGTAAACAACATGCCTGCCACATAACAGCACAGCGACACGCAGCTATTGGAACATGAAGAGTCTAAATCATTAGCTAGCACTGCACTGCGCTCGTCACCCAGAGTTCTAAGATGTTATTTCTCTATGCCCTGTTATTTCTCTAGAAACATTACCTTCAAACCGGAACACAGTAATGTTTGCACATAACTGCTTGGCGGTAGAATAATTGGCAAAGGTGTGGTACTTCCCCAGGCGTGCTCTGCCTAGAGCCCTTACCACTATAAAACTTTACCCGACTGAAATAAGGGTTATTATATTACAGAGTAACCAAATGAACAGGGCATATGCCTGGTCGTAAGCAATATGCCTAGGTATCCATAACAGCTCAGTGACACTCAGCTATCGAAACATGAAGATTCGCATCATCTACGCCACTTTCCCAGAGATTTAAGTTATCTTACCTCCATTTCCTGTAATTTCACTAGAAACATTGGCCCTTCAAGCTGGAATAGAGTGAGTGATGTTTTCACATTGGCGATAAAATAGCTAGCAAAGGTTTGGTACTTCCCTAGACGGTTTCTGTAAAGGGAGTACAGTATACAAACACATCAAGAAAAAAAATCAATAAATATACATGTATGCTGTATGAGGCAACCTAAAAAGTGGGTATGAATTTTTTGAAAGAGGACATGTATAGGAAAAAAAACACAAATATGGCGAATGATAAAGACGAATGGTAGAAAAGGACATGTAACAACCACACACCAAGTAGGATAAAGACACCGTTACTCAAAGTTTACGTGAAACTGTAGTAGCCAAATTTACCAAATAGTAATTTTGTTAACTTTTGTTTTATTTTTGGAAGTATTCATTTTTTTTAGAAAATCAGTATGTATCTAAGTATCCGAGCAAAGCTCGGTCACCCATGTACTATAACTTCAAATGATAAAAGCTAAAAAATATGAAATACGGATCTATGAACTAGTTAGCATAGCTCACCGTAAGGACCGTTATTTCCACCAACGTTGTTCGCGAACTACACAAACCCAACAAAGAGAGAGTCACGACCACGGTGACAGGGGCCATATGTCGCAGAAAATTAGAGGCAGCCCTACGTGACCGAAATTTGGATATCGAGGGTTGACGGGCAAACTCGTTAAGTATATAATAATGCGAAATTACAGTGTGCATTTCAGTTAGTATTTTTTGTGTGACTTTAATTATGGTTTAATATAACATAAAATAGCAATAAATTGTAGATTTTTCAAAAAAAAAACAACAAAAACATGTAAAGCATAGCTTTATTTCTAGATTAAGGAGTACAAATTAAGGAATAATAAACACACTTATCTGTGTATCGCCGTCTGTCGCACTAACTAAGTGTTTAACCTGTTTCAATTTTAATTTATTGTTATTTTGGTGTGTTCAATAAAGAGTATCTAGTATCTTATAAAAATATAGCTAAAATGAATAAGTGGTGGTGTTATGGAGCAAACTTTAAGCTGGAACTCATTAATTTATTCGAAGATTAGTTTTTTATTTTTCTTTATTTTTTTAATGATGAAGCATTAAATAAAGATTATATAAATTGCAAATAAGAACCTAAAATATTTTCCACAAACAAAATTATCTTTATAAAGACATAAGAGATTGTCTCGAAAGTAACACTCTCACGCTTACCATGTTTTACCATTCGGCCGTCGATAACACCGGATTGCGTTGCCTTATTTTGTTTAAATTTGAATTTGGTTCGGTCCTATCGCGGCCGCTCACGCGGGTTTGCGCTGTTTGTGTAAAATGTGAATAGGAAGGCACATTTAGATGAAAATACGACTATTTTCACTCGTAAAGTTTCGTTTTTAATGTAAGCGAAAATGGCGGAAGTAATATTTGAAAGTAAAAAATATTGAGGTTAATAAACAACACTTCTCTCAGTTTGAACTTATATTAGTTAAATCACACAGAGCACAGATAAAGTTTTACATAATTATTATTTAGGCATCATAATTATACAATTTTATTTACTAAAAACAGAACTATGGAGTATTAAACATTATAGGCAACATGTAAACATTAAAAGTCTTGTAGTATGCGCTTAGTCGTAATTTAAAGTTATCAAAATTTTCTATAAATATTTTGAATATAGACAAAATGGTTTATAGATTAAAATGGACGAACAAAAGCAAAAAAATAATCTCATATAATCTAGTAGCTGACATCCATTCTCAGGGCATACGCCATTTCTGTATCAAATATCTTATAAGTAAACATGTATCGCTTTGGTAGCTTAGGCGTGGAAGCATAACAGACGGACTCACTTTCGCATTAATAATCTTAGTGAGCATAACATTAGCTCTGCAGTTTAGTTTATTGTACAAAACATTTAACTCTGTAAATTAATGTATTGGCTCCACGGCAAAACTCACATTTTATGCGATTGTCAAATTTCATGAAATTTGATTGATAAAATATGAATAATTATTAAATCGACACTTTTTCTCAAAATGCCAAAAAAATTTCATCTGTAGAAGTAATGAATACCTCTAAAATATTTTATATGCTTTGGTAATTTGTAAAAATAATTCTGAGTATAATTATTATTTAGGTTAGTAGGTATTGTAATCTTTCACAATATACGTGATATTCCAGAAACGATTTACTGTAAAATTGTTTCCTGTTCACAAAAATAATTACGCACCAAAACAATAGCATTTTATTTGAACATTTTGTTGTTGGTGTTTATTTTCACCTCAGCGGCAAACAGAGATTGGCAAAGATTTGAAATTAGAAGTCGCTTGTGAACAATGAAATAATAAAATTAATCCCGAAGCCAGAGCAGTCAATCCACCGCTACAATAAAACAATTTAACTTTCAAACCATGGGACAGGGTTTCTCAAACTGTTCCCACCTTTCACACATCCTACTAATATTGTAAATGTCAATCAATGTTTGGATGTTTATAGCACAATCACATCTGATCTGGTTGAAATTTGGAACACAGTTAGATTATAGTTTGGAAAACACATAGGACACTTTTCATCCCGCAAAAATATCGGAAACAGGCACTACGCGGGAAAACCCGCGGGCACTGTTTAATCGTAAGTTTTCAAAAAAATAAAAATCCCGTTTCGACAGTAAGTTGTCTACGACTTAATGTATTATTACACTTCTTTTAAATTTCACTTCCGTCCACTCGGAGAGTATAACGCAAGAACTTTGTCCCTATAATACTGGTATACTAGGGTACCTATTATTATTTGTAGAATTATCAAATGCCCAATAATAAAAACAATCAAAAATAGAGAGTGTGTTTTATAGCGAAATAAATCGTCGCTTAACATCAGGCGAGATGGCGGTCAAGTGTGAGCCTATAAAAGGTAAAAAAGGGGCGTCTAAGATTGCAGAAGCATCGCAGTAAAAAGTTTGAGAAACTCTGCTATACCCCAAAAACTTCCGTTGGCTCACAGCCAAACAATATAGCGAATTTCTTGAAAACAATCTCACGTTGTTAACTTAAATAAAGTATTATTGCATACCATCAAAAATTGGCAGGACTGTCTGTTTGTAAGTAAAGTAAACTTGAGCATTGAAGCCTCCAATGCTCAAGCAACTCAACGTATTACCTTCAACTTGGAGGTAATATGTTGAGGGATGGAATTCTTATTTGTAATAAACTTACTAGAAATACAATTACAGAGAAAGGTTGCACTAAAACAAAACTTAACTAAATAGATAGTGTTATATATAAACAAAGCCTTCAACATAAACTTTACTGTTTACATCTTCTGTCTGGGTTCCGTCGAATCGCCAATGAATTAGTTGCTGACACATTTTATTACGTCATATTATTTTCATCAAGATGGTGCTTAGTTTTATTACATACTAGCGGCCCGTTCCGGCTTCGCTCGAGTATCTTAAAAGCGCACCCCGAGCAAATGATCTTGAATATTTCTTACCTCATCTCACACCGCAAGAAAGAGCAAGAGGCAAACAGTAGGATTTCTTGCTGTATTACGTTCAAGTTTTCGAATAAACTCTTTATAAAATCAGATTTAGGTCTTTTGAAAAAAAAAATTCTAATAAAATGTTTAAAATGGAGTTGGAATGGAATGGATTATTCAAACAATGAATTCATTACCAAAAAAAGAAAACTACCACCATCATTTTGAAGCCAAGAAACTGTAGAAATTTAATGTATTTTTTACCAGTTGATATTTGTTTTGGCTAATGAGTAGCAGTAAGAGAGATAGCTCTGAAAACTGGACAAAAGAATTGTTATGCTGGGGAACGCACCTTAGCCCTTTAAATAAATAAATAATGTAGGCGACACGTTGTTTATCCGCGATTAGAATAGCATAAGAAAGGTTATAATGACGCAACATTAAGGCGCTGGGAAGACCTAAGTGAAATTCACGAATGCAAAATTAAGCTCCGCCCCTTTACAACTCCGATAAGACAGCGCCACACGAAGTTGCGTGCACTCAGTAAAATGATTTGCATTGATGGAAACAAAAGGCTTCCATGCTCATGCTCATAGATGGAGCTTTTCAAAATTTTTATTAATTAGAAATGCACGTCTTTTGCTGTTTACAAATTTTTTCGTCTGATTCTCTTATTTTTCTAACGGACTAAGTAAAGTCCTTTTGTATATTAAATAAAAAACAAATTGCATAAATTAGCTAAACCAGGAAGATGAATCACTACATATTAAGTAATCCATTTCTTTAAAATTATTGTACGAATTTTGAAGAAAAACATTCACTGTTAGTGAAGTACAAGTGTGTGTACCTGGGTGACCGAGCTTTGCTCGGTTTAAACACTGAATTATATTTAGATATTAGTGGCGGCCCGGCGGCATTTTTCAGATTTTGCCCCGCCTAAAAAATATTGAAGGTCCGGGGCTGACTAGCAGCACCCTGCGAGTTTACCTTCACTGTTCCCGTTCCCGTTATTTTTCAGGATAAAAGTAGCCTGTGTGTTATTCCAGACTATAATCTTACGTGTTTTCCAAATATCAGCCCGATCCGTTTATACGTGACTTGATGTTTGTCGTGACTGAGCAAAAAACATCCAAACATTGACATTTACAATATTAGTAGGATTGGATACTAATAGTACATAATATAATCATCATTATCATTATACGAGGCTACGAGTAAATAATCCACCATTATTGCATACTACAACTCGGAAAACAAGTTTTAATAATAATACAGCGACGCCATTTCGCTGCTTTGTAACGAAAGGTCCACAAACAAAACAAAACCAAAATCACTTTTATATCATTTTAGTTACGGCATTCTTTTTATTAACAAGTGATAAAAGTATTTTTGTTGTGACGGGATGAGCAGTAAGTATATGTGCCTGATGGTAAGTCACATGCCTATAATAGCGCAGTGACACGCAGGTATTGGAAAATAAAGAATCCTAATCATTACGTTACATTATACTGCGCTCGCCACGACTATTATCTACATGTGTTCTAAATTTCTGCCCGACCCAACGTTACGACGTGATTAAGCAATAAACATCCAAGTATCCAAACATCCATATTTTTCAATATATTTCTATCCATATATTGAACATTTAAAATATTAGTAGGATTTCATATCAAAGCCCTGTAATCATACTGTATTTTTTTCCTTTAAACCGGAAAACTGTGATATTTTTAACCCCGACCAAAAAGGGTGTTATAAGTTTGACATTGATGTCTGTCTGTCTATCTGTCTATCTGTCTGTCTGTCTGTGTGTCCATCTGTGGCACGGTAGAGCTCAAACGGATGGGCCGATTTCGATGCGGTTTTTTTTTAGTTGAAGGTAAATATCTGTGCTGTTCTTAGCTATGGTTGGTTGATATCGATTCTAGATGGCCGCCTCCACAAACTGGCGGACAAAATATTTGTTCACAACCTGCCTCAATATGGGTATCAAATGAACAATAAGAACAATATGGGTTTGCCTAGTAAAATATTATACATTATAACAAATCCAAGATGGCCGCCACCATAAAATGGCGAATTACATTTTTTCACTACTACCCCAATATGGGTATTAAACGAAAGGGCTTGACTAGTAGAATACTATGCAATATGACAAATTTAAAATCCAAGATGGCCGCTACCGCAAAATGGCGACTTACATTGCTTTTTTCGCAACTCCCTCAATATGGGTTTCAAATGAAAGGGCTTGACTAGTAGAATGTTTTACAGATAGCAAATCCGAGGTAGTCGGGGGTTACTTAAAATTTTAATTTTGTTCTTGTCACACTACTGCTTGGCGGTGGAATAGCTGGCAACTTGACTAGTAAAACATTACACACTATGACCAATATAAAATTTAAGATGGGTGCCACCATAAAATCCCGAATTATATTTTTTCACTTCTACCTCGATATGGATAACCAAATTTTCCTAATTCTTTTTATTTCGTAAGTGAATATGTCTTAAAATACAATACATGATTTTATTAAATCGAGTAAAAATATATATGTAGTTCTATATAGTGTCTAGACATAAGTGAAAATAATCTATACTAATATTACAAAGCTGAAGAGTTTGTTTGTTTGTTTGAACGCTAGTATCTCGGGAAGTGCTGGTCCGAATTGAAAGATTGTTTTTCTATTGGGTAGTCCATTTATCGAGGAAGGCTATAGATCATAAAACATAACGCTACTATTAATAGAAGCGGAGCATTGATCAAGAATGTAACAAAATCAGGAAAAAATATTCCTTTTTGAGAGTTAGCACGTTTCGTGCTGTGACATGACACATGACAGCATGTGTCTAAGATTGCGTCATTGAATATCACAGATTATATACCTCTTGAATATAAAACCTTTGCTAATCTCCGAGTTGGTACGACCAATTTCCGACAGGTGGCGTAACAGGCAGCTGAAGAGGTATTTTATTTGAAAGCGATATTCTCAAGAATGACTGAACCGATTTCAGTTTTTCTTTCACCGTTGGATATGTACGGGATCCTGATGAATGCTATTTAATATACCACGGGCGAAACCGAGGCGGACATCTAGTAACAAATGAAATGCATTGATTTTGTAGATATTCATTTTTCAGTACTGTTCCATATGGGGTACCTACAGCATACAATAATATATTTCTATGTTTTTCCTTGACACTAGAGCAGCGCTGTGTTTCTTCTCGTTCGTTTAGGAAGATGATCATGATGATGAATCATTATTTCCGCCCCTCAACCAATTATATTATTGCCAGTTTATAACCTTTAAATAATATCGATTTTTTTTCAATTTAAGCTTTAAATTGATACAAAAGTCACATTTTACATTTATGCGTGAAGTAAACAACTAATATCGGTTTTAAGTTATATTTTCAGCAACAATGGAGATAGACTTTTTGTGTTATGGTTTTTCATCGCACCTGCTTTCGTTCACAACTCCACGAAAAGCAAATTCATCTACTAATACTAAATAAATAAAAATAAATAATCCCGTAGAGCAGTATAAATGAGCGTAACTTGTAAATATTTTAGTTATTAAACTTGTAAATATTTTAGTTATTATTTTAAACAATGTCACATCATCATAATCATCAGCCGCAAGACGTCAACTGCTGAACATAGGCCTCCCCTAGATTTCCACAACGAACGGTCCTGCGCAACCTGCAACCATCGGTTTCTAGCGACCTTTATGAGGTCATCTGTCCATCTAGTGGGAGGCCGTCCAACACTGCGTCTTCCGGTTCGTGGTCGCCACTCGAGAATCTTTTTCCCATCGGTTGTCAGTTCTGTGAGCGATGTGGCCTGCCCATTGCCACTTCAGCTTGCTTACTCTTTGAGCTATGTCGGATACTTTCGTTCTTTTGCGATTATCCTCATTACGGATTCTGTCGCGCAAAGAGACTCGAGCATAGCCCTCTCCATAGCTCGCTGTGTGACTTTGAGCTTTGTTATGAGGCCCACAGTTAAGGACCACGTCTCAGTTCCATAAGCCATCACTGGCAACACGCACTAGTTAAAGACTTTCGCCTTTAGGCATTGGGGTATTCTGGACTCAAAGATGTGCCGAAGTTTCCCGAACGCTGCCCATCCGAATTGGATCCTTCGCTGGACCTCTTTGTCGAAGTTGGATCTACCTAATTGGATCTTTTGACCCAGGTAGACGTATAATTCGTCAACAACTTCGAGTGTGGTATTCCCAACAATAACCGGTACAGGTGAGACATGAACATTTGATAAGACTTTCGTCTTGTCCATATTCATCCTCAAACCTACCTGGTGGGATACTCTACTGAGGTCCCTGAGCATAGCACGGAGGTCCTCCAACGACTCCGCCACAATGACTATGTCGTCGGCAAACCGAAGGTGAGTGATGCATTCGCCGTTGATATTGATGCCATATCCGTTCCAGTCCAGTAGCTTGAAAACATCTTCCAGCGGGGCAGTGAACAGTTTCGGAGATATGACATCTTAAAGTGTCAGGTCAGCTTGGCTCTGGGGTCTTTTGCCATGCTAACGACAGGTTGTGCTTGCGTAGAGGTGTATAACTGTCCATAGAACCTCTCAATCTCCTCCAAAATCTCGGGTATCGATAAGACGATGCTACCACTATCGGTCTTCAGTTTGGTCAGCTGAGTTTGCCCAAGGGACTGATTTCTTGCGAACACTTTCGAGCCTTTGTTCTGCTTGATTGCTTCTTCAATACTCGAAGTATTGAAGCAGCATACGTCGCATATCTTGTCTGACCGCCATAAGATCTAGAGTTTGATCGGAGAGCTTTCGGTTCTGTTTTGGCGTCGGCTCTTATAAAATTTCTGCCAACCGCATGAACAGTTTCCACTAGCCTATCGTTTATTTCGTCCGCCGTTACGCATTCATCTAAGGATTCGAAGTGATCTTCGATCTGAGCATAATTTGGTCGGAGCATGGACTTCATTAGACGTGATCTTTCGACCTTAATGTTTAGATTCAGCGTGCCTCTTACAATACGGTGATCACTGCCGGTCTTAACCTTGCTGATCACAGAGACATCGCTGAATATTTGCCGTTTAGTCGTCATAATGAAGTCGATCTCATTTTTGTGGAATCGTCTGGGCTAATCCAGGTTCAATTTCTTTGTGGTTGTTTCTTGAAAAGGAGTTCATCATAAAGATGCTCTCCTTTCCAAGAAATCCGCTGACGTTGCCCTCTTGGGTTCCGCTGCCCATATCCGAAATCCCCACTCTCACTCATCTACGTTTGCTCAGTTTTGCGTTGAAGTCTCCATCACAACTTTGAAATGTGTTGGCGGAAAGGTCAAAAGAGACGTAACACTTGGGCAATACCTAAAACAAGAACCGATTTGGCCAGGGTGCATTTTCCTTTACTGGACCATACCTTTACCAACCTATTGACAAAGAGTTGGACATCATAGATACGTCAACATTATGAGTGCAAGAAAAAGGTCTCGGCTTGGCTATCTACTCAGGGCTACTGCTCGCATCTCGAAAAAGCGACATCGTTTCATGGTGGATGTTCCAAAGGCACGAACACAGAGATTTGACTCTTTTTGTTTTTTTTGTCTACGCTGTGGAATACGTTGCCTGAGTGAGTTTTCCCCGATAATTACAATCTTTGTGTCTTCAAATCCAAAGTGAGTCGGTTTTTCTAGGTAAACACGCTCCATATCGTAGGCAAACATATTGCATGCCTCTAGAAGAAGAGGCCAGTTTGTATGGGTCAATTATTAAAATGTTTTGTATCACCTTATCTTACCTGCAAACAGCAATAAAGATTTTTGTATTTGTACCACATTGTTGTTTAACATCAGGCGAGATGGCGGTCAAGTGTAAACCTTTGAAAGTAAAAAAATGTCCTGAATTATTTTGGTTATATTTAACACAATGTTGAAATAATCATATACCTAAAATAATCAAATTGTAGCTAATTAACATACACAGAGAATGATAGAAAAACATCAGAAATAGAAAAAATAGTTGAAAAACAAAGATAAAATGATTTTGAGTTGTGGCTTTTTAGTTTTAAAGCACCGATTTAGGTAATTTTAATTCATCGCTCAATCGAACAAGAACAAAATTAAAAACATTGGTTCGACTACCTCGGATTTGTTTTCTATAAAACATTCTACTGGTCAAGCCCTTTCATTTGAAACCCATATTGAGAGAGTTTCGAAAAAAGAAATGTATTTCGATATTTTGCGGTAGCGGCCATCTTGGATTTCAAATTTGTCATATTGCATAGTATTCCACTAGTCAAGCCCTTTCGTTTGATACACATATTGGGGTAGTAGTGAAAAAAAAAATTTGATTCGCCATGTTGTGGTGGCGGCCATCTTGGATTTAAAATTTGTTACAACGTATAATAATATTCTACTAGTAAAGCCCTTTCATTTGATACCCATATTGAGGTAGGTTGTGAAGAAATATTTTGTCCACCATTTTGTGGAGGCGGCCATCTTGAGTCGATATTAACCAAACATAGCTAAGATTTTATGCAAGGACTCTTTTGTACACCTACGTCCGAACACCTCGGTGATTCAAAGCTAGTTTGTTTAATTACTGAGCCTTGTAGGTACTAATATTTATTCTGTTACTGAGCATTGTCTTGCAATGTAGGTAGTGTGATGTAGGTAGGCTAGAGATTAATACTAAGTATACTTGTGGGTAAACCAATAAATGTCGTTGTGTCACTCGGCTGTTTCAATTACTGCTCCACGTTAAAATATCGTAATATTCAACTATACTTACAATTATTTTTTTTTAAAATAAAAAGTGACGAGACGAACAGGACATGTGCCTGATGGTAAGCAACATGCCTGCCACATAACAGCACAATGACACACAGCTATTAGAATATTAGAAGTCCAAATCATTACCTAGCACTGCACTGCGCTCGTTACCCAGAGATCTAAGATGTTATATCTCTAAGGGCAGTAATTTATCTGGAAACATTGCCCTTCAAACCGGAACACAATTTCAACTGGTATCTATAACTCCAGTCGGTAACTGAAGTTACCGACCATACCGACCGAAGTTACAAATCTATCTGGGAAGTAGATTATTTGATGATAAGCCTCGGGTTCTATAGGAACTATTTTCTAATCTGTGTCTCGAAAACTAAATACAAGCTTGAAAAACAACGGACAAAATATCCAACAACAACGATATCAAAAAACATGCAAAAGATTACACAGTGATGAGATATGAACTCGAGAACTTGAACGCGGTTGTACCACCGAGCCAAACTGACAAGTTACAGTAGGGTCCAAAATTTCACATCATATGAACTTTATTACCGTTTGTAAAACTTCTATAACTTCAATCAGGAACTGGGAAGTAGATTTAATTTTAAGATTTGATGAAAAGCCTCTGGTTACTTAGGAACTATTTTCTAATCTGTGTCTCAGAACAGACAGAACTAAAGAAATAAAACCTTGAAAAACAACGGAGAAAATATCTAACAAAAACAATATCAAAAAACACGCAAAAGATTTCGTAGTGCTGAGATACGAACTCAGGATCGTAAATCGTAACGACTTCATCTGCCGCTTTAAACATTGCGCCAAATGTACAGATGTCTGTAGTGTCGAATTTTCAAACCACATGAACTTTATAGATGTTGCTGCATGAATTTGTGAGAATTGTTTATTTTTATTTTTTGAATTGCGAGCGTCGGACGACAAAGCGACACAGGTCCTTTAGCAAGGCGCATCAGCGCTTTCTGCTGGACTTCATAGTAGTAAGCGAGAAGCAAGACACGGGCCGGCTCGGTCGAGTTAGCTTTTCAAAAGACAATTAATTAATACGAATTAAACTTCATAATCCAAAATACAAAATCTTCCATCCCCCTTAGTAAAAAATGATACGTTTACCTATAAAATTTGAATAATGTATGTTTATTAATGACACAGATATTTACATCTAAAACTTATTTTAGAGGTAAGTTTAGGATTTTTTCTTATCGAGTTTTTTTTTCCAAATCGTGTTTTGATACAATAGGTTACCTAATAAATATGTTCAAGAATAACATATATTTTACTAAAAGCCTCAAACCATATACATGTTGTTAAATGTGTGTTTAAAAAGTGCTAGTTGGCGATATTCAGCGCCTTAAAAGATAGACTCACGCTGTCACGGACTTCAGCGCACGTCGTGTTGACATGTTGCTTACCATCAAGCACATGTCTAGCTCGTCTCGTTACTTTTTTTTATTTAAAAAAAAAGTCAACACACGCAACACAAGTTCTCAAATAGGAATATTTTTGGCCGTTTTTGTTACATTCTTCATTCGTACTCCGCACCTATTGATAATAGCGTAATGTTATATAGCTTATTATAGCCTTCTTCAATAAATGCACTATCCAACAGAAAAATAATCTTTCATTTCGGTCCTGTAGTTCCCGAGACCCCAGCGAACAAACAAACTCTTCAGCTTTACTAGTACAGACCTTATTTGGTATTTTCTTCTTCTCGTCGATTATCCCGCAATGTCTAAAGACAAATGTCTTTTATCAGTGTGTCCTACCTGTCATGACCTACGGTGCCGAAACTTGGGACACTGACTACTATAACAAGGTCCACAAATTTAAGGTCGCGCTGCGAACTATGGAAAGATCTATGCTTGTAGTTTCTTTAAGGGATCGTATTCGAAACGAAGTGATCCGTCAGAGGTCCAAGGTAACCGACATCGCTCAATGCATTAGCAAACTGAAGTGGCAATGGGCCGGTCATATCTGTCCCATAACCGATATTGGAGTAGACGTGTTCTTGAGTGAAGACCGCGAATCGGCAAACGTAGCAAAGGACACCCTGAGACAAGATGGAGTGACGATATACGAAAGACAAGCAGAGGACGGAGACGTGTAGCTGAGGCCTATGTCCAGCAGTGGACTAAGATGATGATGATGATGTTACTTAATTTACATATCAGCTTTATATTATAGGTATAGATTTAAATGTTTCACAACCTTCTACAATAAAAGAAAGAAGCAGTTGTTTCAAACATATTTTTGGGTAGTGTGATGGATTGAGACATTGACTCTCACCTCTAAACATTCTCGAAGTCCCAGCAGTGAGAACAGTGGGTTATTTATGATTTATATGTTAATAGCATCGTCTTGTGGCTTTACTCGCGTTCCTATCATTATATCGCGTTAAAAAATAGCTCATGTGTTCTATATTTCAACTATGTTCCGAAAACAACCGTCAGATCAGAAACGTTCAGTCGTTTCAAATAAGATCGAGCAACAAACATCCCAAGAACCAAACATCAAAACTTTCCCATTTATGATATTAGTCGGATAGCGGTACCCTGCGATTATACGCGCGTAATCCTGTTTCCGTAATTTTCCTTTAACAAAATTCTATGTGATATTCTACACTATCTGATGTTCCAATCTATTCATCCGTTTCGAAGCAAGCCACAAACAAACTTCTTTCAAACTTCCAAACATTCACATTTAGTATAATAGTTGGATTCCAACGCATTACTTTAAATAACAAGAACAAAATTACATTTTTTGATTTAACTCCAACTATCTCGGTTTTGTAATGTGTACAACATTCTACTAGTCAAGCTCTTTCATTTGATACCCATATTGAGGAAATAGTGAAAAAATAAGTCGCCATTTTGTGGTGGTGGCCATCTTTGATTTGAAATTTCCTTTCATTTGATACCCATATATTAGATTGTGAAGAAATATTTTGTCTGCCATTTTGTGGCGGCGGCCATCTTGAATCGACATTAACCAAACATAGCTAAGAACCACAGCTAGAAATCAACCTTCAAATAAAAAGCCGCATTGAAATCGGTCCATCCGTTTGAGCTTTACGGTGCCACAGACAGACAGACACAGAGACAGACAGATATTGACGTCAAACTTATAACACCCCCTTTTTTGTCTGGAGGTTAAAAATATGATCCATGACGAGTGAACTGCGTCAAAACTCAGCAACTCCGCCCATTAACGCCAAAATTCCAAGTTGCGTAACTATCATTTAGGTCTTTCCCTCCTAATTTCCCTACAAAAGTACTAAAGTTTCCTCCCTTGATAGGAGCAAGTAATTTCAGTAAATGTACGTGTACCCAGATAAGGTTTTTAGGACGACAGTTGACGGTACGACTTGAAATATGGGGTCAAATGGGAACGCACTTACAGCTGCCTTCTTAAGCCGAGAACATAGTTGATGGCGAGTAAAATAAGTGTCATATTAAATCAAAATCTATTTCTTTGAATCGGGCCGATAATTTCTTAAACAGACTCAAATACAATGATAACTACACTACGCTATAAAACTACTTATGCTAAGCACATCTGAATTACCCGTAGATCAATGAAAGTCTAAAGGCATTTTTTTTAAGTTTTGTAGGTTTACACTTGACCGCCATCTTGCCCGACGTTAAACGATGATGCAGTCTACGATGGAGCGTGTTTACCTAGACGAAACCGATTCACTCTCGATTTGAAGATTAATTAAGATGCTGAAGCCCACTACTAGTAGGAAGCGCGCCCAGCATGCTGACGGTATTACCACTCTGAATAGTTTATAAGTTTGGCCAAATAAACACTGGCATTTATCGCTGATATTTTATATCTTTTAAATACTATTTACATTGTTTTATTCGTTCAGTCGTATTGAAGATGAAATATAAAATTAACGTCAGACCGTATCCGTATACCGTATAAACGACGGTCAGACGCAATCGTTTTCAAAAGAACCATAAAATGTAAAAATTGTTCAAAAATATATATTAATGAATTTTAGTAGGTTTATAATTTCCAGCGTTTCCATTTTGTTTGTATTAAACTCACTTTTGTAGTAAATATATGAAAATGAAAATGAAAAAATATTTATTTACATAAACATAAACATGAAATGGTTTTCCAGTAAGTCAAGTTTTATATATTTATAGCCTATGTTTATGGGTGGCACATCATAGAATACACTGCAGCTCCCGCACTAGGCAACGCCTGTGACGCGGGAACCAAGATACGAATTTCCAAAATGAAACACCTCTAATTGTACAAAACACAAAATAAATTGAAAAACAAGTTCAGGAACAGCAAAAAATACATATCTATACATATTTATATATATATATCAATTCAGGCTTATTTCTCTGGTAAAACTACAAAATTCTCACACTATACCTCGCATTAATCCAAAATGTAAAAAGGTAAATTATCATGAGATACGATTACACTAAATGTAAATACCACAATTTAATACCTATCTACGAGTACATACACAAATAGCCATAAAATAAACATATCCACATATTTGTTTTATTAATATTTTGCTTAATAAAGTTGTTATTTTAAACTTACCAAAAACATTTCCAATGGAAGAATAAATGCCATAGCGAAAGTAAAATCAGGATATAATTTTTAGCAAATCTTCAGTCTCCGAATAATCAAGTTCATTTAAAAAATTGTTCAATGACCTTTTAGCTTCACGAATTGTCATTTTATATGTTAACTTGTTTTGTATAATAGTATAGTAATAGTATAATTAAGTATTAGTAATAGTATAAGGTAAATGTCACCTCGCCTCGCCTTGTTCTAGGCGATTTTCCTTTAAGTTGGTTGCCTGGAAGAGATTGCTCTCAGCAATAAGGCTGCCATTTGTGGCGCTAGTTCATAATTGTGTGTTACTGTGTTTGTTTCCTGTTTTGTGTCATAATAAAGAGTTATCTATCTATCTAAAATGTTTACCCGCTCAAAGTTGTTCCGAGAAAAGTATGCAAGTATCCAATTACAAGTTCGTAACTTCGGCTAAAGAGTTAAGCAAGGAATTTCCACTGTATCGGCAGATTGGAGATAAATGTGTTACGCCCAGCGCTGGGCTAATGACGGTGATCGATCACTCTCAGCTAATCTTTGTTAGTTAAATATATGGAACGGGCTCATTAACTACAATTATTTACTGCTTTACAACAACTGACTGAGATTCACGAAGATTTTCGACTCTTGTAACTTAAATGGGTACGTAGCTAAACATTTCAAAAACTAACAAACGCCTTTTGAAATTTGCGAAATACTGGTAATATAACCCATTCCTAATTAAATTGCTATAGTTTTTTTTAAGCTATTGCATAGCTTTTATCGCGGGCCTGGGGATCGAATTTTAGTGATCGTGCATCTCTTTCTTATGTTCACAAGAAAGAGGGATGGAAGACCGTAACGGCGTCCTCCCCACTCGGTCATTCGACTTTGAATCTTATTTGTGTTAGCTTTACAGACTAATGGCTCTTAGCAGGATTTCCCGTGATATTTTTTATGGTAAACAAATGTCACTCTTCAAAATAAAAGCAATTCCGAAAAATTGTTAACATCTCCATTGCTTATGTTGATAAACATGCATGCAATAGCTTTACCGCGGCAGTCTCCGAGTGCACTTCTTTTTATTAAGTAAAGAGTGACGAGACGAACAGGACATGTGCTGATGGTAAGCAACATGCACGCCACATAACAGCACAGTGACACGCAGCTATTGGAACACGAAGAGTCCAAATCATTACCTAGCACTGCACTCGTCACCTAGAGATCTAAGATTAGATTACTCTTTGTTTTGTAATATTTTTATGTTTTTATTTTGCTTTGTGGCTTTTTCATAAAGAATTATTATTTTGTATTGCTAGTAGTGCTCAGCAGTTTTTCCGCGTAAATCCCGATCCCTTTAGATTCCCGGGATTAAAATAGTCTATGTTGTTCCAGACCACTATCTATCTGTGTACCAAATTTCACCCAAACCCCTTTAGTAGTTATTGCGTGAAGGAGTAACATCTATCCACACAAACTTCTTTTTAAATAAAAAGTGACGAGACGAGCAGGACATGTGCCTGATTAAGCAATATACCTGCCACATAACAGCACAGTGACAAGCAGCTATTGGAACATGAAGAGTCCATCATTACCTAGCACTGCACTGCGCTCGTTCCCCAGAAATCTAAGATATCTCTAAGCCCTGTAATTTATACTAAACTATACTGATAACTTTCGTATTTATACTATTTTGATACTAATATTATAAAGCGGAAGAGTTTGTTTTTTTTATTCATTAATTTTATAGGGGCTTTTAGACTACAAGTATATGCCAGCCCCATCGTAACCTAATAAAGTTTGTTTGTTTGAACGTGGTAATCTCAGGATCTGCTGGTTCGAATTGTAAGTTTTTTATTGTATAGTAAAATGGAAGAAGACTATAGATTGTATAACATTACGTTACTATCAATAGAAGCAGAACAAAATAAAATAAAGAATGTAACAAAAACGGGAAAAATATTCCTTTTTGAGAGCTTTCATTGCGTGCGCGGACGTGAGATGAAGTCCGTGACAGCATGTGTCTATCTTTTAGGTTGCGTCAATCATAATATCCCTTTTATGATAATGAAATCGCGTACCAAACAACATCCCTTGTAACTTATATTTGTTAAGAAACCCAAGCGAAACCGGAACAGGCCGTTAGTTTAAAATATTAGAATGAAATAGGATTTATTTTTTTATGACAACCTTTTTTACCCGACTGAAAAGAGGTTTATGTTTTTCGGTGTGTGTGAGTGTGTGTGTGTGAGAGTATGCGTGTCTTGTATGTATGTAAATTCCTTTATTCTCACGTATCTTTCAAACCGCTGGATGGATTTCGACAAATAAGATATCGTTAGATTCGTCTTAATCACTCAAGTGTTCTTAGGTAGGTAGTACATATTTTATATCACATAATGTTTTTTAAATGTTGATTTTTTGCATTCGGGGGTTTTAAAGTTAAAGTTATTATTGTTATTTTTTTCTCCTTGTTCTGTAATTTTTGTGGCTTAGTTAGCAAGTTTACTGCTAAAACCTCCCTTCTAGTGAAGAGTAAGCGCCGTAAGAGGCCCTCGACTCTGTCCACTCGATCAGCCCCGATATCGCTATCACAGCTTGTTTAGATGAATTGAGGAAAATCCCGATCAAGTTTCATCAATCAAACCCTGATATTGCCGCCTTTTTCGCTTTACTCTCGATGTAAGGAATCTATTTTATAACAATATCATACATTGAAAACTAACGTGGTTATTACAAATTTTAAATAAATAAACGGGTAACTCACGTTTAATATAGTCAGTCCAGTCCGACTCAAGTTTCGATCGCTTTTTCGATTCGATCGATTTACTAAACGAGCTGCGAACCCGCGCGAGCACTCTCCTTGAAAAAGATCGCCGGACGCGATCGAAACTTGAGTCGGACTGGACTGACTATGTTAAACGTGAGTTACCCGTGTATTTATTTAAAATATCATACATTATTGGAATATTGTTAGCATTTTTGGGATGGCTCGGTATAGAATCAGCTGGAGGCTCTGCAATCGATTAAAAATGTCCCAAAAAGATCATAGGTGTTTCGAAAAAGACATCGAAGTCTTGAACACAGCTTGCTAGCTTATCTATTTATATTTTTATCGGATACATTTTCGAGAGTATGCCGCCGATTTGTATGATGTAATCTTGCTTTTTTCTACTGTATATAATTATCTCGTATCTCGAAAAAGAGACATCGTTTCTTGGTGGACAAAATCTTAGATTTTTAATAAAAAATTCAAAAGTTTTTGGCTCGCCTTGGCTTTGAGTATTTGAAATAAGACAGTTAACAATAATACGTTTCAGATAGTACACCGCAGCAATAGACTAGCTCAACAAATCTAGATCACCTAACGATGGCAACTTACAATCGAGTTGAGAAGTCCATTGTAGCTCACAACAATACTGTTGTTGAGGACCAACAAAACTTAGCCGTTTGTTGCTAAGCTGTTTGTTGCCGCCGATCTATCGGACTTGGCGATGCCATCAAACTGTACCCGGAATCTTAACAGTGACGTATCTTAAGTGATTTTCTACAAGAACAAAATTAAAAATTTTTATTAACCCCCGACTACCTCGGATCTCGGATTATCTGTATAACGTTCTACTAGTCAAGCCCTTTCATTTGATACCCATTAAGGGAGTTGTGAACAAAGAAATGTATTTCGCTATTTTGTGGTAGCAGCCATCTTGGATTTAAATTTGTCATAGTGCAAAGTACTCTATTAGTCAAGCACTTTCATTTGATACCTATATTGAGGTAGTAGTAGAAAAAGTAATACAATTCGCCATTTTGTGGAGGCAGCCATCTTGGATTTGAAATTTGTTATAGTGTATAGTATTCTACTAGTTAAGCCCCTTCATTTGATACTCCTATTGAGGTAGGTTATGAAGAAATATTTTGTCCGCCATTTTGTGGAGGCGGCCATTTTGAATCGATATTAACCAAACATAGCTAAGAACATTCGCACGGGTATTAACCTTCAAATAAAAAAACCGCATCGAAATCGACCCATCCGTTTGAGCTCTACGGTGCCACAGACAGACACACACACAGACAGACAGACATACATCGACGTCAAACTTTTATTACCCCTTTTTTTGGTCGGGGGTTAAAAACATGTTACTATACAAGCTCGCGTTCGACGAAACATTTTGTAAGAATAATGCTTATAATATAGTTTCTATATTAAAATAATACTTTTATGAAAACGTCAAATTCTATAAGATAAAAATTAGGAGTGCCTTTTCTTCTCTTTATTCGAAATTCTTTTTTTTTTTTTTGTACTGGTGTTGATCCCTACTCTATATTTTTGAAGTGAAAACTTCTTTTGGCGCGCTACGCACGGAGTTTTTGTGGGCTGTGAATTGAGCTCAGAGTCACGCTCCTAAATGAAAGAAATCTTCTGGTGATCTCGGAACTACCGAGTGTATAAAAGCGAGAAAGATAGCCAGCTGCTGCTGTCTGTCTGCTATCACTGTTTTTTTTTATTTATTCTTGACTAAGGATACTAGCTTTTTCAGCCGCATCTACCACTGTCGTGTCACTATGTTTATCCTTCATTTTTATTTGTAATAAATAAAATTATTTATTAGTTATTTTTTATTTTACGAGTAGTTTTTACTTCTTTCGTGCGGTCTTAAACACACAACTTTTTGTTTAGACTCTGAGATCAAAATACTGTTCCATTTTCTATTTGTAATTTAAATGAGTAAAAAAAATCAGCTTTGGAATAAACAATTTTGACAAAATATCGTTTTGGTTTAATATTATTATTGAAGTTCAGCTTAGTTTAGATATTATAGATCTTGTCTAAGTATATATTTAAAATTAAATGTGATTGAGTGAAACGAGTGGTACAGTTACATCACTAGTTAAGTCGCAATAAAGCGTTTTCCAGACGCAAAAAGACTTGTCAAAGATAATTTTATATATTGTCAAGTGTGGCACCACTGTTGGTTTTTGTGAAATTTCACTAATAAAATAAAACAGTGGCGCCACCTACGGTGAAATTGGGAACTGTGTTTGACAGGTCTTTTTACATCTTGAAACGCCCCATTACAAATCTCAAACTAAAATTGTCAAAACTTCATAGCATTTTTTCTAAAAAAGAAGAAGAGGTATTTCTTGTTAATTTTAGTTGCCCAAAGCTTCAAGCTTCAGTACTGCCCAGTGTTGTAGAGTTGCCCATATTAACATAATTCCGCCGCCCGGCTGAAGTGATGCGCGACTCGATTTGCATAATGCGCCCCGTACTGACGATATCAAATCATGGATTAATATTAGGCAGAACTCCAATTCCAAAACATAACAAAAGTTTTTTCAAAATTACCTTTTTTTTTTTAACTTTTATAGGTTTACACTTGACCGCCATCTCGCCTGATGTCAAACGACAATGCGGTCTACGATGGAGCGTGTTTACCTAGAAATAACCGATTCACTCTCGATTTGAAGACACAAAGATTGTATCATCGGGGAAAACCCACTCAGGCAACGTATTCCACAGCCTAGACGTTCTTATCACAAAATTAGAGTCAAATCTCTTCGTTCGTGTCTTTGGAACATCAACCATGAAACGATGTCGCTTTTTCGAGCTACGAGCATTCCGATAAAAAAAAGGGCAAGGTGGTATCAGATCATGCAAATCAATCGCACACTCTCCGAAGTGTATCCGATAAAAAACCGATAGGCTAGCAATTTTTCGGCGATGTTCAAGACTTTGAAGTCTTTTTCGCACAAGAGTATCATTGCCTATGAGTTTTTGGCACGTCTCTCGATCGATTCCAGTGCCTCCAGCTGATACTTAGCTGATCCATCCCAAAGGTGCGAACAGTACTCCATACAGGAGCGAATCTGTGCTTGATATAAAGTGAGCAACTGTTCAGACTTGAAATACCTTCGCACCTTTGAGAGGACACCTAGTTTTTTGGCAGCTAATTTGGCCTTGGACTCGATATATGAGCCAAAGTTGAGCGTAGATGTTAAAGTAACGCCCAAAAGCTCAAGACGGTCAGAAACCGGCACGGATACACCTCGAAAAGTAGGAGTCAGTTGGAATGGACTCCTTTTTGCGGAAAACAGACACGCCTGCGTCTTACTCTCGTTGAACTTGACCAGATTGGCATTGCCCCATGCAGACACCGCCTCAAGGGTCAAGTTCAAACGCTCAATCAAACTCTCTCTCAGTACCTGGGTTTGCTGCCCACTGGCTCTCGCGCTAGATGTGTAACTCTCTACAACGGTGCTATCATCTGCGTACCCAAAGACTGCCGGGCTTCAACAGATCGTTGATATGTAGCAGGAAGAGCGTCGCAGAGAGTACCGACCCTTGAGGGACTCCGGCATTGATAGCCATTTGATCCGACGAGCAGCCATCAATGACGACTCGTATGGAGCGATCCTCAAGAAGTCCGATATCCACGCAATAAACCCAGGAGACAAACCATAACTTGAAAGCTTGCTTATAAGGCCATCATGCCAACCCCTGTCGAAAGCCTTCGAGATATCCAGGAGACTGCAAGTGCTTCCCCGTGTTTCTCAATAGCTTCACTCAGATGTGAGTGACGTACGCTAGAATATCCCCGGTTGACCGGTTTCGGCGAAATCCGTATTGCCGGTCACTGAGGAGATCGTTTGATTCTAGGTACGTCAGGAGCCTGTGGTTTAAGACACGTTCCATAGTCTTGCAGAGTATGGACGTGACCGAGATGGGCCTGTAGTTGGCAGGGTCAGCACGATTACCCTTTTTGGGCACTGGTTGCACATTGGCAAGCTTCCAAGACTTCGGTACTAGCCCAGTTTGGAGAGAAAGTCTAAACAGGCGCGTCAGTATCGGAGACAACTCAGGCGCACAAGCCTTCAACACTAGGGCAGGAATACCATCTGGACCACTAGCTTTATTCACGTCCAGATTGCGTCGCGCTTTGCGAACCTCCATTTGGCGTATGTGTATCTCAGACATAAAAGTCGGACAGCCAGGTGAAGTAGGAGGTGTCGCGCTACCAGCATCTAGACGCGAAGATTCCGCAAATTGAGATGCAAACAGGGTTGCTTTCTCCATTGCGGTGTGAGCCAGCGTCCCATCAGGTTTCAGCATTGGAGGTAGTGAGGGGCGGCAGAAGTTCGATTCGACCGATTTAGCTAGGGACCAAAATGCTTTGCTGCCCGCAGGGTACGAAGCTAGTTTGTTCCCTATTCGACTAATGTGGTCAAAACGAGCCCTCAGAATAACCTTTTTGCATGCCTTAGCAGCCTTGTTGAACGCTTTCTTCTACTGGTGTATGTCCCTTGCCTTACGCTGTCGAGCATCAACCCACGCTAGGTAGGCCTCATGTTTTAATGCTTCAGCACTTTTACATTGAGAACCAAACCAAGGGCGAGCTTTGCTGGATAATGGGACGTCGGAGTATGGAATGAAATATTCCATAGCCGTTCGTATTACATTAGTCACAGCAACCGCGCAGACTGAGGGATCACCAGAAGTGAAGCACAATGACTGCCATGGGTAAGACGCAAAAAAAGAGCGCATCTCGTCCCAATCTGCCTACTTGTATCGCCACAACCGCCGGTTGCCTCTAGGGCTGGGATCAGGCGGGTGGTAGACAGATACAGATTTCACCAGACAGTGGTCGGAGCTGCCTAACGGCGAAGATACCACCACGGAATAACGGTCTGGATCTGTTGTCAGCAGAAGGTCTAAGCAGTAAGGTGTATGCGACTCAACGTCGGGTACTCTTGTGGCCTCTTGGACCAGCTGGGTTAGGTCTAACGATAAAGCTAGCTTTCTCGTTTCCTGCCCAGCGTGGTCAGTGTCCCGGTATGGGTACAGCCATTCCTTATGATGGCCGTTGAAATCCCCCAGTAACACTAATTGAGCCGAAGGGTACTTTTGTTGAGCCGCGTCCGCCGCCTCACTTAAATAATCCGTGAGCCTAGTCGTCTCCTGGTCTCCGCTGTGCGACCGATATTCACAAGCATAGATAATTTTGTCTATGCCTGTGTCCATTAGTACCCAAAGAACAGAAAATCTAGTGTCCTCGAGGTTACGGAGACGCCGACAGCAGATGTCGTCACGGGCGTACAGACACACTCCGGCACGAGGCCGGAATTTGTGCTCCAGGGTATAACCTGGATACGTAAGGTACGCCACGTCCGACGGACAACCTATCTGCGTCTCCGTAAGAAACAAGAATGTCGGCTGCTCAGTCTCAAGGTGATGGTGGACTGCTGAGAGATTGGAGTGCAGACCTCGAATATTTGTGAGGTGCACTTTCACCGACAAGGCGTGCAGCCGCTCTTTAACTTTGTTTCTTTTATTTGTACTGTTCATAGTTTTTGTTGACAGAGGATCGGTGGGGAAACGGCAGTAGAACGAGGCTACACATTACTGACCAATGGTCACAACACACAACACGAATACACCAGAGCCTTAGAGAATACACTAGCCTGGAGACTGCGGGGACGCCCGAGCCCCCCCGCGGGGATGTCTATCTGGCCTTGTCATCCGGTCGCCAACCGGCAGGATAGCGCATCCCGGGATTTTTCGCTAGATGGCGGGGCAGCCTTTCATGAGTGGCTAGCTCACTACCTGGACAAGATATATACCAATTAGGATTAAAAAATAAATATTTTTCTGCAAATAAACAGAAACCGACTTCTATGTAAAATTAAATGCGGACACTCCACAAAATTTTGCATATTTTGTAAAAGTATTGATGGTAAGCAACAAACCTGCCTATAGCAGTACAGTGACACGCAGCTATGTGAACAGGAAGAGTCCAAATCATTACCCAGTACTCCACAGCCCTCGTCACTAAGAGATAATAAGGGTGATGAGCGCAGTGCAGTGCTAGGTAATGATTTGGACTCTTCATGTTCCAATAGCTGCGTGTCACTGTACTGCTATGTGGCAGGCATGTTGCTTACCATCAGGCACATGTCCTGCTCGTCTCGTCACTTCATATTTGAAAAAAAAAATAAGATAAGGGAAGATAAGATAGGAAAACACTTTACTAAAAGCCACAATATAAAAACACAAAATAAACTTAAATTATTATAAAAAAGATGGCATTTCAATTGGCGGCCTTATCGCTAAGAGCGAATTCTTCCAGGCAACCGTGCACGGATTGGAAACGACAGATAATAACGGCCCATAACATACAAGCACTTTTGATTCAATTTAATTAAGACGACAACGATTACAAGTAATAATCTGAACAACAACAAAAAAAATATCTATATACTTAAATATTAATAGATTACAAACATACAATACTTATAATGAATACATAACATTAATATTAATTTATATACAATAAAATTACATAATATGTACATAATAAAATATATACCTACCTAAGAGATGTTTTATCTCTATGCCTTGTAATAATTGTAGTTACGAGTAGGTTTTTCACCGCTCACACAGTGATATCCTATAAGCAAGAAATCAAAAACCGTTGTTAAATATACGAGGGTATATTGACAAAGATTTTTATAAATATTTTAGTACATCACTAAACAACTCGTAAAATTGTAGATAGATTAAAAGTGCTTTAATTCCATGCAAATGAATAAAACTCGAGTTACATCTCTGCAATATTCTGTAAATCGATTCTATCCGAATCCCATTGATACCGATTATTATGAATTCCTGTTTGATTTTCTATGGGTGATTAATGATCTGGACGATTTCGTATTTATGAGTCTTAATAGCATCGAAGTCGAAATTTTGACGGCAAGTCGTTGACAAACGCAGAATTTTGCATTTGATGATGGTATTGTTACTGTATATTTTTATGTAAATTTTGAAGACTCTTCGCTTCAATTTCTGATCGTGTATTTTTTCTACATGTAAATAAGACTAGCGGCTTCCCGCGTTTTACCCGCGTAGTGCAATTTCTCTTTATTTTTCCCGAGATAAACATAGTATTAGCCTATGTACTCTTCTGACTGGCCTCGTGACTTAGTGGGTAGTAACTCTGCCTGCGAAGCCGAGGGTCGTGGGTTCGATTCCCACCCAGTGCAAATATTTGTGTGACGAATTCAAATGTTTGCACTGTGTCTGGGTGTTTATATATATAATAAGTATGTATTTAAAACTATTTAAGGATTATAACAGCTATCTGGCCGCCATAGTACAAGTGCAACTATTAGCTTAGTTTGGGGTCAGATGGTGTTGTGTGTGAATTGTCCACCAATATTTATTTTATTTATTTCTAAAGTAGATTCTGTGTTCTAAATTGCGGCCCTATGACGTGATTGTGCAACAGCCATACAAACATTGACATGTATAATATTAGTACGATATCTTATTTACTAGCAGTTCCTGTACCCTTCATTTTCCCGCAATAAACGTCATCATCAGCCGCAAGACGTCCACTGCTGAACATAGGCATCCCCCCTAGATTTCCACAACGAACGGTTCTGCGCAATCTGCAACCAGCGGTTTCCAGCGACCTTTGTGAGGTCATCTGTCCATCTAGTGGGATGCCGTCCAATACTGCGTCTTCCGGTTCGTGATCGCCACTCGAGAACCTTTCTTCCCCATCGGTTGTCAGTTCTGCGAGCTATGTGGCCTGCCCATTGCCACTTCAGCTTGCTTACTCTTTGAGCTATGTCGGCCACTTTCGTTCTTTAGCGAATATCCTCATTACGGATTCTGTCGCGCAGAGATACTCCGAGCATAGCTCTCTCCATAGCTGTGTGACTTAGAGCTTCGTTACGAGGCCCACAGTTAAGGAAAATTAATAATTAATAATAAATTAAGTTAAGGTTAATAATCGTATCCTATGTGCTATTTCAAGCTATAATCTGTGTTTCGAATATCAACAATGTCCGTTCATGTGTTCTTGCGGGATTGAGCAACAAGTATCCTGTACTCCATAGTTTTACGTTTAGGTATAACATTAGAAGGCAGGAAGATATTTCCTACATTATATAAGTACGTTATTTATCAAAATCAAAATTCATTTTATTCTGTCGACACTACAGTGCACTTAGAAACGTCATACATACAATAATATCTTAGTAAGCCGTTTAGTTTAGCAGCTTAGTTTAGTAAGCAGTTTATTTTACACAGATGTGTCAATCGAGATTTCTGTCAGTTTAATGTTATACAAATGAAAAACTCAAAATAATACCAATAGTGATATTATCACCAACCCACAAAAAACCAGATGTCATTTTTCCCATAGGACAGTAGCGTTGAGAATCACTTATCGTTACAATAGGTAATTATTAGTCAGCAATAGCATCGTTATAAATAAAATGTTATCAATTGTTACAATAACATTGACATAACACAGTAATACGTATAGTAAAAACATATATATATATATATATATATATGGGCAAAGGTTGAATAATGAATATGCTTACCTAGAAGGAACCTGCCAAGGCATTCTAGATTAAATGATAGGTTCTGCTTCCCGGCAGACACTTATTTTAGCAATTTTCATTACGAAAACTTGCATAATAGTAACACATTTTTTTAATTAATTAATGTACTCATAGGCTCATAGGCACGACCCTTGAGAGGAAAAGACTTCAAAGTCTTGAACATCACCGAGACTTAGACTTAGGATCGAGTCTTAAACCTCCAAAAAAGAGGGCAATTTGGGCTATCGTTGGAATTAAGTGGGATGTGTCTGCAAAACCATATTTCACAAAACTCAAAATATTGACGGTACCTTTCATCCTCATATATCAAGCTTGTATATTTACGCGGTGTAACACGGATCTTTATGAGTCTGGTGCATCACGTGATCAGAGCACATTGAGATACAGGGGCAGACTGAAAGCACCTGGTCACGCGCTCGCGAAATCTGCGAAATCGATTTACGTACGCGGTGTA
The DNA here is from genome assembly GCA_017562165.1 of Ectropis grisescens. NCBI lineage: Eukaryota > Metazoa > Arthropoda > Insecta > Lepidoptera > Geometridae > Ectropis > Ectropis grisescens. The sequence goes on along the minus strand of CM029784.1, from coordinate 25,231,279 downwards.
ACCTTATACAATCACCTTCCGGAGCGTATAAAGGATGCAGCATCATACGATATATTTAAAACTAAATTAAAGCTTCTTCTAGAAGAAAAAGCTTACTATACAGTTAATGAATTCTTGAATGACAAATGTTTAAACAATACATAATATATGTACTTGCAATGTACCAATTTTAATATTTTAATTTGACGTGTAAATTTTGTGAATTTATTAATAAAAATCTGTATCTGTATCTCCATCGCTGCAAAGTTGTTAACTAATCTGCGTGATCTAATATGAATATAATAAGATCTTGCCCTTTTTTTCTATCGTACTTCTCGTAGCTTGAAAAAGCGACATCGTTTCATGGTTGATGTTCTAAGGACACGAACAAAGAGATTAGACTCTACTATTGTGATAAGAGCGTCTAGCACGATGCGTTGTCTGAGTGGGGTTTTCTCGATGGTTATAATCTTGGTCTTTAAATCGAGGGTGAATAGCAGGCATGTTGCTTACTTTCAGGCAAATGTCCTGATAGTCTCGTCATCCTTTAATTAAAAAATCGATTTTTGGCTAGGTGAGCAGTCTCCATTGTAGACTACATCGTCTCTTGACATCAGAAACACCTACGTGTGGGTTGATTGATGCAGTCTGATTTTAGTTCCAATCACATCCAGAAGGTCTTTTTAGACACATAAATAAGTAAAAAACTACTTTACTTTTGTTCTAGTTATGTCATACTCAGCACTAGTTCAATTCCACAACTATGCCATGCTACTTTTCACACTCATGAATGAATGAAAAAAGACTTGGTACTCTTGTTTAAATTATGTCAAATAATACTAGAATTCACTAACAATGCTGGTGAGATTATGAATAAAAAACCTGCTAATCAAATCAAAAGAAGAAGAAGAATCGCACGAAATAAAGGACACACAAAGCCATTAGCGTTATGTGGGAAGCCTGACGGGAAGGCCGCCATAATGCGCATTAAGGAAGCCCTAATTTCCTGATTCCAGTTAACGTAATAATATCATCACAAAATAAATTTTCGTATCAGCAAACAAAATCCCCATTACTGCCGCGTATCAACATCCCACATCTGAGACATGTTAGAGCGAGTAGGGATGGGACGGAGACAATCTGTTAATCGACGCTGGAAACGGAATTTGAAAACCAATTCCCTGCCTTGCTAATGTGACAACTTTTTTGAAACACATAGATTTTTTGTGGGCTGTGAATGAAGCTCATTGTCACGCTCAGAAATGGAAGAAAGCTTCCGGTGACGTTGGTAAATATAGTAGAAAACCAATGCGTTGGCATTTATCAATGGTCATAAGTTGAAAACTTAATTAGACGACAAATCTTTGAATAAATACATGGGTAAGTCACGTTTGATATAGTCAGCCCAGTCCGACCCACCCGTCCGTTACCCGTGTCACTTAAGGCTTGTTCGCATTAGGCTAGCAAATTAGTCTAGTAGAGAGTAATTTAGTAGCTAAAATACTCGCTACTATTCAAAAATCGTTCGCACCGTGCTTTAGTACAGTTCACAAGTGAGTAGCGTTTCGCAACATGAAGATCCTACAACGCAATAAAATAAACGAATGAATAAGCTAATCTTATCGAATCGTAATGGCTATTTTAGAAGAGGTGAATGAGGAAATTTGTGTGATCAATAAAATAAGTTATTCCACAGACAATTTCGTATTTGGAAAATTGTTTGAAGTTATTTTTCTCTCCAGACTAATTCTACAAGTTCGAACCTGTTTAAATCGGCGAGCCAATGAGCGCACCGCTTCCAACAAACGCGTGGTGGGGGGTGCTACTCGCCCGTTGAAAATAGAACAAAATGGATTGACTCGACTAAATCACTTCCTAAACTACTCGACTAAATTTTCACTGTTCATACACGTTTAGTTGCTAAATTACTCGCCACTAGGCTAAATTACTAGCCTAGTGCGAACAAGCCTTTAGAGTTACCCGTGTATTTATTTAAAATGTGTTATAGCTACGTTCGTTTTCATACTAAAACTTTGAACATATACTCCACACTAGCAGCGCCCTCCGATTTCAGCCGCGTAGTTTACAAAGTGAGCTATGAAATGAGGTTTCCAAATGCAAATTTACTTGTCAAAAATAGTTCAAAATTTTGCCAAGTGTGGCACCACTGTTTGTTTTTTTGAAATTTCTGTTACAAAATAAAACATTGACGCCACTCGTGGTGAAATTGGGAACTAACTTTGACAGTTATTTTTGCATCTTGAAAACGCCACGTTGTGAGTCACTTTTTTTTTGTAATTTGACAAATAGGACACGCGTTTGATAGTTAGCTAGACTCTTGTGCATTATAGCACGGGACCACGAAGCTATATGAACAAGACTTTATTAAATTACTCTCTGGAACGGCACTACACTCGTCATCCAGAGATTTTAGATGTACCTCTCTTTGTACTGTAATTTCCCTGGAAAAATACCTTTCAAAGTAGAAGACAGTATTATCCACACATTACAGCTTGGCAGTAGAATATCTACCTCATTTATCGCACTTCCCCAGATGGACTCTGCAAAAAGTACTACCACCAAAAGACTACTCTTATTTCGTATATTCTTGCAAAAATACTCCACTCAAAAAGACTTCTCGAGTTAAAATCGTGAAAACATAAAACATTGATTATGAAAATGATATTAAAAATCTATTTTTACCCGACTAAAAGAAGAGAAGACCGATGTTTTTCGCGCGTATCTTGTATTTTTTAGATTTCTTTATTCCCACATATCTTCCAAACGGCTGGTTAAGTTTGTTTCAATCACTCAAGTGTCCTTAGATAAGTATCAGAAAATGTTTGATTTTTTGAAGTCGGGTGTAATTATTTTACACCCGACTGCAAAATAATTGTTATTTTTCACATAAAAGCATCTGTCTCGTCTGTGAACGTACAAGGATACATTATTATTTTTAAAGGTACAAGTTCGCCCGGAGACCGCGACACAAGACCGCGACGCGAGACCGCGACCGGAGACCGCGACAGGCACTTGCCTCTATGGAATTGTATGGACGCTAGTTCGCGCCAGGCAAGACACATGTCTCGCGACACGTGTCTCGGTCTCCTGTCGCACGGTCATTTGCACTGGGTGGGGATCGAACCCACGACCCTCGGCTTGGCAGGCAGAGCTACTACCAACTAAGCCACTAGGGCAAGTCAAAGTCTGTAAGTACATGCAATAGTTATAGATGATCATGGATGACGTAGGACACGCATTTGCTAATATATAAATAATTGCTTTGATTTGGAAAATCTTTTTCATGTGAAGATTTAGAAAATTATTTTAATTGTAATTCCAAAAATACAAAATTTCAATACACACACCTCAAACTAAAATGTCCTGGACAAATTCCAATGAATCTCCCAACCCTACTCAATTAGGAAGTAAAATAGCTTCGCAAAAAAGCACCTTAATTACATGCTTTTAATGATAAACGCAGCAATTAAGATACAGCCGTAATTAAGACCTAAGATGATTTATTTTCAGAGAAAAGACCCCGATTGAACATCGATAAGGGAGAGGAAAAGATAAAAAGTTAATTAAGTTAACCTAGTCAGTACTTACTTAGGAATTTTGGGCGGAACATAAGCGCGTAATCAGTATACTGGTCAAATCTGTATTGCTATATTACTGCTATTTTCTGTTATACTGTGTAGTTTCTAGTAGTGGTAAGACTCTTGACCGAGTCCCCTGGGGAAGTACCACACCTTTGCCAGTTATTTTACCGCCAAGCAGTAATGTGCAAACATTACTGTGTTCCAGTTTGGAGGGTAATGTTTCCAGAGAAATTACAGGGCTAAATGATCTCTGAGATCTCTGGGTGACGAGCGCAGTGCAGTGTTAGGTTTTTGACTCGTGTTCCAATAGATGTGTGTCATACTGCTGTTATGTGACAGGCATATTGCTTACCATTAGGAACATGTGCTGCTCGTCTCGTCACTCTTTATTTAAAAAAAACTGAATGATTAGCACCACCACGCGGGTTTACCTGCGTAATTCCCATTCCCGTTATTTTCCCAAAATACAAATACGAAAATCTTATTTGCTGTTTGCAAGTTAGATAAGACATTTTAACAGAGACAAAACATTTTAACAGAGACAAAACATTTTAACAGAGACAAAACATTTTAACAGAGACAAAACATTTTAACCGAGACAAAACATTTTAACAGAGACAAAACATTTTAACAGGGACAAAACATTTTAACCGAGACAAAACATTTTAACAGAGACAAAACATTTTAACAGAGACAAAACATTTTAACAGAGACAAAACATTTTAACAGAGACAAAACATTTTAACAGAGACAAAACATTTTAAAAGCTGACCCATACAAACTGGCCTCTTCTTCTAAAGGCAGACAATATGTCTGGAAAAAACAAATTGTTTTAGTCTTCATTTAGACAATGAAAAAAAGAATAAGTAGTTAAAATAACAGTCAGTTGTTTCAAGTCTTCTTCTTCATTAAAAGTAGCTTATTATGTTCTTCTAAGCTATAATAATTTAACTATGTACCAAATTTCAACAAGATCCATTTAGACAACGTGATTGAGCAGCCAACATTGGCATTTTTTAAATAAGTGATTCATTGCAACGTAGGGACTGTGCAACGGTTTGTGAGGTCAATTCCTAAAACGCCACGTCATCAAATCTCGGTTCAGCCAAACCCGAGTTACTGACGACCTTCCCACGAGCTTAACGCAGTTTTCAATAGATCCTCTTATCCACGGAGCGTGGAATAAATCTGAAAAGTTTTATAATAGGCCCATTACAGCGGGTTTATGGCGAAACTGTTTTCTCAGCGAGTTTTTAGACACTTTTTACCTCATTTTACGATCACTGTGATGCGTCTTCTCGGCGTTGTTTGTGGATGTTATTGGAGCGAGCGTGATGGTTCTGCTCCAAAGTCTCGAACATTGCCGCAAAGTCGCTAGCTTATCGGTTTTCTATCGGATACATTTCGGAAAGCTTGCAACAGATCTTGCCCAATTTTTTTTGTCGGGTTGCTTGTAGATTATTTTGTGACTTCGTTTCAGAGCCGACGTTCCAAAGACTCCAACAAAGAGCTTTGACTCCACTTTTGTGATAAGAACGTCTGGGCTGTGGAATGCGTTGCCTGAGTGGGGTGTTTTCTAATGGTTACAATCTTGGTGTCTTTGTAAGTGCTCTTAGGAACATATAGTGGATGATTTATATATTTATGCTTATATGCTAGTGAGGTTTTATGGTGATCTCACGTGTCTTCTGGCTGGTCTCCATCATGGTATATTATAGTTTTGACTCTCACCTAAGAAAACAACGCCCCCAGTCCTACCAGATTCAAAAGCATCCCACTTAGTGGTCGTACTATTATGACTCGGGGACCTCTTAAGAGAAAGTCAAGGCCTTAATCCACCACGCTGCTCAAGTGCCCTTGAACTTCACTGACAGCACGTGACACAAAGATGACTTTCTTGGAATACGCCGGTGTCCTCACAATGTTACTCTTTACTGTTAAGCCAGTGGAGGAGACAAACTTGTACACATTTGGAAACGTATTCAGAGATACAGCCGGGGTTTGAACCTACTAGTCTCAGCATTGCGGATCAGGCGTACTACATTTTAGCCACTAAGGTCACTACAGCCTCGGCAACAACCGTATATGTAGAGATGATAAGGTATAGGAGAGATGACTAAAAAATAATTAGTCCATGAGTTAGATTGTAAAACATACACGTACACTTATTTTTTCTTTTGTATCACATACAAAAAATGACGAAGTTACAATGTTTAGATGTTTCAAGTGACGTCATTTCTTGGTACATATTTTACGAAAAACAGACGTCACAATCTCCCACTCCGGAAGTTTGATGTGTAGTGGTAGGACTCTTGACAGAGTCCGCCTGGGGAAGTACCACACCTTTGCCAGCTATTCTACCGCCAAGCAGTAATGTGCAAACATTACTGTGTTCCGGTTTGAAGGGCAATGTTTCCAGAGAAATTACAGGGCTTAGAGATCAACTTAGAGAACATCTTAGATCTCTGCGCGACGAGCGCAGTGCAGTGCTAGGTAATGATTTGGCCATAGCTGCGTGTCACTGTGCTGTTATATGGCAGGCATGTTGCTTACCATCAGGCACATGTCCTGCTCGTCTCGTCACTTTTTATTTAAAAAATATACACATATGTATTTGCCGATTTATAATTATTTTGAAATAAAATAATATATATGCCTCATATTATTCACCAATCTACCTAACGGACTAAATTAGAATTGTATAAGTATTTTTACAGTCGTCACCCCAATTGAACTGCTTTAATGACAAGAGAATCTTAACTTGCGCAAACAAGAACATTGAACAGCTGGGATTAATATTGGTCTTAAAAAAAGATAAGTTAGACAGAATCGTCATTTATGACGTCGTTAGTACGTTGATTGATGAGATCAATTTTCGAAGCGAAGTCAGATGCGGCATTACTTCACTCTGTCAGAATTAGATGAGCGTGGTCGACTTTTTGTTCTAATCTCTAAGTTAAATGGGATTTTTCGATAGCGTTATTTCCAAAGAGTTTACATATACTACGTATAGAGTTGGCACAAACGCTTTACGCTGAAAGCACGGGTAGCATCTTTCTTGCCTTGTCGCTCTTATAGAAGTGCCATACTTTTATCGCGGTACATTACTATGTTGCCATAGAAAGTACGCACGTCATCTGCTTACGATTGACACAATGGAACTGTGTGGAAAATCTAACTGTAAAAGTACGTAGTATAAGTAAACTCTTTGGTTATTTCATACAAGTCGCGCTGCGTGGCATTACTTTTTTAATACAATACTCGCGCTCCGTTTCGGTTTTGCTCGGATTTTGTAATGCATAATATAATACCTACTATTAATCGAAATAATAATTGGGACGATATAATGCACGTAAATAACCGTTTGAGATATGTTTATGAAATGTGGAGCACGTATTGGTATCTTGCAAGTCTCAATGTATGAGCAATTTGACATGTTAATATGAAATAATTTTTGAGTTATGAGGAGGATAAAGTTCCACATGGATTGTGTAATATTTACATATGTGTGGCGTGGCGTGTGTGGGGTGTGGCTCGCCAATTTACTGTAACTTGGCTTATGTCTAGATAAATAAGTAGGTACCATTAATCGAAATATTAACTATCCTATCTTTCAAGTTGGACCAAACCTTTACTAATAATATTATAAAGCTGAGGGGGTTGTTTGTTTGTGAAGCCCTAATCTCGGGAACTACTCGACCGATTTCAAAAATTCTTTCACCGTTGGTATGTAAGTGGTCCCTGAGTGCTATAGCCTACATGTTATATTTTACGGGTGAAACCGGGGTAGACCGCTAGTTCCATATAATATTATAAATGACTACTTTTTTGAATATTTGTTGACTTGGTGAAGAGGAAGTGTCCACTGGGAACGAAAATCATCGCTAGATTTTTCCGTCGTCCAACCGCTCGTTTTTAAGCAGTACCTTGCCCTGAAATCATTATTATCATCATCAGCCTAAAGTTGTAAACATAGGTTTCTCCAAATATTCCTGCTTAATCGCCTGCTCAATTTTTACACACTACTTTAAACAATTATATTGTCACTTCATCTGGGCCACACTATGTTTATCTAAACACGGTCTTCCATCGATATAAATCAATGGCTGTACCCTCCCAAATGTAAGGTGCACGGAATCATGTTATCGTTAGGAAGAGTAAGCTTACTCTTTCCATTTTTAACCCCCGACCAAAAAAGGGGTGTTATAAGTTTGACGTCGATGTCTGTCTGTCTGTCTCTGTGTGTGTCTGTCTGTGGCACCGTAGAGCTCAAACGGATGGGCCGATTTCAATTTTTTTTTTTAAAGTGAATATCCGTGCGCATGTTCTAAGTGAAAGGGCTTGACTAGTAGAACACTATACACTACAACAAATTTCAAATCCAAGATGGCCGCCACCACAAAATGGCGAATTATAATATATATTTTTTTTCACTACTACCTCAATATGGGTATCAAACGAAAGGGCTTGACTATTAGAATACTTTGCACTATGACAAATTTCAAATCCAAGATGGCCGCTACCACAAAATGGCGAATTACATTTCTTTTTTCACAACTCCTTCTATATGGGTATCAAATATCAAGGGCTTGGCTAGTATAATGTTGTACAGATAACAAATCCAAGGTAGTCGGGGGTTAATCAAAATTTTTAATTTTGTTCTTGTAGTCGATAAGGAAGCGGTGAATGCCGGGCGTTTATACCTATTGCTATTTGTTGTCAACAACCAAAATAAGTAGAACCGCAACATACCTCACCGCTAGCGATTCTAGGGGTCAAGTAGATTGGTAGTTGTAAACCACTCATGCTATACACAGATACGCAATTCGTTGACAATGTATATGGATTAATCTTTTGATTTATTCGATGCCGTCTTCACTCCAGAACTTGTTGTATTCTCAACGACGCGACTAAACATGTAGTTTATTGCAAGCTAAGTAGAAACAGAATGAAAATTGATGACCTTATGACGCATTCATTCATAATTTAAGAGCGACGCTCTTGTCGGTGGAATTCTTTCTATGTACTTCTACACTCCGCCTTCTCCTTGACTTCCTGATACGACACTACATTTATCTTCTCCTCCTAGGTCTACCTCTCTTCCTCCTCCCTTCTAATTTACCTTCCATTATTGTTCTAGTGAAGTTGTCGTATCAGATGTCCCAACATCCCTCTTCTGTTTTCTATTGTTTCCATTAATGTTCTTTTCTCCTCTACCATCTTCAAAACTTCTTCATTGCTTTTCATTTTCTTCCAGCTGATTCTCTCCATGGCAGCGAAACGTGGACCATGACTCAAAGGGATAGGGAAAGATTAGAGGCATTCGAAATGTGGTGTTGGAGGAGAATGGACCTTATGACGAAGAGTGATTATTATTTATGAAAAAACATTCTAGCCTCTTGAACTTATTATTAATGTTGAACTGTGTTGGTAACTTTGTTTGTCTAGAAAATTGTACTAAAGCGAGTACTATCCCTTGGAGACTGGCCGAGCAAAACTCTAGTTAATTCACATTACATCAAAGTAAGCGTATTATTATAACTCATAACATATTCAGGTCTAGGGGAGAATATAACTGATCCAGACTTCAATAACCCTGTGCTTATAGACAACAATCTTTGAAGAATGGACCGTTCAGATCAGGGCTACGCAGAACTACTTTACTAAATCGACAGACCCTATTCTGTTTACTGTCGTAAAATACTGTTACTTACTTTAGGAATGTCATAGTAATTAATGTTATTTATTTTAATTTATATGAGAGCTATTTTTGTTCGGAGTTAAAATATTTGTAATGTTAAAACTCTTTGCAGAATCATCCAGGGAAAGTACCGCACCTTTCGATCCTCAGCTTTACATTTTCACCCACTGCTTGCAGTCTTTCATATTTCATAGTTATTTATTCATAAAGGTGTTGTACATGTCATAAAATTATAATTATACATCTGTAATTGTGTAGGTATATATCATCAACAAATAAAAAGAATGACATTAGTGTAGTTCGTTACGATTTAGCATGAATGTCCAATATATAGGTAATCAAATTAATATCAATGTCAAAGAAAGCAAAACAAATTAAAAAATATTCAATTAAACAATTAGTATGGTCAACTAAATAATACAAAATGTACCATAAAAATCATTAAATACGTTTCATTCCACAGCCTAGACGTTTTTATCACAAACGAATAGTCAAACCTCTTCGTCCGTGTCTTTGGCTCTTTGGAATATCTACCATAAAACGGTGCTGCTACTTCGAGTTATGAAAAGATCATACAGATCAGTTGCCCACTATCCGACTTGTATCCCATAAGAGTGATCGACTCAACAGACGAAATCGGACTAGCACTAGAATTAGGTTTAAAATGTTCCTAACTCCTTATTTTCCTCTTCTTCTCCCGATCCACGAACTATTTAAAAAAAGAACCTAAATGACAACTAGGTCACGAACCTTGGAGTTTTTGAAGTGATTTAGTAAAGTAAAAATAAAAACTTAATTGATTCTATCAGTTGGAAAATTCATTTTGCATCACCCTAAATTCTTTGTAAGTATGCTCTGCGCTATATCGTTGATTCACAAAGCAATATAACTTGTTTATTGATAACAAATATTCATTTTTACTCAATATTGAGCAATTTATAGACGTTGTGGATATAATGGGTTATTGTGTTTGTCAGTCAACTTCAGATGTTTTTTTTTATCGCACTAAATACACAACATTATTACTGTTACTATTATTATCATTGTATAAATGCAGACTAATGGAATCTGTGTTGCCAGACATCTTGCATGCTTCTAGAAGAAGAGGCCAGCAGGTCTACTACGAACTAAACGATATATCGGCCGAAGTTATGGACGTTTTATACCACGAAACACAATCGATCGGTTGATCTGATCGGGCGTTTCGTTCATCCTGACCGACACTGATAACAGTTTTTTGTGTCATCAACCGACCAATTGTGTTTCGTGGTATAAAATGTCCACAACTTTGGCCGATATATCGTTTATTGGATTTCGTAGTAGAGCTGCAGTTTGTATGGGTCATCCTTTAAAATGTTTTGTATTTGTAAAGATCCTTAAGAAACAAAAACTTTAAAAATTGTAACGATAAAACGTGAAATGTCCACCAATTTATTCATTGAATCACGAACTAAAATATTATGTATTTACTTCAACATTTCGGCAGCATCATAACTGCCGTCACGAGAAGATTTTTTCTGAAAGAGTTCAAATCACGCAAATTTAAAAACTTAATATATTTTTAGTTTTTATAACATTATTTTTATTGTTTCAGATCCCGTGACGTCAAAATGAAGACCAGAAAAAGAAGATCGTAACCAAAAATGGATCAACTACAGCGACAATGAACACCACTCATACAACTATGAGCACACCCATATCATACCCAGACAACAACGTATCGATATACGCCACGACCTATTTGTACCCCACAAAAAAACCTCCAGATGACAAAATATTACCGAAGCGAGACATAGACCTCAACGTCACTAGCAAAAACGAATCGAGTGACTTCCTCCGACTAGTCGAAGATTTTAGTGATTACTTTTACGGAAACACCAGTAACGATTTTCAATCGAATACAACTTCAGACGGTTTTAGTGATGTGTACGATTTCGCGAATTGCAGTTCGAATGGAACGTTCAATATATCTTGTTTTAGTAGAATAGAGCCGGAATATAATTTCTGGGCGTTGTTACTGTTGATATTTCCTTTTTTTACGCTATTCGGGAATGTGTTGGTGATTATGAGTGTAGTGAGAGAGAGGGGCGCTGCAGACAGTGACTAACTATTTTATAGTGAGTTTGGCGGTTGCGGATTTGCTGGTGGCTGTCGTAGTGATGCCCTTTGGAGTTTATTATTTGGTGAGTGTTTAATATAACCTTTTAATTTAATATATAAAAACCGCTTGACCGAGTTAAAAGAAACCGCAATGATGTTAATATTTATTTTTTGTACCAAATTTAGCTAAAATTATTACTTGGGAGATCTTAAATATGCCCTAACCGAATTACCACACAAGTTCAGACTTTTTTGGATTATCGGTGAACTGGTATACAATATATGAAAAGGTTGCTTATCATTTAATTATATCTCGTAAAATTAAATAAATAAATATCTATTACTGGATATTTCTCACACAACACAGTTTGCCCCCCAAACTAAGACAAGACAGACAAGCTTGTACCTTCTAGAGCCAGTTTTAATATACATGGTAGAGTATTTGTTCTCCGTCTGGGTGCTTTTATGTATCATTTGTGTGTATTTACACTCAAATATCAATTACTTGGCTCCTAAAGTACAAGTTTTGCGTAGTCTGTAGCTAGTAAGAATTTTACTGAGGAAGGTCAAATATGTAGTGGTATTATGTAGTGGTAGAACTCTTGGCAGAGTCCGCCTGGGGAAGTACCACACTTTTGCCAGTTATTCTACCGCCAAGCAGTAATGGGCAAACATTACTGTGTTCCGGTTTGAAGGGCAATGTTTCCAGAGAAATTACAGGGCTTAGAGATATAAGATCTTAGATCTCTGGGTGACGAGCGCAGTGCAGTGCTAGGTAATGATTTGGACTCTTCATGTGCCAATAGCTGCGTGTCACTGTGCTGTTATGTGTCAGGCATGTTGCTTACCATCAGGCACATCTCCTGATCGTCTCGTCACTCTTTATTTAAAAAAAAACAGTTTAATATTGTTATCTTACCTATTAAGTTTGACAATCTCATTATCATTGCATACACAGCAACATGTGTCCACTTCGATTGCTACGAGTAATACCGATAATTTTCACGTAACCTAAATTTTAAGGCTATGAATTATTAGCCAGTTTTCATTGACATTACTGCCATGTTTTAATGGTCAGTCTCTAATGAGAATGGTTCATAAATCCTAACAAAATTAGTCAAAATTATTGGTCTTCAAAGTATGTGTAAGAACGAAGCTTTATCACAAATATCGGTTTCGTTTCATTGATTGTATCTCATCTCAGTGGGAGTATGACCAACTGAGCCATGATATAGAAAATTTCTTCTCAATATTGGTAGGGCTCTTTGCAAAGTCCGCCTGGGGAAGTACCACACCTCTGTCAATTATTCTACCGCCAAACAGTAGTATGCAAACACTACGTTGTTCCAGTTTGAAGTGCAATATTCCAGGGAAATAACTGGGATTAGAGATAAAACATCTTAGATTTCCGGATGACGAGCGTAGTGCAGTGCTAGGCAGAGATTTAGACTCATCATATTCAAATGGCTGTGTGACGCCCATAATAGTTCTGTTTATGGGCTGGATTGTTGCTTCTTCGTCAGGAAAGTGTCTCGCTCGTCATGACACTTTAAAATACTTGTTTATTAAGAATGAGTACATTACGATAAGATAATATGTAAGAATAATTTTGCACTTTTTACGATCTTACGATATTTGTCTTAAATAAGAAGTGATGAGACGAGCAGGACATGTGACTGATGGTAAGCAGCATGCCTGCCACATAACAGCACAGTGACACACAGCTACTGGCACATGAAGAGTTCAAATCATTACCTAGCACTGCACTGCGCTCATCACAGAGATATCTAAGATGTTATATCTCTAAGCCCTGTAATATCTCTGGAAACATTGCCCTTCAAACCGGAACACAGTAACGTTTTCACATTACTGCTTGGCGGTAGAATAAGATAAGATAATTCTTTACTGCAAAACATGGGTACATAATATAGATGTTGGTACAGTAATCTTAGGTCGCCATATTTAGCCTTACGGCATGCAAATGTTACAGTTAAGTAGTGTTCACATTTCACACAGTTCACATAGTAGTTTCTGCAATTTGTAAAAAACAATTGACAATTTATGACACGGAACAGGAACATGTCAA